>CAMXCT020004524.1:384418-391918 GCA_947184155.2 Cladocopium goreaui | reverse complement strand
GATCCTGAGGATCCTCAACCTCGAACTTTCTGAGGATCATCAGAATTTTCTGAGGATCGTCATCCTCAGAATTTTCTGAGCATCCTCAGAGGATCCTCATCCTCAGAATTTTCTGAAGATCGTCATCCTCAGAATTTTCTGAGGATCATCAGAATTTTCTGAGGATCGTCATCCTCAGAATTTTCTGAGCATCCCCAGAATTTTCTGAGGATCATCATCCTCAGAATTTTCTGAGGATCCTCATCCTCAGAATTTTCTGAAGATTGTCATCCTCAGTTTCCTGAGGATCCTTTGAATTTTCACTCAATAAGCGTTTTGTTGATGAAATGTGCCAAAAAAAAACGCGTATTTTCAAACAAAAAGACGCTTATTGAATGAAAATTCTGAGGACCCTCAGAAAATTCTGAGGATGACGATTTTTTCAAATTTTCTGAAGATGATCTCGAGGACCCTCATCCTCAGAAATTACTGAGGATCCTCAGAAAATTCTGAGGACGAAGATGCTTAGAAAATTCTGAGGATGACGATCCTCAGAAAATTCTGAACATGAGGATCCTCAGAAAATCTGAGGGTGAGGATCCTCAGAAAATTCTGAGGAGCCTCAGAGAATTCTGAGGATGATGATCCTCAGAACATTCTGAGGATCCTCAGAAAATTCTGAAGGTGAGGATCCTCAAAAAAATCTGAAGATTCCTCAGGAAAGTCTGAAGGCTCCTCCGAAAATTTTGAGGGTTCCTCAATAGATTGTGAGGAGTCTCTAGAATTGTTTGATAACCATCAAAAGGTTCTGATATATAATGAAAACATGCTAATCAAGGATTAGTTTTTGCTGCAACACATCAGCTACAAAGTCCGAGGATATTGTGTACTCAAAAAGCGCTGCCCACATTTTCAGCGCAAATTGCGACAGTTTTCTGCGGATATCACCAGCGTCTCATCATAACTTTAAGGATATCATCAGAATTATCATCAGAAGTCTCTGAGGATTATCGGACCTGTCTGAGGATATCATCAGAATGGACTAATCAAAAATTCAGCAGAAATTTATCACAATACCAGCCACAAACTCTGGGGATATCATCGGGATTTTCTGATACCAGCCCAGAGGATCAGCATAAAAGTTTTCGGAGGATAACATCAGAAATTTACTATAGGGACCGTTTTTTCAAAATTTGAGAGCGGCAACGCTTCAAACCGTTTGGTTTTGAAAGATTGGGGCGGTTGTCCTCGGACTTGTTTGTTCGCTATTGGTGCCGGCATGCCAACATGAATTTGCTGTTGCTTCATGAAGAGTTTGTTCGTTTGACTTTCCCGGATTATAACAATAACATTTAGTTGTGAGAATGCTGCTTAGGATCATCCAGCCGAGAAGCATGCTCAGGATCATCCAGCCGAGAAGCATGCTATATTGAGATTCCATTGCAACAAAAAATAAAACTCAAATGAATAAATATATATATATATGCATATTTTTATTTATTTATCAATGCAGATTGGCATATAGGAAAGTGAATATTTTTGTGGTTCCGTCACTTCCAAACAGGCGATATGCAAATTTACAGTCAAATTTGTCAAAAAGGAAAACAGCACATGTTGTTTTTCACTTTCCAAGCGCTCAAAACGCATATAGCGCAATCAATATCAGAAAATTGAATAAACCCTAAGCTCAGGAATGGCAAAATCTGACAATGTTTGCGGTCCTGCACATACCACTGGGAAAACCACTTGCTCAATTTGCGTTTTCAACTTAGAATCATCGAAAATTAAGCGCAAAAACCTTCCATTTTGAGCTTTCATTTAGTCAAAACGCTTATTGAGGGTCCACCCTCAGAATATTCGTTAAAACTAGGGTTCACGAAATTCCTTAGCATTGGCATCTAAGGCAAGGATCCAATCTTGCGAAACTAGGCGGCTGATGATCAACGCAGCTTCATGCAAAATGGCAAAATCGGCATCACTGTGATTCCTGTACATACTGAGGACGTTGGTATCCCTTTGCCCCCCATGCAACACAGCGTGAATCAGCTGACCTGACCCGGAACTGATGCGAGAGACCTCATTGAGCGCACATGACTCGCGGCACAAGATAGCGACTCCACCATTGGATTTGACCGACTTTCGAACAATCAAAGCTTGCCAGCGCTGACGACTGCAAGTATGGGAAGCTGTGGGGAAGGCTGATGTGTATGTTATGCTCCTGTAAGAGGACAAGCTGGACCTTAGCATCAGTGGCATGTGTGAGCATGTCGGTGCCTTGAGCTTGCCACGAGCGAATTTTTTGTGACCGCACAGAAGGTCCTGGAAACGACTCCTCACTGAGGGACACGCCATGGAGGCCTTGCAAACGTTTTCTCTTAGTGGCACTGGCATCTCCGTTTCCTTCAACTTTAATGACATTTTTCTAACGGCATGTCTGCCAATTTTGCCTTTTTCCCGAGAGCGTCTGAACGCAGGGTTCTTCCAATAGTGGGGGTCTGTAAAACATCTTCTCATCTTCACATCTTCTCATCTTCACATACTCACATCTTCACATCTTCTCATCCTCACATCCTCACATCTTCTCATCTTCTCATCTTCACATCCTCACATCTTCACATCCTCACATCTTCACATCTTCTCATCTTCACATCTTCTCATCTTCACATCTTCTCATCCTCACATCTTCACATCCTCAAATCTTCAAATCTTATCATCGTCACATCTTCTCATCTTCACATCTTCTCATCCTCACATCTTCACACCTTCACATCCTCACATCTTCTCATCTTCACATCCTCACATCTGCACATCCTCACATCTTCACATCTGCTCATCTTCACAACATCTCCTTCAAATCTGCTCATCTTCACATCTTCTCATCCTCTCATCTATTCTCTCTTGCCCTCTTTCTCTCTTGCCCTCTTGCTCTCTCCTTTCTTTTCTATTTCTCTCTTGAAGGCGCGAGGCAGCGCCAACGAGACGGCACGGCAACTCACAACCCTTTCACACGACATGAGGTTCGATCGCCAAAAACTGAGGTAAAAATTGCCATTTCCAAGTTGCCCGCCAAAGCGTGTAAAAGTTTCTGTGTGTAAAAGCTTCTGTGTGAAAAAGCGTCTGTGTGTAAAAGCGTCTGTGTGTAAAAGCGTCTGTGTGTAAAAGTGTCTGTGTGTAAAAGCTTCTGTGTGTAAAAGCGTCTGTGTGTAAAAGCGTCTGTGTGTAAAAGCTTCTGTGTGTAAAAGTGTCTGTGTGTAAAAGCTTCTGTGTGTAAAAGCTTCTGTGTGTAAAAGCGTCTGTGTGTAAAAGCGTCTGTGTGTAAAAGCTTCTGTGTGTAAAAGCGTTTGTGTGTAAAAGCTTCTGTGTGTAAAAGCGTCTGTGTGTAACAGTCTCTGTGTGTGAAAGTCTCTGTGTGTAAAAGTGTCTGTGTGTAAAAGTTTCTGTCTGTAAAAGCGTCTGTGTGGAAAAGCTTCTGTGTGTAAAAGCTTCTGTGTGTAGAAGCTTCTGTGTGTAAAAGCGTCTGTGTGTAAAAGCTTCTATGTGTAAAAGCGTCTGTGTGTAAAAGTGTCTGTGTGAAAAAGTCTCTGTGTGTAAAAGTGTCTGTGTGTAAAAGCGTCTGTGTGTAAAAGCGTCTGTGTGTAAAAGCTTCTGTGTGTAGAAGCTTCTGTGTGTAAAAGCTTCTGTGTGTAAAAGCTTCTGTGTGTAAAAGCGTCTGTGTGTAAAAGCTTCTGTGTGTAAAAGCGTCTGTGCGTAAAAGTGTCTGTGTGTAAAAGTCTCTCTGTGTAAAAGTGTCTGTGTGGAAAAGCGTCTGTGTGTAAAAGTGTCTGTGTGTAAAAGTCTCTCTGTGTAAAAGTGTCTGTGTGAAAAAGCGTCTGTGTGTAAAAGCGTCTGTGTGTAAAAGCTTCTGTGTGTAGAAGCTTCTGTGTGTAAAAGCGTCTGTGTGTAAAAGCTTCTCTGTTTGTAAAAGCGTCTGTGTGTAAAAGCGTCTGTATGTGAAAGTGTGTGCGTGTAAAAGTGTCTGCGTGTAAAGCGTCTGCGTGTAAAGCGTCTGTGTGTAAAGGCGTCTGTGTGTAAAAATCTATGTGTGTAAAAGCCTCTGTGTGTAAAAGCGTCCGTGTGTAAAAATGTCTGTGCGCAAAAGCTTCCGTATGTACAAGTGTCTGTGTGTAAAAGCTTCTGTATGTAAAAGCGTCTGTGTGTAAAATATCTGTGCGCAAAAGCTTCCGTGTGTAAAAGTGTCTCTGTGTAAAAGCATCAGCGTCTGTGTGTAAAAGCTTCTGTGTGTAAAAGCTTCTGTGTGTAGAAGCTTCTGTGTGTGGAAAACTATACGAAAGATACGATGCAAACTATTGTTTTGATACTACTCTTCTCGTCTGCCTATAATACATCTTTAACATATTGTCTTGTAATATGGTGTCTCCGTACTAACAACAGAAGGCCCTGCTCCTCTGCGCTCTCGGGCCATCCGTCGTCTAGTTTGACGGGAAGGTGGCTTGCCGACAAAACGAGAACAGACACTGCAGGGATGGCCTAGACATGTGCCTAAAGCAGGCTGTGCATTTGTATACAGGGACTTGCACTCACATGCCTCTGGCATCCGTGTAAGTACTACAGAAATCATGTTGAACTAAAACATCGTGGGCCCCTTTCCATTTGAGCTGTTAGAAAAAATTATGGAATGTCTTCCACCTCGACTGGAAGGTGCTCCTAGCATTCAAGAATCTGGCCACGTGTTGAAGCAAGTTGCCGCCGGAGAACATTTCGCTATTTTGTGTAGCATGAACCCTTTCAAGGTGCCGCTTTTTGAAACACGATTTGAAAACACGCTGTAACGTATTCTGGATAACCAATTCGCACCATGGACATTTCCACCAGACACTTCCCTGATTTGGGACAGACAGGGAGGCTCCCTAAAGGGTCAGGTTGTGAAGATTTGACTGCAATTTGTTTGCTTCGGCTTTCTGTGATCTCTGACCTTTGACCGTGCACAGCTTCGCTGCTGCGGCTTGCTTGCTAAGGTTCACAGGTGCACATGCAATCCAGTGCCAAGCTGTTTTGCCTGCATGCTAGCGATAGCTTTGAACATGGGCACCAGCGATCACGGGTATTTTGTTTGGCACGAGCTGGCGCAAGTGGCTCAGAATGTCGTTCTGCTTGCTGGGCGGCATCATGGACAATGCGAATCCCTACAGAAGGAACGACATCACTGTGAGTCTGCTGGTGAGCACTGCTGCTGGGAGCGGCATTGCTTTGCAGCACAGTGAGAAAAACTCTAGCGAATGAGCTTTTGGCCAAATTGCTGTGTCTCTGCGAAACATTGTGTCTCGGGCCAAGAGCATGCGACATGCAAGACTGCAAATGGACACCTTTGTCGATCTCTGTCATGGGCTTTTCAACACACTTTGACTTTTCGAATGCTTTTCTGGAGTGGCTGGGGTCTGCTAGATCAACCGGTAGTGGAAATTGCAGGAGTTTGCCAAGTATGGATGGAAGGAATGCCATTAAAGCCTGGAAGACACGGCCAGCCCTCAGATCGATCATGAGAGGCTTGGACGTTTTGAGCAACCACGGACGTGGGAACTCGGTTTTTCGTGGAGCGTGGACTGCTTCGAAATGCTTTTTCTTTAAGGTCATATAAACAACAGGACGGCATGGCACCTGCTCATTGCAGCTTCCTGCTTAAAGCATGGAGCGAATGTCTATCTATCCCATCTATCATCGGATTGTTTGAAAATCACAATGATGAGCCCCAAGGTTTCAACAAGGCATTAGATGCTAAGGCCATCTGCCCAGACTTCCTGTTTCATCTGCAATCCACACCATTCACTGATGTTCTTTGCCTGGGGATCGCACCCCCTTTTGATGGAAGTCTCTTCGTGATCTGCTGCAAACCAACCTGTGAGCCTACTACTATGCTTCTGGGCATGCAAAACAGCCGATGCACGAAGCTCAGCCCCGCTGAGGGCAGCAGCTTCAGCAGCGATCAACTTATGATGCTTTTGCCAGTATCGACATGCAGCGATCGATGCTTAGGTAAAAACCATCTGTGCCACCCACATCTTGACTTTCCCACATATTTTGAAACATTCCGCGATGTCGGTAGGGCTCAAATCTGGGTACGCTGCTTGGAGCGAGCTGGGCTCCGACGTCTTTCCCTACCATCCTCTTTTGGTGTGGCTTGGCTAATTTCCGGATCCAAAGCAAGTGCCGCGACTTCTACGGCGGCGCCAAGATTCTTGCCTTCGTTTTCCATTTTCCCCAGCTCAGTTCCCCGTCATGTGTTTCTGACGGGTTGTTGCCGGTTTGGCTGGCGCTGTCTGACAGGAGCTGGGATGCATGACATATAGCCTTCCGCCAAATTAAAATGGTAAGTCTCCTGTTTGGCAGAAGGTGGCTGAACGTGATAACGCCACTCGTTTCGATATCTCGCTTTGGGAATGCGTCTCACGTCTTTCCATTTTTGTTGGTTGACAAAACGTTGGATCTCTTCAGTCTGCCACATCTTTGGTGCCCCTTGGAGGAGATAGATCGCCGCTTGGCCCTCAGCTATTTCTGCTGGTGTTTTTTCCATGCCGATGATGTATGGTGTGCAAAAGGCTCACTTCCTGCATTTAGCTTCCTTGAGACATCTTTGCAAATAGGTCTCAGTCTCAGCATTTCATTGCTCTGGCGCTGAAACCAACGGATGGGTCCATTCTTGTCTTGGATCTGGGCAAAAACGCCCAGGCGACCACTATTCACAACGAGCTCTTCAACCTGTTCACCTCGCAAAATCAGCCAGCCTGTAAGCAAGTCTTGTTGATGCAACTGCGTATGACGCTTTCATTTTGTCACTCCATTGGGCCATAGCAGGCTCTACCAATTTAGGTATGTCTTGGCCAGAATCTAGGAAATGCCTTCAAAACTCAAAATGCTGCCATACTCTGTCTGTGCTTCTTTGAACTGTTTTGATTTTCCCCTCATCAACTTTGACTGCGGGTAAGATCCACAATCCACTGTCGGCATCGCCTACACACACGAGAGCTCTTTCTTCAATTCTCGGTGCGCAGTGTGCCCTGGATATGCAAACACGGGCTGCCGTGGCCCCCAAGGTTTCTTTGGCATCCTTGGTGAGCAGCATGGTCAAAGAGTCCTTGCACCCATAGCTATGCCAGAGGGTGCGCAGGTTCGCGCACTGTTCTTTGGTGCAAACTTCGGTGATGTTTGCCTGCAAGGCTGGTCCGGCTTTTATCTGAATCATGATCTCATGCACGGACTGGAACTTTGGTTGGGCATTCCATCACTGGAAACAAAACCGGTGATATCTTGATGGCTGCTTCCCCAGCGATTGCCTCCCTGCCTTGAAGCTTTAGCTCCACTCTGGGGCTTGTTGTATCTGACTTCCCTGATTGCAACTGGTTTTGCCGGATCATGGCTGTGTCCTTGGTTGGTCTCAATCAGCCTGCTGGTGGTTGTGATCACTTCCTGGTCACTTGCTTGGTTTGCACAAAGTTTCTGGAAAAGCTGCAGTCGTTCGCGAGCAAG
>CAMXCT020004524.1:340723-384318 GCA_947184155.2 Cladocopium goreaui | reverse complement strand
TTATATATTATATATCATATAATATATATTAGATATTATATATTATATTATATATATATTGTGCTTTCTCCAATCCTTTCCAGTGCAGGGACTTGCATGTGGCCACCTGGATGCATATGACATCTAGGCTCAATCCGACCAGGGGGTCGCAGTGGTGGCAAAACAATGGCGTCGGTGTGCGCTTGGTGACAGGGGCCAGGAGGCCATTCAAATCCAAAGGTCAGGGGGCCTTCCAATATTCATCCTTGAGGTTCGAGGTCTGCTATCCTTCATTTTGGTGCTGTTTGAGATTCTTGTGGGCTTGCTACCAGTTTCATACTGGTAGCGGAGCCTTCGTGCTCACCGCTACTGGGATTCAACACAGTGTTCTCAGCGAAAGTGAGTGGATCCAGGAGATATGTCTGGTCCGGATGGAACTTCAGAAGCTACGTCCGGTGGAAATACAGGTGGTTCCAACTCATTTTTACCATGGCACTTGATCCCTCCGTTCAAACCAGGTGAGACGGATGTGAACGAATACACAAGACGCCTTGAGTTTTTGGCGAATATCTGGCCGAAAGAGCACCTGCCGCTCTTAGCACCAAGAGCTTGCATGTTGTGTGAAGGGTCAGCATTTGCCAAAGTAGTCCGCCTAGATCCTGAGAAGCTGCGTGTATCCTCCATTGATGGAGTGAAGCTGGTGGTTTCCACCCTCGGGGGTGTCTGGGGGCAGTCTAGGGTGGAGAAGAAATATGAGAGATTTGAAAGAGCGATTTTCGGAACAATTCAGAAGGCTGACGAGACTCATACCAGCTACCTGGCTCGACACGAGGTACAGTATGAGGACCTGATTGGAATGGGGGCCACGCTTGAAGAAATGCGAGCGTACATACTCCTGAGAAACTCGGGGTTGTCAGCGGAAGACAAAAAGAGGATCATCATTGAGGCCAAAGGTGAACTGGAGTATAGCAAAGTTACCTCAGCTCTGCAATTGCTTGGTTCCAAATTTTTCGGAGAAGTTCAATCAGGTGGTGTCAAGGTTGCAGGTCGAACCAAGACATACGATGTTAATCTGGTTGATGAAAGTGAACAAGATGTTGAAGAACATGATGAATCCATTTTTGTATCCATGGAAACCTCAGAAGATCAAGCTCTTGACGTCCTGATGGCAGAAGGTGATGAAGATGCTCTCACGGTCCAACAATTTGAGGACACAATCATCGAGTCCCTCCAGAGCGATCCTGAGGTCGCATCGCTGATGCTCGGCGGAGGTTGCTTGACAAAGCTCGTGGCCGAGGATTCTGGGGCCCTCAAAAGGGGGTAAAGGGAAAAGGCAAGGGAGGAAAGCACAAAGGTGGTTTCCGGTCACAATTCAGAAAGCCGCTTGCACAACGGATTCTGGAAAGCACCTGCAGGATCTGTAATCAGAAGGGTCACTGGAAAGCCGAATGTCCTCAAAGAAATAAGACTATCCCTTCCGCAAGCAGCCAGCCCGGCGTTGCCGCCTATGCTGGAGTTGTGATTGATGCCTCACAAGATGGAGAGATGATAGATGTGATCGACGAACTGCCATCGGAAGCCGTTGCCTTCATGGTTGATGAGGTCAGAGTCGGTACAAACCAGGGGTCATGGGGTAAAGGGAAGCCTTCCATGTCTAACAGATTTTTTCCACCAAGTCTTGTTAGATGTAGTTGGAATCCAGAACCATTGAAGTCCCAATTGATGAAAGTCCGTCCAGACCTTACCAGACGACTGCAAGCCCTTTGCAGGAAGAGCCCAATGACTGAAGAGAGAGCCAATAGCATGCCGCCACCTGCCGACCCCCTGCGTCCAACAGTGACCGGGAGTCTATATCCTGTCGAAACAGCCTGTTTTGTGTCCCATGGGTCCTCAGGAATAGTAGACTTAGGTGCCAGCATGTCAGTCATAGGCCATGACCAGTTTGTTGAACTCTGCCGACATCTCCCAAAACATGTCAAGCAGAATATGCGTGAGGCCCCATGCTCCGTGAACTTCCGTTTTGGAAACGATAGCACTGTCACCGGAAAGCGTGCCGTGTTTTTTCCAGTCGGCCAGCAATGGATTAAGGTAGTGGTAGTACCCTCCAATACACCATTCCTAATAGCCAATAGTGTGTTTCGTGCTTTAGGAGCCGTTATCGACACTGGAGCTAATGTGATCCATTTCCAGAAGCTGGGCCGATCAATCCCAATGGTCTTGACAGACCGGAAGCTCTATCGGCTAGACCTCGCCGAACTTCTGGACACCCGTCCGAATGTGCCGCAAAAGGAGTTAGCCGTGGCCCAGGTGAGTGTAGGAACTGAACCAGATGTGGATAGTGGAATTCACCATGAGAAAGTCAGCATCCAAGGAGCCAAGAGCATGACCAATGAGGCCCAGAACCATTTGCTTGACCGTGCATCATGTCATGATAATGCGAGGCTCAAAGGTTTGACAGGTGATTGCCCAGAACGACCGTTCCTAGACCAGAAACCTGAACACCATGGCATCGTCCCAGTCCTTCGATCAACTGGCAGACCGTCTCCGCCGTTTGTCTCTGAACGAAGGGGCCAATCAGGAGACACTCCACGAGATCAAGAACATGAAGCTGGAAGATCTCAAGAGCTGTGTCATCGACTTCGGCAAAGCCCATGTAGGAAAGAAGTACCAGGACATGATTTCAGAGACCCGGTATCTGACGTGGTTTGCAGACACCTATCGAGCCAGTCAGAAGCCCTCTCATGTGAAGTTCCTGAGATTCATAGAACTCCATGTGACCCAGATCGAACAACAGATGAGCCAAGCCCGTCCGAAAACCATGGCAAAGGCCAAGGCGACCGCCAAAGCCAAAGCCCAGATGCCGGAGCGGCAACACGATCCGTGGCATCAGACCAGCTCCGAGGAGGAGGATGTGGAGACCCTGGATGCCGAACCATGGAACACAATCACCGAACCGGACTTCTCCATGGAGCCGGTTGTGCAGTCTCGCATGGACCACCTGGAGAACATGATGAACCAGATCCTGATGCACTTGAATCAGGGACACCAAGCCCTGAACAGCCCTGCTGCGCCGTAGATAGCCATACAGTTGCCGACTTCTGCGCTCAATGGCAAGCCAATCAAGAGCCGAACAAAATTTTGGACCCAATGCTTGAAGTAGATGTAGGGGAGAACATCTATCTTGCTCGTGAGAATAACTGGGTAGCTCAAGAAATGTGGAAATACCTTAGAAGTAAGGGAATTTTCCAAGACCCCAAACAGCTATCCCGAAACCACCATGACCTGCTTGAGGTCTATTGCAGTCCCGAGAGTGAATTAACTAATCAAGCCAGAGCACAGGGTCTGCTGGCAGAACGTTTCTGCCTTCGTGATGGAGATCTGTCCACAGTGCAGGGGCGCTTTCGCCTCTATGACCGCATGGTGTCTTTGCTGCCCCGAAACATATGGTTGGCTCCCAAGTGTAAAGCATGGTGCAAGTGGAATGTGTATAACATGTCCAAATCCCCAGAACTTGCCCGGAAGATCATGGAAAGTCGCCAGGATGAACAGGTTCATTTGCTTTTGTGTGATGCAATTTTCCAGTTTCAAATGTGGCGAAGTCCGCAAAGCCATGCTCATTTGGAGCAGCCTGATGGATCTCATATGCTCTACCAAGAAGAGCTTGCAGCAATTTTAGAGCAGACCATGCTTGCCAAATGCGATATGTGCCAAGCCGGACACCTGAAGCATCCTGAAACTGGCCGTTACCTCCAAAAACGAACTCAGATCATCACCACCTCATCCATATACTCCACCAACACATCAGTAAACTCCACTGTTCCCACAAACATGAACATGATACAGTGTCAGGATCATGCCGACATCCTAGCCTAGGAAGGGTGAATGTTTCCCAATTTTCTGAACTGTATACCGGAGTGTTTGCCAGTCGGATGGCCAGATGTTTCCAATGCATCAGCCAAGTGCGAGAGCGATCGCATGGTTCCCCAGAGCTTGTTTTTGCGGGCCATAACATGGATGAACTGCCGATCCCGGCACCGAAACGACAGAAACTGACGGGAAAACAGCCTGTCTCAAGCTTTTACCAACAGCTTCAACAAGAAACAGACCGGAATGCTTTCATCCAACATGTGGCCAGTCTTGCACCTCGAGTGGGGAAGCGACTCTTTACTGAAGGCGATACAATTCGAATGGCTGAAGCTTTGTATCCAGGTGTGGAGATCAAGGTCATTGAAGCTTGCAAAGGTGCTGATCGCCGTAGACCTCCACCTCCTAATGTATCCCGGGAAATTGCACCACTCCGTTTGACCATGGGGATACACCGGATGCAACAGGGAACATTCTGTGATGATCATTGGGAAAAAGGGACCCAACTTACTAGAAGGGATATGCTCAGTAAAGCCCCACCAGCCAAAGTGTTGATTACCGTGTTTGCCCGTCCAAAAGGCACTCATAATGCCATGAATCCCACAAATCCAAACTCATTTTCCACCACTACTCATGAGAACCCGAAATCCATGTTCCAAGAATCCGAAAACAAAAGAATTTGCATCCGAAATTCCCCGGAAGGATCCCATAGCCTTGAGCCAGCCCAAGCGTTCCAGCCTTCCCACAGTGAGATGCTAGAGGCGAGCTCACAGTACCGCTCTGACCACAAAGCTGAGGATGCGACCCAACACGGTCCCAAATTCCGCAGTTTAAACGCCGAGCAGAAGCAGCAGCTCAGACGTATGCCTGTCAATTTGGGCCATCCGGATGCCCAGTTGTTAGGCAATGTACTCCGAGACCAGGGTTGGGATTCAGAAGCCCTTGAGGGAATTAAGGACATGCATTGTCCCACCTGCTATGAGAATCAGAAACCAAAGATATCCCGTCCAAGTCATCTCGGAGAGCCAAAGGCCTTCAACGATATGGTTTCCATTGATGCGGTACAGTGGACATCAGAACAAGGGATGCAATTCACGTTCTACCACATGATAGACTCAGGAACCAATTTTCAAGTGGCATTCACCTGTGAACAGGGGACCTCCAAAGAAGTATCCAGCAAGATGGTTTCTCACTGGTTTAATTGGGCGGGACCTCCAAAAACCCTCATGTCCGACAGTGCCGGAGAGTTCTGCAGTGATGAGTTCGCAGCCTTTTTGCAAAGTCATGACATTCAAAGTGTGATCATCCCGGCAGAAGCCCACTGGCAAATGGGAAAGTGCGAACGTCATGGCGCTATCCTGCAAGACATGCTGAACAAAGCGCAAAAGGACCTCCCTATCACGACCAGAGAAGATCTTGAGAAGATGCTTAGTCAATGCACTGCAGCCAAGAATAGCTTGTCTCGATGTCGAGGATACAGTCCGGAAATATTAGTACTTGGAAAATCCCGTCACATGCCTGCCAGTGTTTCTCATGATGATTTGCAGCCTTCAGATTTCATGTTTGCCGAAGAAACGACCGGAAGTGATAAGAGCGAGATAACACAATTCCATGAGAATTTGAAACTCCGTGAAACAGCCCGAGTAGCTTTTATCCGTTCTGACCATGACATGAAACTGAGAAGATCCTTTCTGCGACGTGCTAGACCGCCAAGATGCTCTGCCCAGGCAGGCAAATGGGTCATGTACTGGCGCAATGTGAAAGGGGCTGCACCAGGGGCCTGGCATGGGCCGGCCAAAGTCATCATGCGAGAAAGTGAGAACCTGGTGTGGATATCCCACATGAGCCGTTTGTATAGATGTGCTCCTGAACACCTGAGAGAACTTTCCAGTAGGGAACAAGAGGATACTCCCAGGGATCATGAATCCGAAGCCTTTCCAAGTCCTAATGTTCCAAAAATCGGCACTGGGGTGTTCCAATATCATGATTTGACTCAACAGAATCCACCACATGAATCACCTGCCGAACAACCACATCAAGAGATGCATCCACCAACCTATAACTCCCATCCAGATAACCATAATGACACTGATAACCTTGAAATAAATAACCCTAACCAGATCATGGATACCCAAGCAGTACCTGATGCCACAGCCTCCGAACAGCCAGAGAGTGTACAGCCTGACGCAGAGCCTGAAGCCGTGTCTAGCCAAGGGAGCCAACAGCTCGCTGCGGGATCCGAATCACCACAGCCGTGGGAAGTGCCTGTTCCTCCGGCCGCCGATGGAGAGCTTAGTGATGCGTATATTGTCCATGAAGACACTTGGCTTATCCACAAAGATCAATTGACCCGAATTCATCGTAGACCAAGACTGAAACTTTTCTCTCCTAGCGACATAGAGCAATGTCCTATTTCCTGTGAATGGCTCCTCCCCGAACGACAGAACACAATCGAGACCATACAGGGCAATTCCTGGAAATTCAATGATGTATGGAGAGGTAATATCGAAGCACATCAACAAATGCCTGCTCGATGGATCGGAAGAACCAGTTTTACGATCAAACCAGAATATATCCAGACCACCCACAACATGCAACTTGCCAATGTTTGCAACAACACACAACTACATGGCCAAGAAATTGCACTTACACTCACCGTGGACGAGCTTGAAACATGCATGCGAAAAGATATACCAGACCAAATAGCTTTCCTTGCGTCAGCAGCCAAGAGGCAGAGAGCTGAGGTGAAAGAGAGAAATCTCTCTGCAGCCGAACTGCGTTTGTTCCATGCCGCAAAACAGAAGGAAATCAATTCATGGTTGTCAACTGAGACAGTTAGAAAGATTGCTAGGAGCCGTATCCCTGAAGAACAAATCTTGCGGTCATGCTGGGTTCTGACCTGGAAACTTGTGGAACCGACGACAGCCGATCCAAATCCGGCGCCAAAGCCCAAAGCCAGACTCGTCATCTTAGGATATGAAGACCCACAATTAGAAATGCTGGCCAGGGATTCACCCACCATGGGGAAAGACTCAAGAACACTGATTTTTCAGTATGCCGCTTCAACCAAGCAAAAGATCAGATCATTTGACATCCAGACTGCTTTTCTTAGAGGTAGCCGGCAAGATGGCCGCCTGCAACCCTGGGAATGTTGCGAACTCTTGAAAAGTGCGTATGGTCTCGTGAACGCACCCTTACTTTGGTATGAAGAACTCAAGACCGCACTCATCAATCTCAACTTCGTCATGTCTCCGTTAGATCCATGTTTATTTGTCCTTCCCAAAGCCAATGGCCAGGGCATCCATGGAGTAGTAGGAATACATGTAGATGATGGTTTGGGAGCCGGGGATCAGATGTTCGATGCAGCCATATCTAAGTTGGAACAAAAATACCCTTTTGGCAGCAAGAAGGAAACCGAGTTTATTTTCACTGGGATACATGTTGTTCAACAATGGGATGGATCCATTGAACTGGATCAAACACAATACGTTGAAGACATTCCATCCATTGACATCAGCCGTGAACGTCGACTTTCTCCTGAGACACCAGTCACAGAAGCCGAACGACAAGCACTCCGAGGCCTCGTAGGCAGTATTCAATATGCAGCAACCAATACCCGGCCTGATCTTTCAGCAAAGCTCAGTTTGTTACAAGCCAAGATCAACAGCGCAACAATTCAAGAACTTCATGAAGCCAATCGCCTTTTAACCGAAGCCAAAAATCACAAGAATACCAAAGTTACTCTTCAAAGTATTCCCATACACGATTTACGGTTTGTATCATTCTCGGATGCTTCTTTTGCCAACAGGGCAAATGCTCAATCGCAAAAAGGTTGCCTGATTTTGGCAGCATCAAAGCAGATTGGTGAATGGCAATCCAGCCTCGTGAGTCCTCTCATGTGGTATTCCCGGAAGATAGCCAGAGTAGTGGGAAGCACATTAGCTTCTGAGACATATGCTCTCAGTGGTTCCGTGGACCTTTTGTCATGGCTACGAATACACTGGGCCTGGATTTGCCAGCCGAGTTCAGCTTGGAAAGACCCAGAAACCTGCTTATCCCAATCTCCTGAAGCCTATGCAGTTGTTGATTGTAAGAGCCTGTATGACCTGATACAGAAAACAACAATACCACAGTGCCAAGAACATAGAGTCATGCTTGAAGCGTTAATCATCAAAGATAGACTGAAGGAAGGGGTAGTGGTAAAATGGGTCCACTCAGCGGCGCAATTGGCAGACAGCTTGACCAAGCACATGGACTGTTCTAACCTCCGAAAGTTCCTGCAAACTGGACGATGTATCATCCATGATGTGGATGAAATTCTTCGAGCTCGAGCAGACAAACGTTCAAAGAAAGCATGGGTCGAACAAGAACAAATTACCACCATGGGGAAGGTCGATACCACATAGCAATATCCCAAATACAGGTTTTGACTGGAACTGTTTTTGGAAGTCGGCGACTCGATGCAATGGCGTTTGGATTTTATTTTTCTCTGACTTATTTAGTTGACAGAACTATTTTTGACGAGTGTGCTTTCTCCAATCCTTTCCAGTGCAGGGACTTGCATGTGGCCACCTGGATGCATATGACATCTAGGCTCAATCCGACCAGGGGGTCGCAGTGGTGGCAAAACAATGGCGTCGGTGTGCGCTTGGTGACAGGGGCCAGGAGGCCATTCAAATCCAAAGGTCAGGGGGCCTTCCAATATTCATCCTTGAGGTTCGAGGTCTACTATCCTTCATTTTGGTGCTGTTTGAGATTCTTGTGGGCTTGCTACCAGTTTCATAATATATATATTAGATTTTATATTGTATATTATATATATATACATATATATTTATATATCATGCTTGAAATTGCAAAACAAAATACGATAGACTCCATGTAAACCCAAAAGCTCAGCTGTCCACCTGGCGGGCATCCTTGACACGAGCTGCCGGTGGAGTACCCCACCCCACACCGCTCGCACATGAGGAGGTTTTGGCCGGGAGCTCTGCCCGGCTGGCAGGGTAGGCGGAGGACATGATGTATCAAATAATGACCTCGGCTGCAGAGTAGGTATCAGCTAGCAACATATATCAACATATTCAACTAAATTGGGAACGTCCTGGACAGCTTGCGGCAGTCAGGCAGCTTTTCAGGGAAGATATATGCCATGAACCAATCGGCTGGTCGAAAGCTGTGGCGAAGTAGAACATGTAGTCCATGTTCACCACTGCAGAGGTGTCCCAGGAATCGATTGGTTGATTGAACACCGTGGCACCGAAGAACATGCGCTCCATGGTGGTCACTGCAGCTGTGTTCCAGGAATCGAGTGGCTGATTGAAGGCCTTCGCATAGGAAAACATGTCCACCATGTTGGTCACTTTGGACGTGTTCCAGGAATTGATTGGCTGGTTGAAGGCCCTCGCCGATTGGAACATGCTCTCCATGGTGATGTTGTTGTAGTTTTGAAAGTGCACCCAACCTGGCGAGCCAAGAAGGCATTGGATTAAGGGGCACCCCACGCAAAGCGTGGAAAAAGCCGGCTGGCTGTGTTTCTTGTGATGAAGACCGGTAAGGTCACGGGCGGGTACCCCGTCGTGTGTTGCGGCTGCAGCCGCAGTGTAAATGCTGTGTTTAGCAGCTGCTGCTGCTACGAGAGTGCTGGTCCCAGTGAACTGGGTGTGATGGGGCAGAGCCCACCTCGGTACGTTGTATTTTGCAAAGTGATGTATGGCTTGCGCCAATTGGAGCTGGTCTGTGCCAGTGTTCCGGTGTGGTAGCCGGCGGTTTGCCAGTCTGGTGGCTGGCTGTGCCCAGTCCAGGGTCCCGGCACCACAGAATGGTGGCCACGGTGTTAGCGTGACACTGGGCGGTGCATTAACGTAGCCACCTTCCGTTTTACCGGCGCTGCCCCGGTCATCTCTGACGCTCACCACTGCGTGTTAGGCAGTGGAGCGGGGTAAGTGGCCTGTTGTGGGGGGGAATTTGTAACCAGGTCAATTCCCGCGCGGTCGCCCGCGCCCCCCCCCCGAGGGTGCTCTCCATGGTGATCACTGCAGCCGTGTTCCAGGAATCCAGTGGCTGGTTGAAGTCACTGGCCTCAAAGAACATGCTCTCCATGTTCGTTGTAGTTTTGAAAGTGCACCCAACCTGGCGAGCCAAGAAGGCATTGGATTAAGGGGCACCCCACGCAAAGCGTGGAAAAAGCCGGCTGGCTGTGTTTCTTGTGATGAAGACCGGTAAGGTCACGGGCGGGTACCCCGTCGTGTGTTGCGGCTGCAGCCGCAGTGTAAATGCTGTGTTTAGCAGCTGCTGCTGCTACGAGAGTGCTGGTCCCAGTGAACTGGGTGTGATGGGGCAGAGCCCACCTCGGTACGTTGTATTTTGCAAAGTGATGTATGGCTTGCGCCAATTGGAGCTGGTCTGTGCCAGTGTTCCGGTGTGGTAGCCGGCGGTTTGCCAGTCTGGTGGCTGGCTGTGCCCAGTCCAGGGTCCCGGCACCACAGAATGGTGGCCACGGTGTTAGCGTGACACTGGGCGGTGCATTAACGTAGCCACCTTCCGTTTTACCGGCGCTGCCCCGGTCATCTCTGACGCTCACCACTGCGTGTTAGGCAGTGGAGCGGGGTAAGTGGCCTGTTGTGGGGGGGAATTTGTAACCAGGTCAATTCCCGCGCGGTCGCCCGCGCCCCCCCCCCCGAGGGGGCTCTCCATGTTCGTCACCACAGCTGTATTCCAGGAATCGAGTGGCTGATTGAAGTCCTTCGCAAAAAAAAAAAAAAAACATCTTCTCCATGGTAGTCACTGCGGAAGTTTCCCAGGAACCGATTGACTGGTTGAAGGCCCCGGCGTAGTAGAACATGCTCTCCATGGTGGTTGTAGTTTTGAAAGTGCACCCAACCTGGCGAGCCAAGAAGGCATTGGATTAAGGGGCACCCCACGCAAAGCGTGGAAAAAGCCGGCTGGCTGTGTTTCTTGTGATGAAGACCGGTAAGGTCACGGGCGGGTGCCCGTCGTGTGTTGCGGCTGCAGCCGCAGTGTCAATGCTGTGTTTAGCAGCTGCTGCTGCTACGAGAGTGCTGGTCCCAGTGAACTGGGTGTGATGGGGCAGAGCCCACATCGGTACGTTGTATTTTGCAAAGTGATGTATGGCTTGCGCCAATTGGAGCTGGTCTGTGCCAGTGTTCCGCTGCTCTCCATGGTGGTCACTGCAGAGGTGTCCCAGGGCCCGATCGGCTGGTTAAAGGTCCAGGCGTTGAAGAACATGTATGCCATGTCGACCACCGCAGAGGTGTTCCAAGCTCGAATGTCTTCATTGAAGCCTGTGTCAAAATAGAACAATTCTCTCATGCTGGTCACCTTCGACACATCCCAGCTCTCAATAGGGCCGTATGTGGACGTCAGTCGAATTCTATCCTAAGCGCAGCGGATGCACAATGTGTCTCCTAAATCGCAAAAGGGGTACAAATTCCAAAGGTTTGTACAATTGTGGAAGTGGTTTCACCCACCTGTCATGATCATGGCCCATCTCCTGCCTAGTTTCGATCCCCCAACGCCAAATTCTGACAGCATCATGAAGCTCGGAATTGTTTTGGAAGGGTCTTCCCGCTGAGCAGCTTGGCAACATAAGCAACGGCAGCGGCCATGGATGCCATGGCGACAGCATGTTTCTTTCGTCCTCCGAATGCCAGCTGGCTCTCAACCAAAATCAACAGTTGATGCTGTAGGTGACCGCCCTTATCTTGGACCAAAATGGGCCACGAGATATCACGAGATCTCGGGTTAGGACTTGCATTGCATCAATTTCCTCTGCATCCACATGCCCAAACGTTTGCCAAAACACCTCTCCTCACGCCAAATTTTCCATGTAGTGTGACCAACAAATGGGGAATCTCCAAGAAGTGGCCCACATCAGCCCACATCTCCTAAATCGCCAAGGGAACTCGCAGGTCATTGAGGTTAGCTGTATGGATTAACAGGTTTCTACTGTGACGATCCACCTCAAGAATGTCCAAAACACTGTGGCGCCTGCGAACTTGAGCCCCGGATTCCTGAGCGTAGAGCAGATATTCTCCCAAGGAAGACTGGAAAGTTGTGACTATCCTATCTGTCATGCTGAATGTGATGCATCATCCAACGCGATCGAATATGCAGCAAAGCAAAAGAACAACGGAGAGCCAACTCTTGTCAGTTTTGATGTTTTTTCTGTCTGACGGACAGTTGATACCTGCTACTGCTACAGTGACCGCTCTAATCTTCGACCAAAGTGGCAGCTAGATATCGTCCAGGGAATCTCCAAAGGCTGGCCACGTCTAAATCGCCATGAGAACTGGCAGGTCATTAAGGTTACATTGGTTACATGAGTTACATGGATTCCAATGGTGATATATTCTGTTGTTGCGGTGCTGCCATGCACCTCAGGAGTGTCCCCTGAGAAACCCCGGCGGGAACTTGATACCCAAAGGATCCCAAAGGATTCCTGACAGAGCTGATATTTTCCCAAAGGAGAAAGGTTCAATATCATATCTGGTCATATCTGTCATGTTCAACTTTATGCAACATCCCACACCATCCAATATGCAGACGAAGAACCACTGACAGCAGCACACAAGTTACGTTGCACCTCAACAAGAAATCCACGAACATGCGGCTACAAAGTAACCAAAAACCACACCACCAAATTGTCCTTTGAGCACTTTAACTGACGCCAAACCTCTCATGATCCGCTTTGGGCACAAGGTCGCGCCAATTCATATGGGTCGCTTGGGTCGCTTGGGTCGCTTTATAGCCGAGAACATCACGTCATGTCGACAATAAAATATACGTTGTAGTGGGATCCAACGCCAACTTGGTTCTTCATTTCGGTCTTCTGTGAAGATTTTTCACGCGGTCCAATTTTCATTTATCAGTCAGTTTCAGGTCAGAATGTAACATTATCCGACGTCAAGTTGCTTCAAATTTCATGGATCCTGATTAGTTTGGTTGACCGGGAATTCTACAGTGAAATCATGCAATCCAAGTTTTGACCATGAAGAATGGGTCCATCGACCGGGCACACTGCAACGGAACCACGTGGCACAAATCACCCATGAGGTGATGCAGAACCAAACTATGTTGCGACTGCAAAACGTCACGTGTGTGCGGACGTCAAAACATCTCAAAAATATTGGGCATCACTGAGTCATCACATGTCTATGTGTCAGTTCGACTGCAACATGTTTTTTGCTCCGGGATGTTATTAGGTCACGGTAATGCTAGGCAAAATGCAAACACAGTATTCACACCCATTTGCAGAAGGGGAGCAGAAAAATGTTATATTACATGGTTCTCGGGGTAAGGGATGAAAATTTTATTACTATCTTTGTCAAGTTTGACCAAAGCTGCAATAATACATTTTGGGGGTGAAATTCGGCAAAAACAAAAAAAGAAAAATTGGTTTTGAAAACGGCTGGTCACGAGAATCACAAAATTCAACCACATCCTTTGCACTTGGTTTTGCAATTTTACGTTGTACCCTGTTTGCTACACTATGCTGTGTGTTGAGAAGGTATAGGGACGCAGGACTCGCGTGAAGATGAAGTAGAGCCAACAATGTTTAACCAAAGCAAACGCGGGGAGGAAACGAAAACTGCCACAAATAAACGACCATGAAAAACAGCATCCACTCACATCAAAAACTGACTTGAAATGACATCTGAATCTCACACGGCTGAACTGTCTGAGAGCGGACCACTCTCCTTTTTTTCAAACGGTGGTGAGATCCAGCGACCATCCACTGTCTCCGTGGCATTCATGCCGGAACGCTCCAGCAATCGATATTCAAGAAGCTGTTGAAAATTCGGAGGGACAAGTGCAGCAAACGTCTGTCGTCCCCCCATTCGATAGAGACAGGTTGCAAACGAGGTCACCATGCTGTCTTCTCGTGTTTTCTTTTCCTCTTCTGAGGATTCTCTGCCGCCTCCTGTTTGGTTTCTTCCCTCATCAAATCAAACTGTACCTTTGTCTGCCAAAGAACGTTCACTAACCCCAGGTCCAAATCTTCAAGACTAAGAGACACACGATCGTCCATGGAGAAGTTTGTGAAGACCTCATTCGTCAGCTCATCAGCTTCTTGGTTTTCTTCGCGGGGTCTCCATCTCAAATTAGACAGCCTAGAGTTTGCTAAACATGATGGCAATTCCCTTTTTTTCCCTCGGAATGTGGCCGATATTGCTCAGAGGCTCGGTCCTGTCCAAGAAAACATAAACACTACATAAACGGTGAAAATAGAAATACGCGCGGCAGAAAAGCGACAACTGTACAAATATAGGCCGGTGACAGCGATTCACGTCGAAAATCACACACCCGGCCGAAATGCAAATCCCTCAGCCAGATTTGCGCATCGACCTGTCCAGAGAAGAAACCAGACAAAGCCGAAAGGGGCAGAACCCAAACGCAAACCAACACGTCGCTGCCACTAAAGGCATTAAGGGACATCTTCCCTCAATGCCACCGTGCAAAAAAACAATGTCAAACTAATTCAAAAGCCCTCAGGTATGGTAGAGTGAATGGGCCGATAACGCCAAAAGGGTGAGACAAATGAAACTCCTGTACAGTGCAATACCTATTCACTCAGATGCCACTCTGCGTAGCAGCTGCCACTCCTTTTCCTCCTAAGCCAAAGGCCTGCCAATGTAATGACTTGACATGATTTTCATGCAAGTGAGGTGAAAATGAAATGCTTCTCGATTTGTGCGTGTCATCCTCCACAGGTCTGCAACTGACATCAAATGGCATCCAAACTGACATGCTATGCAACTAATGAGTGGTACTCCCAACTTTTCGTACTCCTCCTTTGAGTCATGCAATCGGGACTCTTGACTCAACCAGTTGGGATCCTTCGCCACTGTTGTAAGGGGGCCTCATACGTTGCCACGACGTCCAGATGTCCATTCCTTCTTGCATCTGCTGCCATCTCTTCGAATCTACTGATCAAATGTTCCATGTACCTGTTGCGTCTTTCAGGATTGTCATACCCATTCTGGTAGGTGAGGTCCAGAAGGTCCATCATCAATTGCTGCAAGACTGATGCGTCTCGCCAATGCTCACATGCCAACGCATTGTTGAGTTGCGTTGTCAGATCGTTCATGAGAACTGACACTCCAATGGGCCTGCTTGTAGAACTTGAACTGCCTCCTGAGACATAGGGGTCATTGAGTTTCTTCTTCTGCCGATTCTCGACTCATCATTCTCAGGATTGTCTGTGTTGTCACCTGTTGCAATTCCGTGGAACTGTTGTCGAATCCTAGGCAAGTAGTAGTTGGAACCCATAAAGCGTGCCTTGCAACCAAATTGGCTCTTTCTGTCACGAGCCCTCTCCTCTCTTCTTTTTTCCGCCCAACGCCAGATGGCTCTCGCCAGATCGTTTATCAATGTTTTTTTCCGTCCAACGCCTTCATGGCTTCCGCCAGGTCGTTCAACACGTTCAACACGTTCAACACGTTCAACACGTTCATTAGTTAATTAACGCATACACATGGCCGTCTGCAGATTGAGGGGCCTCAAGAGTGAATCGCCAGATCGTTTATCAAGCCGGAAAGACAATTGCATTTTGCAAATTCACCGAATTAGATCAGTGGCAACATCAGTCCTGTAGACAATGTGCATTCAAAAGAGAACTGAATTGGATCGATACATAATCCATTGAGCTGTCACCGTGTACAGAAAGCAACGAGCCCTCTCCTCTCTTCTGCAGAGTCTGTGACCCGTGTGAAGCCACCTAGCTCCACCAAGCCGTGATGCACTGGCTCTGAGTAATCGCTCACTATGTTGATCTGACCTTCCAGTCCTGTCACCCATCCTTCCAACGCCGTAACCTGTTCCATCGTACGGCTCTGTCACCATCTGCAAGCTGCCATGCATGCTGTCGAAATTCTTCTCAAGTCCATTGAACAAATTTCACTGCAGCAATCAACAAGCCAAAGTAATTCCAAAACCAGCATCCAAAAGAAAATCTAGAAATTCCCTTCGCTTGCATCATTCGGCGCAGCATCCATAGAGCATTGTTCTCCATCACTTCCAGAAATCTCCGCACCAGTAGGCTCAAGGCCCATAACTGGGATTATCCTGGCAATTGCTTTTGCTAGCTTGCTGAGTTGTCTGCCTTCACCATATCTCGACCATTGATGGTCAAACTCCTCCTGGCCAACCTGTCTGTGGCCAAATTCTGCATGGACACCAATTTCATGTCAGCAGCATGACACGTTGCTTTGCCAATGCTTTTGTTCTCAAGTCTGCCACATTCCAAACTGTAGAAACCTGACATATGCAAACGCTGCCTTGTCGCACATGCTCTTGAATCCAAAGAATCTTGCCATCCACATGTTTCAGCTTTCCTCTTCCTTGGCGGTTTACCAGTTGTCTTGCACTTGACGAGTCTGTCAGTAAGACATGCTGTATTGCACCTACAACAAACTCCAAGCATCGCTTGATGTACACTCCATCACAAAGTGTGGACACCAGACTGTGCAGCTCTGACTCGCATGAGGAAAGTGATATGCGTTGCCCGTCGACGAACCTTGTTTGAGCTCCAATGAGCATCACTGAAAGATTCAAGGATCCAAACCTTCTCATCTGTAGACTTGCAACGTCCATGGCCAGCTATAGGCTTCTCCAGCACAACTGCAAAGTCATCTTTTCTGCGTCGAAGTCTGCACTGCAACTGTTGTTGGGCACCTCATCTTTTGTGAAAGTTCTTTCACCACAAAAAGCAAATGTGGTCTATCTCGCGCAAGATAAAGCAGCATAGCTCCACTGATCAGAAGTGGAACTTCTTCATTGGAGAGTGGACTCGATAGGTCCTCCATCTAGATTTGTTGTACATGGAATTGTCTGCTGTCGCGCACGTCTAAAGCTTTGTTCAAACATCTGGATCACCTTGTTAACATCTGTACCTGGAACCAACGCAAGACCACATGGGAGTCTCACCAGCTTGCGTTTCAGGAAACTGATTGAACTGCCTCACCAAGTGCTGTGGCATTGAGAGTATACTGTTCACCAAGCTTCTTCAGGACATCAGTAGTGCCACCCACCCACAGGCAAGCGGTCGTTTTCCCGTTGGTGCCGAGGGCATGGATCATGCCATCCTTTGCAGCTGCATTTCAAAGTTCCATCCTTGGTGGTGGGCGGGTGGAGACAAATCCCAAAATCCGGAGGGCTTGAGCCAAAATGGCACAAGTCATCCACCTCCAAAACAACTATCATGTCTCTCAGAAAACTCCTGCGTCGTTTTTGCACGACATCAGTGCCAAAATCTACTTACAGGCAAGCGGTCGTTTTCCGTTGGTGCCGAGGGTATGGATCACATCCTTTGCAGCTGCTGCTGCATTTCAAAGTTCTATGAACGTCGTTCTTAACAAACTAAGACCGTCCACACAACCAAGTCAACCACTCCCAGAGCTCAGCCACTTTCACCACAACACGAGAATGTTAGCTCATGTCGCTATGGTTCTTGTTGGTGTCCCTTTGTTTCTGCTGCCATACCTTGTCGAGATGATACAATGTTATCATCTCTTGCATGAATTAGCCCATGAACTGGCACCTGTCACGCCTCGGTTCTGCGGTTTCGTTTTGTGTTGCTGTGTTTTGTTGTGTTGGTGGGTTTGCTTTTGGTTTTGGTGTTTGCCTTTTTTTGGTTGTGACTTCGTGACGGCCTGCAGTCTGGAACAAATGGTACATGGAATCGAAAACAGGCCATACCTTAGACCAAATGTGGATCAATGCGGAGGCAGCCACTACACAAAAAACGTCACGGTCAACTGAAATCCAGGACAGTGACCTACGCCGGGTAGCTTCAGCTGTTACCTCCTTATCCACGCCACAAATGACTGACAGCCCCTTCCTCAAAGCACTTGGCACCCCAACAATTCGGACTGCCCCGGCACAAACAGGAGAGCTAGCCCACTTCTGGCACGTCACCTCTGCCTCCGCTGGAACGAAGATAAAGTTGCTACCATAGAATGCCCAGCCACACGCTGACCTCTAGGACACCGGTGGGGACGCAGCTGCTTTGGCCAGGTTTTAGTGGATGACTTTCGACGGCAAACTTTCGACCCTTGACTGCAGTGACGTAGGGTTGTCCTTGCACAACTTGATCCACGTCTCCAGTGCGTCCGTCTTGTCCTTGTTCTTCGACAGGGCGGCTTTCTTGAAGTCGTTGAGCTCCTTTGCGCAGGCTGCCTTTTCACCCTTCTAGCTCTTCTAGGTCGAGGCGTTTCTCTTCGGTGGTGCACCCCGGCGTTGTTCAGCGAGTTTACCCATGTTGGCTGGGAGCTGTTCCAAGGCCTCCTCTGCATCGGACAGGATGACATTGGATTTCCATCGTTTCCAGATTGGTCAGGGGTGTGCCCCATCCCACTCTTATCTCACCTGCCTCCCCTCCTTCTCCTGGCCTGCTCCTGTGCGACCCCCTTGGCACCTCTCTCTGCTGTGCTGTCTTTGTCACTTTTCCTCACCTGTTTCTTTCCCCGGCTGCTCATCTTCTACTGCTTCTCTTGGTCCATCGCCCTCCTCTCCTTGCAATTGCCAGCTATCCCAAGACTCACACGCAGTCATGTCGCAATGGAGCGGTGAAAATTGGACGCTACGGGCAAATCAGAATGATGAATCGGACCCGCAACGCACAGTGACAAAGGATACAGACACGGACGATGACATCCGGGCGTATGGCCATAAAGAAACGGTTGTGCATCACAGTGGTCCATCATCAAGGCCGTTACCAGCATCTAACGAAACAGTTCCACTATTGGGCATTCTATGAATATCGTGTGAGAATCAACGGCGAACCCTGGAACATCATAGTTGATGAGGACATGAACAAAGTGCCTGGCGCATACCCAGGATCGTCATCTCAAAAGCTCACCCATGACTTTTGCCACCTGGATTCTAAGGCGTGTGATGAAGTTTACACCAAATTCAGTTTTGTCGAGATGGGTGGGCGCAGACTCTGGCCTTTCTACTTGCCTGATGATGAACATGAACAACTATGGACCTGGGTTAGTCCCAGGAGGTTTGTCATCATCTCCGCTCACGAAACCAATGAGAAATTGAATCATTTCTACTCCAATAAGATGCACGACCATTTTATTTTTGGCTCTACGCACAGAATGCTGGTCCTTCCAAGCAGGTTTAAGTGATTATGGCAAGAAGAAATATTGCATTGAACGAGCAGTGCAGAATAGCAACAGCCCATCATGAAACCTTTCTGACGGGATTCGAAAGCAAGTATGGCAGAGCACCAGTTGCACAGACACCCGACGGATCTCATGGTAAGCGAAAACACCAGGACTCCTCAGGTCGTGGACCTGCAAAGCAGTCTCACAACATGACCCGACAGGAATGTATAGTGCTGACGATATGCAGGCACTCAATGAAGCTTTTCAAGATGAGCCAACACAGCCATCGACAGGAACTAGGCCACAACCGAAGAATGAAAAGGTCAACCAGTGGACATATGGCCAGGTGCCGGAATTGATCCGACGATGACAGGGGCATCCCAAGGGAAAACTCAGCTTGCCTACGCACGCACGCTTCTTGCTGCTGTAATGGAAGCTGCATGCCAACTTGAAACAGTTGTTGAGAATCTTGAGCAAATGCAGCAAGATCCATCAGCCAGTAACCCAGAGAATCAGACAGCTAACACTGTGACAACAGTATCCGATTGTAATGGAACTGAACCCAGCAAGCGTGATTCTTATCAGTGAAAAGCTCCCTGCACAATGCCCTCATGAATAAGTCTTGTGTCGGTACACACCCCACACGTGCATTTTTTGCTCTCCACTTTTTCTCTGGCTTTACCAAATGGATGCCACTCATGATTTACTCTCCCGCGGTGACTACCCCTGCCCCCCTGTCATTTCTTGGTTTCTTGCCGATTTGTTTGAGTTCATTTGCGTCTCACTGACCTTCCATCGATTAAGTGTTGTCCAATGGCTCAAAGGCAGCTGCACAAAGGCTTACATACATGGTCCGTCATCTTTACATCACTCACCATGCTGCAACCTAAACACGGTCACACCATGAGCCTCTTTCTGCGCCATGGCCTCACAGGAGAAGAAGTGCTGAGCAGCATTCCAATTGATGAGGCGTTAACAGGCTGGGACATAATGCGAAAATTCAGGCTTACAACCACTAGCCGCGTGCGCGCGTCGACCTACGCTTGGGGTCCGTGCAGCACCGGCGATGCCGATAAAGCTTGCAAAAACACGCAAGCAAACCAAACTCAAATTCCGTGACTTGACCTCGCTCTAACTCCTTTTTCTCAGCACACGAAACAACCAAAGTAAGCTGTCCGGCTATCTGTCAGCCGCTGTACCGTGCTGTCTTGCTTTTATTCTGTTGTTGACGTGCACCGTGCTGGAGCATCAAATTCCGAAAGTAAAGTCATCCAAATCTCAGTGAAAATCGGCCATGCAACTGCTATTGAAAAATAAACATCACATTCTCCACAAACATGCTTTCCAGTCGCTCACATGCAGCAAAAACGAAAAACCAGTTCCACAAAACTTCACGTCCACAAAGTTGTTGAAATAAAACCAGGTTGAAAAAGGTTTGGAGTTTGTTGTCGAGCATGCACATGCGAAGACAATAAACGACATTCCAAATTGCCATGCAAATGGCAAAACCATCTTCATCATCTCCACATCAAATTTCGCAACTCTCCAAAAACCAGTTTTCAGCAAACGTTGTTTTGCACAAAAACATCCTCAACCGTCATTGATACTCGGCAAAAACTTCGTGCAGAATGCAAGAATGCAAGCTTCCAGAAAACGTTGAAAACCACACATCATGCCTCATCCGTGGATGAGACTTGTCCAAAACAAATCTATTCAACATAGGCCGTCCATTTCCACGTGAATTCATGGATGAATTCACCATCGTCTCGACGCATCCAGTACGATGGCTTGGCACAAACCGGTGTACTTTCATACCCCCTCTTGCCAAGACATCCGTCAACATTGCATTGACCATGCAAATAGATATAAGCTTGTCCGGAAAGATGACCACAAAGGTGAATTGTCCAGACCATTGCATCAAAAAATACGTATGTTGTACTGTTGAATTCAATCAGATTGCCAGCCTGATCCCGTTCCAGTTGCAGTGAACTCCAAAAACCTCGTTATAGACAGTGCCACGTGCATTGATTGCAATAAATTACATCATCTCGAATTGCACTGTGCATCCAAAAAAAATCGTCTCAGCAAACCAGAAATCCAGAATTTCCGACTGACATAGATCTGAAAGAGATACATTGGTTTATGCAGTCATCGCTGCATCATCATGCAAAATGATCAGCATGCACATGGAAACACCAGGCTAGGGCTTCTTGTCGAAGTCCACATTCATCAACTCCCTGCGATACGCTGCCGTTGCACCCAAAAACACATCCACTCTCATCTTCTTGAGGAAAGCGGCAAGATCTGGAGCTTGTGACTTGGGTGCAGCTGTGATCTTGGACGTATAGTGTGCCAAAATCCACTTTGCATATTGCCCGGCCTCATCATCGTGGTTGAAGACCTTCAGAATGAATTCATGGTAGGACAATTCCTTGTCCCTCCATTTCTTCAGCTTGATCTTCGTGCTTGCCCACGACTTGATGCCTTGCACATGCACTGGATAAGGCACAGCTGGGTCCATGTCATCGGACTTATAGCTGGGGTACCAACTCTTGTCATTCCAATCCGACGAATTATGCTGAATTGTGGTTGGAATTCCCCACAGGTGATTTGGGAACCACGGCGGTGAGACGTCTGCTGGAATATATTCAAAGCCAAAGAGTTCATCTTCATCCTCAAAAACATCACGATTCCTCTTGTAGCTCTCATCCATGCGTCCACCCTTGCCATCACCAACTTCCTCTTCTTCTGGTACCTCTTCAATTGTGGGAGTCGAATTCCTGGCTGCTTTGTTGGGCTCGCTTGGCTTCGGAATAGGCAACTGTCGTGTTGCTGAATTCTCTGTTGTAGGAGCAGCAGCCTTTGCTGGTGGAAATACTGATTCTGTCCCCATAGCGGCAGCTGAATGTTCTGGAAATCCAGACTTAGGCATTGCAGTGGCAGCAGGTGGAAGGTTAATTGGCGGTGTGCCTTGCTGAACATTGCCAAAGATCTGCAAAACAGGTGGATCAGCCTTAGGTGCAGCAGCCCACGGGTCATCGTCAGGGTCACAGTTCATCTTAGGCGGTCGCCCAGACGATACAGGTGGATTCACACTCTTTGGAGGCGGTCCAGCTGCCTTCCATCCCGGCCATTGTCCTGCGGCCTTCTGTGCATGCCATTCAGCCTGACGCGGGTCAGGGGCATGCTTATGTTCTAATTGGTGCAAAGACAGAGTCTGTGTCATCATCTGGTTGCGCTCTGCCTTGCGCATCAATTCACGCAATAGCTCCATTTCCACTCCAGTCATATCGGTCCCAGGATAGCATTCCATGCCAGCTGAATTCTGTGGTGGTGTAGGTCGGTTTGCCATGGCTCTAAGTCGGCGGCAGGCAACTACTTGATTAGTTGAAACTATTTCCAACCCTCACACACACACCAAAGGAAGAAAAGAGTCCGGCCAAGCACAAAACCTGAGAGGTTACCTGCTGTGTCACCTGGAGTTTTCCATTCAGACATCTTTGATGTCGCGCGTCAGAACATGTGTTGTGACATCTTTGCAGTGAATTCCCTCTCTCCGTGCTTGAACGCAAAAACCAAAAATACAACATAAACTGTTCTGTGTTCCACATCAACTGTACTGCAGTTTCGCGTTGGTTTCAGTGACATCAACTGCCGTTTGTCTGTTTGCGTTTCGCATTCGGAGACAAACCATAACCAAAAGTAAAATAACATGCACTCCTAAACGACGTGCATCGGGATGCAGTAAGTGTCACATCAACTGCCGTGCTTCGTTTCAGTGCTTCACATCAACTGCCGTCTGTTTGTTTCGTTTATTTGGGTTCAGTTGAAATAAAGCACATGCACAAAAAAAAACGCAAATAAAGTTGTTCCATGCAGGTTTGAAAATAACGTGCAAACATGCAACCATTCCCAAACCTACATTACAAATCTAGAAAACATCTCCAGCATACCTGTCCCCCTCTTAAACTGTGCGCTGTCCGGAGACAGGACATGCCAAAAAAAACTTTCTCTCTCTGGTTGTTGCATGAATTCCTAAGGAAATTCATGCGGTGTTCCTTGGTGAGTCATGCGGCGCGACGTGCAGCTCTCACAGCTGCCAGAATTTCCTTAGCGAGTTCTTTGGTGTATGAACCAGTCCTAACCCAGTTCACATCCATCACACCAGCATGTTTCTCACATGTGCACGATCCAAAGCGCTTTGTCAACACGTTGCAAAAACCTGAAAATGAGCTTCGAAAAATGAGGCATTTCCCTACAGGCAAACCATTGTCTGCTTTGCATCCAGTTTGACAAAGAAACACTTCTGATTCAAATTCTAAACCACAGTGCTTCAAGACATGCTTGGTTTCATCTCTCTTCCAAATGTTATTGTTCCTTGGGAGTTCAAATGATCTCGAATTCCCCAGGGTTAAATACTTAGGCACAGCTTTCATGATACCTTCCCATGCAACATCGGCTTCACTCAAACCTCCAGTTCCAAAATGTTTCAACGGTGAGCCTGAGCTACATGGCGTAGAGGCATGCACATGAATCCAGCGATACCCAAGTTGAGCTTGGACCTCTACAAACTGCTTCACTCGTGCAAACATTGCATCGGTCTCAACCTCTTTCACAACTCCAACATAGGGCATTCGAGCAACTCGACATGCATCACGAAGAGCTGAATTCGTGCCGCAGCACACTTCCACAAACGCAATCTCCTGTTTGTTGGACACAACATCATTGATCAGCAGAAGGTCATTGACTGACCGAAGATCCCTGGCAGGTACTTCCACAGCCTCAAAACCCAAACTTGCACGATGACGCAAGAAGTCTCTCGTGCTCAAGCACTTTGTGAACAGGTCAGCAACATTCTCAGTCCCTGCTCTGTGCTCAATCTCAAGTTCTCCAGAAGCCATTTTGGATTTCATCCATGCCAAACGAATCTCCACATGCCTGCTTCTCTTTGGAATATCCTGGCCAACAAGCAATTGCAATGCAGAAGAGCTATCGGATTCTAACAGAATCTTTGGTACGCTCCTCGGTTGCATCTCTCCCAAACCAACATAGACCCTTTGACAGAATTGGCTGAAAGCCACACTTTCTTGAGATACAGCTTGCAGTGCATAGAGCTCGGCTTCACAAGACGAAAGTGAAACTGACTGTTGTTGGCGTGCAATGGATCGCACGAGTCCACCTTCGCAGAAAACCACACCACCTGTAATCCCCTTTCTGCTATTGAATCTATATGGTGCAAAGGAAGCATCTGAAAAAGAGTGCAGAATGCAATGTCGTGCAGCTCCAATCATAAGTTCCTCATACTTCGGCGATGGGAGCCGCAGACAAGTTCCCACATCTCCATGCAAAAAACGTAGCAAAGCTTTGATTGCCATTTCAGTACATGCGTAGGAGCAGCTGGCTGTGAGCCTATCAGGCTAAGAAACAATTTCAGATCATGTCGTGATTGTGCCATCCATAGTAGCTTCCCCAGTGCCCTTCGAAACCTTGAGTAAGCTGCAGCCGTCAACGGCTGTTGCATGCTTTTGTCCGTCAAGGCTCTCTCAAGCACTGCTGCAACATCAGGCACGGTGTTGGATCCCTTGTTCACACTGAATTCCACAAAGGTTGTATCCAGAAACTTCGGGTCAACACCAATTGACAATGAATCATCCGTTGCTCCTCGTTGAATTCTTCTCCCAATGAAAGTCAGTGCACCTCCACCTTGCTCGGCGGGTAGGATTACGCCAGTCTCTTTCAGCGGGACTGCCTTTCCAATTGCCTTCTCAACCAGCTTCTCACTACGTGCAGTTTGACAACAAAGAAGAAGATCATCAACATAGGCTACTAGCAATGCACTTTCTCCATTCACGATACCCTGGTAAATGCAAGGTTCAACTTCATCGGAAACAAGTCCAACTCCTCGAATGGAGTTACTGAGTAAATTCAACCAATGCAGTGACGCATCTCGAAGACCATTCAGCACTTTGTAGAGCAAGAGATATGCAGGAGAACCATCCATCATAGAGACAGATAAAGGTAGCTTGAGGACGATGACAAGACCACGAGGTAGAGGAGAATGCATGAATGCGTGTGAGACATCAAGACCTTTAAGTCGTAGAGCTCGTCTCGAAGCCAGTGACAACACGAAATGCAAGCCCTCAATGCTTGGAGTGGGGCTAGAAAATCCTAATTTTCGTGCAGAGACACCTTTGTTGATGTCTTTGGCTACGTCCTAACTCTGACCCTTGTCTCACTCTTGTCTGCCGACACCGAACGGCTTGGAATCACACGCATGCTTGGATTTTTTTCTTCAATGCATCAACCTCTGCTTGGCCTATCACCTTTCCCGCTCCACATTTCTCCAAATTAGCAATCTCTTCCTTCATGCCTTCAAAGCCTAAATCAGCGTTGAGTTGCATTAACGAGCTGTCATCAATCACCTCATCGGGCTTCCACACCAAGACATTGGTACCACCTAGCTTCACCTTCACGCAAGTATGGTCACGTTCTGGCATGAATTTGATTGAATTCAACTCATCATCAAACAACTCGGGGCTTGTTGCAACTGCCCTCTCTGGTCCAGCTTCAAGACTCCACAAAACTGGTCCTACTGATTGACATGCATCATCCATCAAAAGCAAATCAAGAGTCATGGGTTGCCCGGAGGCTCTCTCACGCTCCATCTCAGCTTCTAATTCTTCTACTGGTTGCTCAGCTTCTCTCTTAGTTCCTCCAGTCTCTTCCACATCCATTTCAACCTGACCTTCTGTCGTACCGCCAGCCGGAGCTGGGTCTTGCTCAGTATCAACCTCCATATCCTCAAAATGCACTTGCAACCTTTCCCTACTCACCTCAACACTCTCTGGACTACCCACTGCAATACTTGGTGAATTCTCAGCATCAAATGCTGCTCTCCTTCGCTTGCAGTCGGCGATGTGCCGAATTCCAGGGGCTACCATTCCAGAGTCACATGCTGGGCATCTCGGTGTTTTGGGAAAAACTCTGACTTCAGGCATAGAGTCTGCTGGTGAAGTTGCAGGCGATGTTGGGACAACTGAGGGTGACTTAGACACAACAGCGGGTGTCTTTGGTTCTGCTCTCGCTGTTGCCGGTGTTGGCAAAGGTGGTTGATGGGCAATTTTGATACCAGTGGAACGTTTTGGCACAGGAGTTTCAATTGGTCGCTTCTTTGGCATTGGTCTCCTAGTGCTGTCAGGTTCCTTCATTTCCCTAATGAGGTCACTAGGGGCTCCATCTGGGTATTCAACGATGTCATCGCGTGCATCGCGTTGTCGCGGTGGTTCAAGTGGTGGTCTCTCACCTACTGAGCGTGCAGGTGTTGGTGCAATTGCTGATGGGGGCGCGTTGGGAGGCGCTTGCATATGCACATCTTGACTCTCCACACCTTGAACCTCTGCACCTTCAACTTCCACAAACAACTGGTCACCTATCATGTGCTTCCATGCAATGGGTGTGATTGGTCTCACATTCCGTGCAACAAAACGTTTCAAAACCAACTCTCCATCAATCCGCAATGCACCCTGAACAACAGGACCTGTGTCTAAACCTGAATGCACAAAATATGCTTCAATGCTTCTCGTTTCGTTTGGTGACTGTGCACGAAGACTGTCTGGCAATTCAGCTAACACTGTTGAACCGAACATTGCAAAACTTGGTTTTGATAACTTCCGCTGCGTTGAGTATTCAAGAGGAGAAAAATCTGACCCATGTGCATTTGAAAAATGATTGTGACTCAATGCAATATACGTGCAAACATCTGACAAACCACGTGCAGAAAAGTTCACATCAGCACCACCATCGTTCATCTCAGCTCGAAGAACAGCCAACGACTCCTTCAACCTTCTGACTGCTCGCTCGGCTCCACCATTGGATTGGTGCTGTTGAGGGCGTGCACGACGCACCATGAATGTGTACTTCTCCGAACTTGTCCCTACTAATTCTGAAACTGCTCTTTCTGCATCGGTATGCAACACAACTGAACTTGTAGAAGATGATAACCCAAAGTGGTCTAACCATTTGCAGACCTGGCCTTTGACCTTCCTTGCATCAGTGGCTGTTGCAACTACGTATCCAATGCAGTTAGTAGCTAATTCCGTAAGAACCAAGATTTTGATGGTACCTTCTGACTCTTCATCGACTACTTCTCCACGTGTTGTTAAGAATGCAAAGTCTGCCTGAACCTCAGTCTCCAACGAGCCTTCTTTTCTCCGTCGGTGATGAAAAGTAGATTTCCCACGTGCACAGATCGTGCATCTTGGGTCATAAGGGACGTGTCCTTGAAGACGATGTCGCTCCAAGTCAGATTCAGCCGCACGTGAAAGTGGATTTAAACTGTTGCTATTCGCTGCAAAAATTTCTGGAATAGGATGAGGAGGCTCCAAACCCTTAGAAACAGTCAATTGGGATTCTGAAGACCATGCTGGTTCTAATTTGATCCACGGGCAACCTGCATAGTAAATGCAACCTCAACTGTCCTACCAGTTCTCACATCTTTGACATGAAACCCATCAGGTCCTTGATTGAATTCCCAACCACATTCACACAACGTCGTCGTTGACATGATGTTGTGACTAATTCCACCTACCAAACATTTCAACTTGGCAGATTTGTAGTCAGGCGCCCAATCCTTGTCCCTACCCCCTGCCCAACCGTGTGATCGTGGGGGGCAAAATGGCCTATTTGGATGGGATCCTGATCATGTAGCACCAATTCCGGGTATCTGACTGCGACGATGGCTTTATACGTCAGCAGGGACACTCTGGAGCTGTTGGGCAGTATGATGCCCCATCTATGCGGACCATCTAGGCCAGCTGCTTCAATCGTAGTTGTACACTCAGGGATGCCAAATTCTTCTGGCGCAGTAGCAATAAGCAAGACAGCCAGTATTGCAGAAATCAGGCAACTCTGAACATTCAGGTGGCTGAGCGTTTCCTCACTGAAAAGGCGGATGCTGGGCAGTTGTTGCAGTAGCCCAAATTCCTGTGTGTGGTGCTTGGCCAAGGTTGAGTAGCCGCGCCACTTCAGAGTCGTTGTCCTGGCTCGCATCCGGCCATAGGAGTGCAATTAACTTGGTGAGCCGGGCAGGGGGCAGATAATCGCCAGGGCGATTCAAAGCTCGTAGCCCCAAGGGACGGTGAAGAAGCTTCTGTCTATTCGCTGCTGCAGCCCTCCCCTTGGATAGGCCTCCAGGTGTTTGCCTGTGGTCACCGACAAAAACAAGCAGTGCTGGTTGCTGGATTGCAGCAAGAGCGGCAATTTCATGGTAGTTGCCGTACTGTTGACTTTCATCCATAAATGCAAGCCAGACCTTGGAGAGCCAGAGACTAAAAGACGAGTATTTCATGGCCATTTCCGCCGTAGCGGAGCCTCCAGTCGCAATCAATATGCGTTTCTCAGCAATAACTCTATTGCGATCACTGCATCGAACATCAATTTTGGTTGCATACGCCTCGCCTTTGCCTTCCTCGATGCGACCCAGTAACCGTCCAAAGGCTGTTCGCGTTGGTGGAGCAAGGTCGCTGATTTGATCCGCTAAGGCTTTTGCAGCAACGTTTTCTTTGGTGTACACGATCGCATAGAAATCACTTAATTCGCAGCTGAGGGCAATTAATAACACCGCCAGGGAACGCGTCTTTCCGGCACCAAAAACGCCTGCGATACAAAGGTCAGAACGGCCAGTGAGGATCGCCAGGAGCAATGCTACTGCAACAGTAAGGACATGCCCATCACCATGCCCTGCCAAAGGGAGTAGGCTGTCGCGCATATATTCATCATGCGGACCTGGGAGAGCAACTCCAATGGGTGTCAGTAGGCGACAGAGCACTCGGACCAATGCATCTGTCAGCTTCGTTCTGCGTTCAATCATCATTCTTCGCACTGGGATATTGGGCTGAAGAATACCCATTGTCAATGGGAGTCGTGCCGGGTTAGCCTGTGCAAAAACCAGCAATTCACATCTACTTCGTGTGTCACCAAGGAATGCCATTTCTTCCATCAACACAGAGAAGCTTGCATGGAAGACAATAGGTTTCGGCCAGTCTCGCTCTGGGTCAAAGTATTCCACTTCCGCTGGCTGTTGCACTAGGAGGCGGCCACAAAAGGCAAATGCGACAGGCCTGGAGACCAGGACTAGCTCAAGGGACTTTGGGGCAATTCGACGGTATGCACGGGAATCCGCGGAACGACTAGTACCTTGCATTACTTTTTCTTGGACCAGGAAAATGGCACAGCAACGTGGGCCCTCGGGGAGCTGAAAACGCCCAAACAGGGCCCTACCTGCCATCACATTGGCTTCCATGCTTCCTAAGTTGCCATTTTCACATAGGCTCCATGGTGACACGGAAGGAACCGCCTTCGGGTCGCTGAAGAGCAAGAGAGGAATGCACTCAGTGAGCAGCTGCATTACATGAAATCCCGCAAAGGCCTCATATCCATATCGGACTACCAGCTCAACTCCCGGTTGACCTCGCTCTTGTCGTTGCGCCAACACAACGCTGGTCCAGGGTTGCAGGTGCTGTAGCTGACGACCTGCATGGTAAACATCCAATTGAGGCAACACCATATCTAGCAGGAAGATCAATATGCGCAGGGAGAAACCACGGAGGAATTCAGTTAGCAGGCTTCTCATGAGTTCTCCTCCTTCCGCGTTCGCCTGCCCAGGGATTGGGATCATGTCGATCAGGACCTGTCGCAGATCCTGTTCTGTAGCAAGGGGGTCATCTCTGACATCCCTGCCATCCCATGGCACCATATGTAGATCAGGGCATCCCTTGCCAGCAGCCTGGAGAAGCGAACTTAGGGTACGTTTGCAATGGTCAGGGAGATCAAAGCTAACCCATGAGAGAACTCGTAGGAGCCCCTCACATCGTATCCCATGTGGTATGACCTCAGGGGTCGTAATCTGGAGATAATCAATATGATGGGTGCCTTCCTCAATTGGTGTGAACAATAGATGTCCATACGCATGTCGTGCTCGGCCACTCCAGAATGGCTGCCCGTCGATGAGGACGACATTATAGCTAAGGTCTGTGAGGGTGTCAGGGTGCCACACGCAGAGTCGGTCTTCAAGGCAATGCAGAAGCACCACTCTTCGTTCCCCAGTTGTCAGCCTCAGCATTTCAGGCGGAGTGGCAATTGCAGCTACCTTAGTGGTACCTGGGAAGCAATCGAATTCATTGAGCACTTTGTGGATTGCCAATCCAGTGTACGATCCCGCCGAGAAGCCAAGTACATCGATGTCCCTTATTCCGTCTGGGATGGATGCTGTCACATGATGAGGAAAACAGGCTCGCAACAACAGCAACTTGCCCTGTGGATGATAGCACCTGAAGATTTGACGAACTGCAGTGACCCATGTGGGATGGGGAAGCCTCGCATGTGCTGGCCGGATGGTCGCCGCAGTCAGTAGCCGGATAGCACGGGTGATCAAGAGCTTGAGATTGGCAAATCTATCCGGCAAAAATACCTTCCATGCACTCCATCCCAGGGCAGTGGAGAAAAGCTGGTAGATTGCATACTCATGCGTAGTTTTAGTCAGCCCGAGTTGAGTGATGCGCTGCTCCCAATCATCTGTCATCGCCAGCGAGGGGCCATACACTTTCATTTGCGCATGGTTCTGGAAGAAGAGGTCGTAATCATGATCAGGGCTTAACAGTCCGCCACCCAGTCCACTGCAGTGCACTGTGAGGGGTCGATCCGGCATGGGAGAGTCCTCTTGCCACAGACTATTCATCGAAAAAACCCACTGTGCCCATTTCTTCGGTCGATCAACCAGAGAATGCGGAGCTTGTGACGTGTTGGCTGCCTCACCCGTATAGATCCGCTGGGAACACTGCACGAGATCGAAAACTTCTCCTTTCACTGCTGTTGTCCACTCCTCTGGTGCGCGAAAAGCTGTTGGGACGCCAAATGTGAGTACAGCAGCCTGGGCTAGGGCCCGGCACGGAGTTCCAATGGCAGGTCTTCGTTCCCACAATCCCAGTAACGCCACTTGCTGCTGATACGACAGCGGGGACGGAGGGATCTTCGCATGGACACGCAGGCCTATGACCGGAAGAAAGTTGTGGTGGAGCCACTGTGGCTGCCACTCTGCTGTCCCAAACAGGGCTGCTGCTAATGGTAACCAGCCAAACTGCGCCAATTCCTCAAGTCGCGATGGTAGCCGTTGCTTGGCCCTTGTTCCAAAGCCATGCAATATGGCAGGCCTCATGAAGCCCGGTTCAATCTCCATAGCCTGGTAAATCTTGTCTCCTGGTAGCACTTTAATCGCAACCTCGCCTGGGAGGAGACTGAGTGTTGGCAGGGCCCCTTGCTCATAGGCGGGCCGGGCCCACTTATGAAAGTTGGGTTGTCTGCCTTGGAAACCATCAAGGATTCCTCGCAAGTGTCCATGCCGAGGCCACTGACCCGTTGCAGGCACAGGAAAAGTGACCAAACCTGACCATTGTCCCAATATGCTCCAAGCATGACACCAATCAGCCGCACATCGAGTGGCGGTGCCTGGAAGCGGTGATCCTAGCAAGCCACTGGACACGGCAGTTTCAGTATCGCAAGGCGGTTGGGTGGTCGATAGGTAGCTTTCAACATGGCCAAGGTAGGCCGTGCTGGCGATAGCGGCAAGCTCGTCTGGGTCACGCTCAGGGTCTACAAGGTCCGACTCCTGAATTGGGCTGCGATGTCCAGATGCCAACACAATGACCAGTCCAGCATTGATTTCCGTGAAGGCTTCACTAACCAGGATGATACCTTTGTTGGCCACAGGTTTTGGTGTTTCAGCGGTAGCTCGCTTATCAGTCGATCCCAGGCACGACTGGGCCGTTGGCGTGGAGTTTCTGCTCTTTTCCTCTTCACACTCAGTTGGGTGTGGGCTCGATGGTTCAGACCCACCAAAGTCAACCTCATCCTCGAAATTTCCTGTCTGGGCAGGAGGTGGCGACCTTACAGCACTGGCCACAAGGTTCTCTACGCTTCGTGACTTAGGCAGCTTGATAGGGGGCCCGGTTGCTGTTGCGTGGCTTGTCCCGTGTCAACTGATCTTGCTCTCTTCTGTGCAGGAGCAATGGGACTGCTCGGGATTGCTGCCGGCTGTCGGCCTTCATCTTTTGAGGAGTCAGGCTCAGCACATGACAGCCACAGCTCTTGAATTTCGAATAGTGTGACAGGCACACAGTCACTATCGATGAGAGCAAAGTTGATGTCTGGGAAAAGAACTAGACGACGGATGGCCCGAGAGCGTAGACGAGCAAAGTCTTCTGTTGCTAGTATGGAGACACTAAATTACAAGACAATATATTGAAGATGTATTATAGGCAGACGAGAAGAGTAGTTTCAAAACAATATATTACAAGTACAAGACAAGTTTGCATCGTATCTTTCGTAAAGTTGCAGACAGACGCTTTTACACACAGAACTGTTTACAGACAGACGCTTTTATTATACACAGAGAGGCTTTTACACACGGACGCTTTTACACACAGAGCTTTTACACACAGACGCTTTTACACACAGACGCAAATACACACAGAGACTTTTACACACAAACACGTTTACACACAGACGCTTTTACACACAGACACTTTTACACACCAACACTTTTACACACAAATATTTTTACACACAGACGCTTTTACACACAGACGCTTTTACACACAGAGACTTTTACACACAGACGCTTTTACACACAGACGCTTTTACACACAGACGCTTTTACACACAAACACTTTTACACACAAACACTTTTACACACAGAGACTTTTACACACAGAAGCTTTTACACACAGACGCTTTTACATACAAACCCTTTTCCACACAAACACTTTTACACACAAACACTTTTACACACAAACACTCTTACACACAGGAGCTTTTACACACAGACGCTTCTACAGACAGAGACTTTTACACACAAACGCTTTTACACACAGACGCTTTTACACAGAGACCCTTTTACATACAGACGATTTTACACACAGACGCTTTTACACACAGACGCTTTTACACACAAACGCTTTTACACACAAACGCTTTTACACACAGAGACTTTTACACGCAGACGCTTTTACACACAGAAGCTTTTACACACAGAGACTTTTACACGCAGACGCTTTTACACACAGACGCTTTTACACACAGACGCTTTTACACTCAGACGCTTTTACACACAGACGCTTTTACACACAGACGCTTTTACACACAGACGCTTTTACACGCAGAAGCTTTTACCCACAAACACTTTTACACACAGACGCTTTACACACAGACGCTTTTACACACAGACGCTTTTACATTCAGACGCTTTTACACACAGACGCTTTTACACACAGAGGCTTTTACACACAAACACTTTTACACACAGACGCTTTACACACAGACCCTTTTACACACAGACACTTTTACACACAGAAGCTTTTACACACAGACGCTTTTACACACAGAAGCTTTTAGACACAGACGCTTTTACACACAAACACTTTTACACACAAACACTTTTACACACAGACGCTTTTACACACAGACGCTTTTACACACAGACACTTTCACACACAGCCGCTTTGACACACAGACACTTTTACACACAGACGCTTTTACACACAGACGCTTTTACACACAGACGCTTTTACACACAGATGTTTTTAGACACAGACGCTTTTACACACAGACGCTTTTACACACAAACGCTTTTACAGACAGATGCTTTTACACACAGACGCTTTTACACACAGACGCTTTTACACACAGACGCTTTTACACACAGACGCTTTTACACACAGAAGCTTTTACACACAGACGCTTTTACACACAGACGCTTTTACACACAAACGCTTTTACACACAGAAGCTTTTACACACAGAACTTTTTACACACAACACTTTCACACACAGAGGCTTTTACACACAGAAGCTTTTACACACAGGCGCTTTTACACACAGACGCTTTTACACACAGACGCTTTTACACACAGACGCTTTTACACACAGACGCTTTTACAGACAGACGCTTTTTACACACAGCGGCTTTTACACACAGAAGCTTTTACACACAGACGCTTTTACACACAAACAATTTTACACAAACACTTTTACACACAGACGCTTTTACACACAGACGCTTTTACACACAGACGCTTTTACACACAGACGCTTTTACACACAGACGCTTTTACACGCAGACGCTCACACGCTTTCACACACAAACGCTTTTACACACAGACGCGTTGACACACAAACGCTTTTACACACAGACGCTTTTACACGCAGATGCTTTTTTACACACGCACACACGCTTTCACACACAAACGCTTTTACACACAGACACTTGTACAGAAACGAAAGCGTCCATCGCAATTTTTCCTCAGTTTTTGACGTCCAACGTCCATTTCGTGCGAAAGGGTTACGATTGACCAAGTAAAATCGCAATTTTTCCTCAGTTTTTGACGTCCAACCTCCATTTCGTGTGTAAGGGTTGCGATTGACACCTCAAAGTCGCAATTTTTCCTCAGTTTTGACGTCCAACGTCCATTTCGTGCGTAAGGGTTGCGCGGGACACCTCAAAGTCGCAATTTTTCCTCAGTTTTTGACGTCCAACGTCCATTTCGTGCGTAAGGGTTGCGCGGGACGCTTCAAAGTCGCAATTTTTCCTCAGTTTTTGACGTCCAACGTCCATTTCGTGTGAAACGGTTGCGCGGGACGCTTCAAAATCGCAATTTTACCTAGGTTTTGGACGTCCAACGTCCATTTCGTGCGAAAGGGTTGCGTTTCGTGGCGCTCCGGCGGCACCGCCCCCGCCTTAAGAGAGAATAGAAGAAGAGCGAGAGAGATCTGCAGATGTGAAGGTGTGAAGATCTAGATCTGCAGGTGTGAGGGTGTGAAGATCTAGATCTGCTAGATCTGCAGGTGTGCGGGTGTGATGATGTAGATCTGCAGATGTGAGGGGTGAGATGTAGATCTGCAGATGTGAGGATAATGTAGATCTGCAGATGTGAAGGTGTGAAGATCTAGATCTGCAGGTGTGAAGGTGTGAAGATCTAGATCTGCAGGTGTGAAGGTGTGCAGATGTGAGGGTGTGAAGATCTGCAGATGTGAGGGTGTGAAGATCTAGATCTGCAGATGTGAGGGTGTGAAGATCTAGATCTGCAGATGTGAGGGTGTGAAGATCTAGATCTGCAGGTGTGAGGGTGAAGATCTAGATCTGCAGATGTGAGGATGTGAAGATCTAGATCTGCAGGTGTGAAGGTGTGAAGATGTAGATCAGCAGATGTGAAGGTGTGAAGATGTAGATCGGCAGATGTGAGGTGTGAAGATCTAGATCTGCAGGTGTGAAGGTGTGAAGATCTAGATCTGCAGATGTGAAGAAGATCTAGATCTGCAGATGTGAGGATGTGAAGATCTAGATCTAGATCAGCAGATGTGAAGGTGTGAAGATGTAGATCGGCAGATGTGAGAGTGTGAAGATCTAGATCTGCAGGTGTGAAGGTGTGAAGATCTAGATCTGCAGGTGTGAGGGTGTGAAGATCTAGATCAGCAGATGTGAAGGTGTGAAGATGTAGATCGGCAGATGTGAGAGTGTGAAGATCTAGATCTGCAGGTGTGAAGGTGTGAAGATCTAGTATAACGGCTGCTTTTTTACGAAGAACCCTTCGCAGGCGCTCTCGGGAAAAATGGTCCAGTTCATGTTCGGTGGAAAAACGATGGTGTTTCCAAGTACACCTATGTCTCAGTTGAAAACGACTAGAACATTCCTTGTATCCCTGTTGAGTGGCCCATTGCTGCCATTCTCTGCCGGCGGTGCTTACTCTAGAGTTGGCAAAACGACCCAGAGCTTCCGTGCCTGGTGTTTGTGTCTCTAGACTATTGCTCAGTTCAGCGTTGAAATCCCGTGCGATGATGGAAATATTGGTTGCGGTGGCCATTTCTGAAATCTGGTTTACCTGGTCCCGGAGGATTTGGCGTTCTTCTACTGAACTGTCTGACGTGGGGGCGTAGGTGCCGGTAATGAACAGACCTCTGCGCCATCCTTGCCTGGGTAATTGTAAACCTGCGACCCTGGGGGATGTGGAATATATCCTAGCTCCCCCCTGATTTCCACCATGTGGTCCATATGTCCTCTAGCAGAAATGCAACTCTACCGCGTTGTACTATAGTCCATTGTCGACCATGGTAAGAAAATTCCCGGATAGTGTCAGGTCCCTGCGTGTCGGTTAGGACGATGCACCCCCAGTGTTGAATTAGCATTCGATTGATAAGACACTTTAATTTGAGTTCCCCGGTAGGAGTGATCGTATCAACTTTGAGTCCTCGGCAGTTCCAGGTAGCAATTTTGGGTCTTGTTTTGCATTCCTTCAGTCGTGTGGTTTGGGTTTCATGTCTGCGTTGCCACTGTCTTTGAAACATTAGAGTCCGTCGTTTTCTACATTTATGGTAGCATTTGAGTGTGTGTGCTAACCGTCTTTGATGATTTCGGATTTGATGTCGACCCGCTCCCGCTGCCACCGCGGTTTGGAGTACCTGGTGCCTGTCTTGGATTCGGGTCTGAAGGGCTCGGAGTCTCCGTTTGGAGAACAATGTCATGTTTCAGCAGATTATGTGCTGAACGTCGTGAAACACAAATCAAAAAAGGAAAAGAAAAAAAGAACCGCGGTGATTTCTGTTATATTTGCACTAAGGCTGTGCGTTGATATGCGTTGATTTCAACGGTCTGTGCGCTTAGTGAATGTTCGAAAAATGAAATGTGGCAAAGGTGTGTTTACCCCCTCAATACCGGATAAACTGGTCACCCTAGGGTCAAAGTCTGAGTATCACGAAAGCCCTAAATTGTCACAATCTGGTGTAAGCCACTCAACCAGAGACCAGTTGGTTGGTGGACAGTCCCATGGCCGAAATCCCGAGGAGACCCGAAACGTCGAAACGGACGCGCAGGGTCAACCGCCCCAGGTTCGAGCCCATAGGAAAGTGTGAGTGGAAGACCGATTCCGCCTCACGGCACTCTATAGACGTGGTTTTAGTCAGAATACCCCGCAAGAAAAGTCCGCAAAAGAGGCTCCTGCCCAAAGGACAGGGTGGATTTGCCCGGCTTAGACCCTTTAGTGTCGAAATCTTGTCTATCGCGTGTGCACCTATCAGATAACCTGCGCGGTAGGCGGTGCGGCTAATAACACCAATATCCCAGTATATCCTGTGATATAGCGCTGTTATCTGAACCCAATAGGCGTGTGACTGCATATATAAGTGAGATCTGCGATATTGTAGGAGTATCTCAGTATCTCCTTTTTGGGGTGAACTAGAAAAAGGTACTATCCAGAGTTGCCGGTTGCCCCGAAGATGCCCTCGTGGAGGTACAGGTCTTCCGATGTCTCCGGATAGTCTCAGAGATCGCTGCCTCTGGCGCGATTAAACCTGTAATCACTGCTATGCCTTTCAAAGCTTCCACAGCCATCCCTTGGCTTTGGGACACTGCCGCAGGTCGGCACCTCATTGGACGCCAAGCCCTCACACCAGCCATGCGGGAGAATGTACAGCACTCCCCAAACCCCGTAGCTTTCGCTACCGTGGTGGCAGCCAATCCGGCAAAGAATCCCTAACCTTTAGTGGCAGCAAGATTCTTGATGGTGAAGAGGTCTATGTTCTTGAGGCATGCCCTCCAGCACAAAGTATAGGTACAGCAGTCATAGACAAAGGTTAAATGTTCATCTGGGATCCACGGGAGAGCGTCCCATATCTAATAGCTCCCGAAAATGTCAATCGATGCAGGCTAAAAGTTCCCAAGAACGCTAAAATCTGCGCATCTAGGGTGGTAGACTATGTCCCACAATATGATGAAGAATTGACCCCATATTCATTTGAACCAAGTGAGCGCCTCGCTCCCGTACCAAATGCAATGCCAGCTTCATCCGTAGGACCCAAGACACTTGTAGAAGTAGATGATCCCACTAATCATGGTAATTCGTCAATCCCTGCATATGATGTCTTTCCACCCGCAAAAGATGTAAAAAACATCTAGCACCTGAATCTGTTGATGACGCGGTTGGTTTGGCTAACGCGTCGGGACCTAAAATGGTCGTTGTCGAAGTTTCCAACGTACCCAACAACTCAATGGATGACCAGCTCCTAGTCGAACTGGGAGGCTGTGAGCCGCCAAAAGATAAAATCTTGAAGCAGCAAGCCACCAATCCAAAACACATGCGATTAAACTTTTCAAATAGCCAGTTTTACCCCATTAGCCATATAACTAAAGATAACGCTATGAAGTTTTCACATTCCAATGACGGCAAAGTCGATGGTTTAGTTGATTCTTCAGAGCAGCAGCACGAGCAGCTCTCAGCAAGCAGCGTTGTCCTAGATAAAGGCTCCCAAAAGGTTGAGGTACTAACAGGCAAAGTTGAGTCGCATAGAAGTGAAAGCGTAGCAGTCAAGGTGCACAACCCAAAGCGTTCGGTGCCTGAAGGCGATCTCGTCTTCCCAGTAGGTATGTTATGTGGTCATGCCCTCTTCAGGGGGGATAACCCACATGACTTGAAATCCCCTAATAATACTGAGGATGACGTTCCCTGTCATAAAGATGGAGGCAATAATGACCCTTCAACACCTGATCTTAGGAGATGTCCCATGAACACCCTCTTAGATCATGTCCCCACTGCTGAGGATACGCCTGGATGTGCCACCTGCAACACCCATATGCGGCATTCTGCCGACCAACGCTGCGCCCACTTCGCAAACACGGTTGAAGAAAAGAAACGACATAAAAAGGGAAAGAAAGCACCACTTAACGCTAGCACACAAAGAGTCAAAAGTGACGCGGATGCTGAGCCCTATGCTCGCATCAGGGTAGGTGAAGAACTCTATAACCCAATTCCATCACATTTGTCCCTTGATAGCGATGAACATCATAGGATAATGCATAAAGGTGGTCCCAAGTTGGAGCTTCCCAATCCTGATGTCCCGCCACCCTCAAGTGCTAGCGTTTCAAATGCACTAATTCAATCCCAAGTTGTCATCAACCTCAATCCCTTGGCAGGAGTCGCTTCCAGGGTCTAACCGACCATGATCGCACTAACCGTAGACATCGGCAAGTTGCCAAGAACGCCTCCAATGCGAATGCTAAGCCAATCACGTCTAAGATTGCCTGTTCCCCTGACATCCAGAAGTTGTCGGCAAGTGAAGATAATGGCATTCCATGTGATGGACTTAGTAGGGATAATATAGAGTTAGGTAATGAGTCGCAGTGCGGACTGCTGGGCAATCACATAGCTGAACCCGCTGAAACCGCGCCACCACTTATGTGGACCACACCCTCCTGCTCACATACATTCCCTTGGCAGCGCCCAAACCATAATGAAGGTCTTAGGTCAAGGGCAGCCGCCCCACTTAGGAAACCTTCCCGGCACATAACTGCCGATACCACCATCGCCAAACCATAGCCAACGCATAGATCGCTGCGAGTGCCCGCTTGCGCGATAGTAGTGCGTAGGTGCCTGCCAAAAGCGCAGAGCGTGGGTCAGGCGAGGGGGAGTTGAAATATATCGACCCCTGAGCCCCCACTACATGTAGCATAGCAGGTAGGTATAGCGTAGTGTAAATAGCGTAGCTATGAGTTCCAATCCACTCCAAACAGTTATATTGAATACTCAATGTACAGAATAGCACCCCATATCTTGTTCTATAGATATGGAGAGTAGCCGTAGTTAGAAACGAGTATCTTCCCCTAACCTATAACCAGCAGGTCAGGGGTAATGTAGGTACGTCGTTGACGCTTGGCTCAAGTGCCTTTGATAGAAAAGGTGCTTGGTCGTTTTTACAGGGCTATGGGCGGATTAGGTCACCCTTGTTCTTTTGGGTTGTTCTGGTCGTCCCCCTGCTTTCACTATAATATTATATAACGTTATCTAATAATCTCATATCTAATTTATACTAGGGGCACATAAATACACACAGTTGTAGGGATCACCCATCTCAATATCCGAGTACCCATTAGAAAGAGCCTGATAGGGATCATCCATCTACTGTACTATATCACACATACATAAACACGCGGAAAGAAAAACATACACACAGCTGTAGCTACACATTATGGCAAGTAACAAAAACCAGCAATCAGCTTCAATGGCTCATTGATTAAGAATTGGACAGAAACATTGTAGTCTTAAAATTCCATCTCCCAAGATTCGCAGTTGCCAGCAGTTCCATCCCCGATCCCTTGGGCTACAGGTGAAGGCGCTCCTGCTGTCAGCCTGTCTTTTTTCGACGATCACCTCTTTCCAGGTTTGGGCGGCGTATCTCGCAAAGTCTCGCGCTTTGCTGATGGATTGCACCATGGCAGCTATGGCCCAGGTGGTGGGTGGTTGCGCCATCTGGGAAGGTTTGCGCCCAAAGGCCTCAGGATGTTTGAATGTTTTTCCCCAAATTTCAAGCACATGGTGTGAATTATGATTCACATCAATGCAAAGAAAGAACATTTGCGAAAAGAAGGTGCTTGGGCCATGAAATTTATTCCGATTCATGGTGTTTCACTTGAAAATCTGTGTAGATTTTCATAGGTAGTGAAGATTAGGAGCCATTTAGAGGGATTCAGAATGGATTCAGATCCTGCCCCGTTCTGTTTCTGGGGACTGATTTCAAGATTGCCACTTTAATATGTCACTAATATGTTACGCTGGTATGAGAGAGGTAGGGTTTACCATCGCCAGACTTCACGAGTCCAGGGTGCCTTGAGGTATCTCAAGTGCAGTGGATGCTTTGACCTTTATTGGTGACTTGGTGATAGCATTGTGATGGATACTGGTTTTGTTCTTTAACCGCGGCCCAACCACAGATACCAAATACATCCTAATAATAAATGATAGTCAATAATTACTTTTTGAAATCCATCAGTTTGAGTTGCTTTGGGTGGCCCAAGCGGCCAGCTTCAGATCCACTATGTTCCACTAGAAATTGTCCATGATGGGAGTTGCCGTCCTGTTGCCGCATGTTTTCGAGACTTTGTGATTTTGCTGGGATGTCCGAAAGCCAGCAGGATTTTGCCCATTTGCGGCAAGAAATATGAAGCAAAAACGCCAGAAGGATCCACCCTGAGACTTTGGAGTAGCCAATTTAAACCATCAAACCACAAAGTGGCCCTAGAGGCCGAGACCATACCCCACTTGCCTATTTTGTTCAGGAAACGTCGCAGTGGAATGTCGAAAGCGCGACGGCCGGCGGCACCCCTGTTCTCAGCTGATGGTGGTGGCCACTTCTTTGGGGCTCCTGACGTTCTTCACCATCCGAGCCCTGGGGGAAAGTTATGGCAAGGTGCTGGTCTGCCAAGAACACGGAAGACACCTAGCTGTAGCTGGTATGGTTCCACAGCTGTGAAGCACACGGGAGATCACGGAGATCTTGGGATATGTGAAATCAATTAGACGGATACAATTCTGTTTGGTGGCTTGAAACTAGTTTGCCCACACAATGATTGGGAGTCATGCAAGTTTTGCCTCACTCCCACCTTTCAGAAGGTGTGGTCAATCACCATTCACCCCGACCCAGGAAACTCTGAGGGCGATGACGACGATGTGAATGGCTGGATTACCTTGGGTTTTGCTCTGGGAAACATGCTCTTCGATATCATTTGCTTGGTGAACTTCTTGAAGAGCCACAAGCAGACAGGCAGGGACAGCATGCTGCCAGTGATCGCACCGTTTTACACCATTGTGTGTATCTTCGGTAGGATGTGTAGGCAGATAGATGGTTAGTTACATCCTAGAATCTAGAGTTAATAAGTGCAGATATTGAACCCATTTAAATCCATATTAGTCTGCCACAGGGTACCATACACACATATTTATATACATGCATATATATATATATATGCATATATATTAATAATTAAATATATATATATATTATTTTACATATATATGTATATGTATATTTACATATGCATATACATATATATATGTACACATATATTTATTTATATGCACATATATGTATATATTTGTACACATATACATATTTTTATACACATATATCTACATCAATATATATATACACAGTATATGCATGGGATCTCTGCATGTTGATTTCATTCTGGGTTATATATGGTTATTTTGGGTTACCCTGTTGATCCCTCCTCACAAAGTTTCGTTTAAAATGGCGAGAGTGCACAGCCCCACCCATGGGGATGTACATCCCAGTTGCTGACTAAAACATAAGCTATAGAAACCTCGAAAACAATAGACCGGAAGACTTCTGCTAACATAGTAAAAGTATGTAAAAGTCACGTGTCCATCCTTTTTGGGGCTGTTCTTGATGTATAGATACATAGATAGATGTACATATATATATATACACACACATATATATATATATGTACAGGCAGTGCAGATTGAGATCAAGATATATGCAACGAAGTGCCTCTAGTGGTTTCTAAGCACATTAGGGAACCACTTTTTTATCAAGACATCGCGGCATCACTCCAGGCAGTGGAAAGCATGCGAATATGTTCTCCGCCTTCCTCCATGTGGGTGCTGACTTCCTCAGGGCCTTCACTGCGCTGGCCGTTTGGCGTTTGGCAGTGGATTGAATGTAGATGTTTGGACGTTGGTGTCCATGACTATTTTTAATTCCTCTGAAGGGGAAAATATTGTACTTACTGCCGGTTGGTGGTTTGGAACATTTTTTATTTCCCATAATATATGGGATAATCCTTCCCATAGACTAATATTGTTCAAGATGGTTAAAACCACCAACCAGATTGTATTGTTCACTACTTGGGATACTGTAGTTCCAGTCAATTGTGCCCAATAACCGCGTCCTGATTGCTACCAGTTTCCCGGATGACGACGCCCTTCGTCAGATTCGTCACATGCTCAGCAACCGTGTTTTCCGATTGTTTCTTCCCACGCTCCTCGCAGGTCTTGTCGTTGCTGATCTTGATTTGCACCTCATGGGACTCCACCTGCTTGGATGCCTATTGCAGTTTAGCGACTCGCTCGACTGATGGTATTTCCGGCCAGTTTTTGCCGCAGTGGTTTGGGCCCCGGTGAAAGAAATTGGCCATTCGACTGATCTTGTAAAACAAGGATGGTAACGGAACATCATTAGGAAAAGCTAAATCATCTAATGAGGTGACCCGGTGAACTCAATGAGAAACCACCCCCAATTTAGGATAAGTTAGGTTTATCATTGGGTGTATCCCCTTTTGGGATGACGCAAACCAACCCCAAATGGGGTTGGTTGATGGGATGGTTATTGGAAGCCCCAGCAGCTACAGCAGACTGTTGACTAAACAGTGAGCTAGTATTGTGCCATAAGTATCATCATGATACAGTATCATTTGTGTTGCGTTTGATTTTTTTCGCTATGGTGAGAGAGAAATGAAAGGGAGGTCAATAAGTTTTGTTCCATATATATATATACATTCATAACCGAAGGAAGTTTAGAAGTCAAACTTCCGACAATATGGACAGATGAAAAGCAGAGCAGGGAAGAGGCAGAGAGAAGAGAAAGATTAGAAGAAAGAAGAGTAGAAGAGAAAGAGTAAGAAGAAAGAAGATGAAGATGCGCGAAAAGGTAGGAAAGTCGCGAAACACTGTGTTTTTCCAATGATTTGGGGCGGAGCCAGCTGGCCAGATGAGAGATGAAAAAT
>CAMXCT020004524.1:223223-338223 GCA_947184155.2 Cladocopium goreaui | reverse complement strand
GAACAATGAGTTCAGCTCTATCTAGCTGGTTATCCTAGACTTTGAACCAGATACATGTTATACATAGCCACACCTTTTTTGAGTAGCACCATATGAGTTTGAGTGATACATCAACAGGTCAGCGTCGGTCGTATAGTGTAGTCGTGCAGGCGGAGGTCATCTTGTAAGTGACCCCCAAGCAGTCGACCCTGGCCTGAAATGTCATTATGGACAAAGACAAGATGAGATCTACAAGAGCGGGTTGTAGCATGCTGAACCCCCAATGAACTTACGTAGATGGTTGTGTTTTTCTGGGCAACTGGAATGACATCCAATTACAAGTGTTACTTTCTGGCATATGGTCATATTTGTTTCCAAAATTGGTTGCACCTTCTGCGGATGCAAGGTATTCGATGGATAAAAAGTTGGAATGTTGCGGTTGGTTCAACCTATCATTGACTGGAAATCAGCCAAAAAATAGATGGTCCAGACATATATTCGGAGGAAAGATCTCTTAACTTGCTTTTGTATCCTGCTGTTTGACCGCTTGTGAATACATTGGCGGGGAGTGGCTTACGTTCAGATGGACTATAAGAAACATGCGATGGATATTCAAGAAGCTTTTATGCTGGTGATTGCCCACGGTGGTGATAGTTTTCCCTAGATTTCCATTTTTCCACTTGAACGGCACAAAACAGGCACACCAATTCACTGTTATTGTATGATTGTTCTTTTCCTATCTTTTCCTCATTTTTCCTCTACTTCTTTAAGCTGTTCTCTCTATCTACAGCGCTCAAGCAAGTCCCGGAATTTCAGGCCTTGGGTTTGATGTGTTGCTGGGTTGTACAGTTTTTGTTGGTAGTTAAGTTACAACTTCGCAGAACGCCTTGAGCAAAGGGGCATGCGATTGTAGCTACCTTGGCCTTGGACACCAACCGTGTCGTGAGACTACACTTGCTATGTTCCACAAACAGTCTGTGAGGGGCTTGAGTGGGAATTTCAAGAAGTGGGAATTATTGGGGCATTACCCTCTTGTAAACTAACATAGATGGCGGAACATCACCATTTTCTATACGTAAATCATCTATAAATAAATAGGTCATTTTCCACATCTATGTTGGTTTACCCCAGGTTAATCGCCAATAATTATACATTTCTTGGCAATCTCGTCATCCGATAGCTGGGCACCCACGCATTTACGAGCCAGGAATGTGATGACAATCCCAATCGAACATTATTGTTTGTGACTAGAAACCGGTTCTTTGGCATGTGACCCCCAGTGGGCTTTCCACATTGCAGTGTGCCTTCCTGTACCCGCCGGAAATTCGACACACAAAGATTTGCATGTAAGTGTCTGTAAATAGTGCTTATGACAAATATATAAATATATGTAACATATTTATTTGTTTATTTATTTATTCAATTTTATTTATTTATGTGTATTTCGCCAAACTGTGTGTCCACACTGAGGGGTTCTTACGGTAGCTGTAAAGGCCGGTGCTTGATCAAGGTGCTCCAGCTGGGCCGCGGCATTTTCCTGTGGCTCTTGTGAAATCTCCAAGTGCATTCCGATTGCGCAGGCTCGCACAAAGTGCATTCCGATTGCGCAGGCTCGCACAAAGTGTGGTCCTAGGTTCTGGGCCGCGGCATTTTTCTTGTAAATTTCTGTACAAAGTGGCTCTTGCGAAATGTTGATATGCATTTCGACCGCGCAGGCTCGCACAAAGTGACTGTCCGCGTTCTGGGCTCAAGTTGGGGCACGGAATTTTTCCTGCAACTTTTACGTATAAAGTGTCATAGGGCGCCACTTGGGGGGGTAGCAAAACGACGCCCACAAACGTTGAGCGCGCGGCGAGTAGATTTTGAGGTCATTTTGAGCGATGGATCACCCGATTATCAACAAAACAATTTTGAGTTGATTTTGAGGAATTTTCCGTGTGATGATTTTTTAGCAAAAAATGCAATCGAGTAGATTTTGAGAAATCGAGGGTGGTTTGAGGGAAATGCAAAAATGCAATCAAGTAGATTTTGAGAAATCGAGGGTGTTTTGAAGGGAAGTTCAAACAGAAAAAAACTTTGATCGCATTTTTCGGGTTGAAGTTGTTTTGAGTTGAAATTGGGTTGAATTTGAGTTGAGTTTGAGTTATGTTTGGGGTGGTATAATGCTAAGGAGAGAGAAATGATTCAAGCATGTTTGGGTACATTGAGACTGAGACTAAATTTTGAGTAAGTGGCTCTTGTGAAGTGTTGACATGCATTTCGACTGCGCAGGCTGGCACAAGTAAAGTGTGGTCCTAGGTTCTGGGCCGCAGCATTTTCTTGTAAATTTCCGTAGAAAGTGGCTCTTGTGACATGTTGACGCGCATTTCGACTGCGCAGGATCGCACAAAGTGTGGTCCTAGGTTCTGGGCTGATCATGCTCATCCTCCTCATCCCCATCCTCCTCAACACATATCATCCTCAACAGCATCACAGCATCATCCATCATCATCACTATCATCATCATTATCATCATCATCATCATTATCATCATCATCATCATCATATTCATCATCATCATCATCATTATCATCATCATGATTGTCATCGTTATCAGTCATCATCATTATACTAATAATAATAATAAGAATAATTATTATTATTTTACTATTATTATAGATTATTATTTTTATTTTTATTATTATTTTCATTTTTTAATATTACTATTAATTTCACAATATTAACAATAATTATTTTTGTAATAATAATCATAATCATCATACTAATACTAATTATAATAATCATAATATATCATAATCATAATCATCATCTTAATACTAGTAATAATGATGATAATAATAGTAATGATAGTAATAATCATCATCATCATCACCATCATCATCATCATCATCATCATCATCATATTCATCATCATCATCATCATCATAATCATCATCATCATCATCATCAGCATCAGCATTATCATACATTATCCTCCCACCCCCCCCACACTGTTTGGGGTGTCTTGCCGGGATGATTCTTTATTTGTGTACATTTGTGTAAATATGTCATATGATGCCATTCATCATCCCGAGGCCATCTTTTGCTTCGGCTCAGCTGCTGTGAACGCCCTCATCGAGTTCTTTCGGGCCCGCGACTTCAATCAGATACTCGTCAGACTAAGGGGATGATGGGTTAAGCCTATGGGAACCCCAAATCTGGAGATTTTGTCCAGCAACACCCTTTTAGATTTATGTAGCCAAAATCAGGAAGCAACCAAAAAACTAAAGATGAGGATGCAAGATACGAGCAACCAGGCAAGTGGGCTTAGAACTGTCTTAGAGACAATGCTACTTAATTTCCCACGGGCAAAGAAAGACCAGAAGAACAAATATAACAACATATTGAATTATATTGACATATATTTCATTTATCATCTAAATGGTTATATTATATGAGATTTTTGTAAAATTGCAACTGGTAGAACAACACAGGCGAAACCTTTGACACATGGCCTGTGGTCGTCTCATGTTTTCTCAGGGTTGGCTTGGCCGCCCTGTCCGGGATGGGTGTGGTGGTGCTGCTGTTCTTCACCTTCAAAGTGACTGGGCACCACCTCGCAGGATCATGGCTTCACGGAGAGTGCTCCCAAGCTGCCTCTTTGAATCTATGCAGCATGTTGCAGTCCAAATATCGCCCGGTACGCTATATTTAGTTACATTTGGTCATTTGGTGTCATGTTTGTTTGTGACATGTTGTTAAACACTCCATACATGCAGCGCATGGCTATGTATCACAAATAATTGTATATTTGGTTGGCGGTGTCAAACATGTTTTTTTCAACAACAGAAATGGGAGGATTATCGCAAGTGACTTTCGCAGATTTTGCAGGGGTCAAAACCACCAATCAATAGGATATATAGGTTGGTTTATAGCCCCACTAACTAGTTTGATATATCTACCATACACAGTTACCTTAGTCATAAACCAACTTAGTATCTTCAAATACCCTCTGATAATTTCACAGTTTCCCAGAATGGGGCATTTTGTTCAGCTTGGTAAATCTTCGAAGCTTGGGCCAGACGGAGCAACGTGAAACGTTGCCGGTCGGCGATATTAGGTGAACCTTTTGGCCACCTTCCACGGAAACTTCTTCGTGACTCCCTTTGCATCTCGGAGAAAGAAACGACGGGACACGAGCTCCACGAGGTACCGGCAAATGGTGGACAAAAGAAAATGAAAATGCTGGGGAGAAGGGTAAGTGTCCTCAACAAATAGTTATATTGATGTTTATTTACATTTGATATATATATAATGATATATATATATAATGATATATATATATATAAGTGCGTGTTCAATTTAAATATCATTTTTATCCTCATAGATCTACTTATAATTTCACCAGATTTCGCCAGTCATCCAGTGATCATATCGCCCATCGCCACGGGCTGTTTGTACCAAGGCGCAGTGCATGGGTAGAGGCGTGGGCCTCTGGGGACCCTGGACGCCCGAAATCATGGGCTTTATGAAAGGTTAATTGACCAATGTTAGCTATCAACTAATGGTTAGTTTAATATGGGTTAGTTAAACCATCTATTATTTGGAAGGTAGTTAATGAATCTGAACCATCACTAAGCATGATGAACCTGAACAACCTATTATTTGGGAGGGCACTTTGATTGCACAACTGAATCAAACAACATTGAAACACAAGTTTCAATAATTAAATTCACAAAAATTGAAACAAACCCGTTGACAAGATCCTTAGACGCCTCATTTTTCAACTCGGCGTGCAATCATTACTGGTCCAGATCACTTTATACCATGTTCGTGGCTCACATAGTACACATATCAGGCAGATTGGTTTCCATATCCAAAATGCATGAAAGAGCGAAACATCATGTGATGTGGTTGTTTTGGCTTTGAATGCCACCATGTAAATCCGACACCAGTGCCTGCTTCAGCAAATTGTGCTGTCACCAAAGTCTAGGAAGAGGAATTCGTTCGAAATGAGGTTCCATATTTGCATCACAACTATAATTTGATTTTCAAAATCTTTATGCAAAGACCAGCAAGACTTGGGTTTTCCACTGACCTCTGTCTTTCCGGCAAGGAGATAAGTACTTGTAGAAGCATCTCTGGGCATGAATTTAGTTCGATAGACTGGAGTCCTACTGAATTATAACTTGCAAAAGGTGCCCAGATTGGCAATAAATAAAAGTGCCAATATATGTGCAGTTATATTTTACATACATATTTTAAACGACATCTATAATCATTTATATATACATATTATATATATACACATAGACATTATAAAGGTATATCATGGCACATGCTGGCAACGTGGCCACAAAAAAAAACGCAGCAGGTGTGATTCTCACTGCCTCCTTGGTCGGCGCCATCTTGTCGCACTTGATGTCCCAAGGATGCACAGGCGATGGGATTTGGGGGTCAGATTTCGTGAAGATTTCCTGGGTAACCCCTGAAAATCATCATATTACCTGGTTGTTGGTTTGGAACATTTTTTCCCCATATATTGGGGATAATCATCCCAACTGACTATATAATATGTTTCAGAGGGGTTGAAACCACCAACCAGCACAGTCCTTAAATGAATTAACAAACTAATCACTCAATAAATGTGATAAACTTAACGAACTACTTAATGCCCAAGTGCTATGGGTTGCTCTTGAGGGGATCATATCAGCATCACCACAATCCTCATGATGCCATTGGATCGGCCATTGGATGCCCTTGAGCTCGTCAAGTGGAAAATATAATGAAGATAAGCTTGTTTGGAACATCCAACATACCCTCTGGTAAACTAACATAACTATGGAAAATCACCATTTTTAATGGGAAAACTCACTATAAATGGTCATTTTCAATAGCTACGTTAAATTACCAGAGGGTACATTGTGAATCGTGACAGCTGTGAAAATCCCCCATTTTTCAGAACTGATTTTTGGTTCCGGAAGCTCGAGCTGCCAGGATTTATTGGGGCAGGAGCCAACATTGGCTTTCTCACAGGCACACTGTTCCGCAGGTTGTAAGCTCCGGGGCAGCGAGGGTAGATACGGAAGGTGTGAAGATGTGTGAAGGCTATTTTGGTCATGTTTTGTGGGAAATGTGAATTCTAGCATGATTAATCCAGGAACATCCCAGATGGAACATTAGTCAGAAAGATGCAAGAGAACAAAGTTGCAACTGGTACCACCACTCCTGAAATCCAGTCGGTTTGTCAGGCAACCTCATCTTGAGTTGTTTGACTGGACAATGGAAGCACAGCTTGGGCAACATCGCAATGATTGGAGCCGCTGGGCTGCATCGGGAAGGGAGCTGGTGAGGCACAGGTTTTGCAGGTTTGACTGACCATGCCTGGTTCTTGCGGCATGTGTTGCTAGCCACTAGCTGAGAAGATGTTTAAGATGATTTTTCAGGGCTTCAGTTTGCTTCCAGCTGGGGTACATTGACCAAAGGTACAGCAGCTACAGGCCAGCACTGCGTAGAGGAATTCACAACCAGGTTGGGCCAAGACTCTAGCAGTCGAATGCCATGTTCTTCTTCATACACCCGATTACACGGTGTGACTTCAGCCAGGAGGGTTGGGACCCCTTGATCGCAGTCTACTACGTAGTACTGGTTGGTTGTTCAAGGATGTCACGTGTCCGTCCCAACAAATCGGATGAGGACTTGCGATTTCTTAACCAATTCTCTTCAAAAATTATTCTACCAGCAATCAGTGTACCAATGTGTGCCATCAATGGGTTGCTTTGTCATTGGTTTCAATTTAAACTGGAATGTGACATGTGCCACTGTCACTACTAGTGATTGTCAGGGCTCGACCAACGGTACAGGATGTGCATCTACTATTTATGATTAAAACAATCAACATTTGATATCATTTGATCACGTTTCAACATGTTTACATGTGTGTACGATTATATACTGTAGGTCCGTCCATCCAAACCAAAACCAATGAATTGCACTCTTCACTAATATTGGGCTTTCTTAAAATGCTGGATCCTGCAATACTCGTCGGCGTCCTTGGATTCCTTGGATGAGGCTATGACTCTCACCATTTGGTTCAGCCCGATCCTTTGGAGGCAGCAGTTCTTGATGATGTGTGGCGGCCTAGGCAGGCTGCGGCTGGTGCTTGCCTTGCATCGTCGGTAACCATAAACGGACGGAAAATGTATAATATATGGACATATATAGTTTATGTATTTTTATATATATATATATACGTGTGCGTGTGTGTGTAAATGTAATGTAATGTAATGTAATGAAAATGTAATATCATGTAATGTAATGTAATGTAATGTAGTGTAATGTAGTGTAATGTAATGTAATGTAATGTAATGTAGTGTAATGTATACATATGATTGCATATATACAGATCATATACATACAATTGCATCCATACGGTCCATATGGTCCAGCACAAATGCACCAGACACGCTCAGCGTGCGTTTTTCATGTTGGCCTTGGTCGCTGCCCGCAGGCCTTTTGATGCTACCGCAGCGTGGTGTTATGAGGGTGGCCTTCTCGCGCCTTGCTATGGTCGAAGAATCATCCATGGTGATGGTCGATACGTTACCATAAGAGTTGCACCCAAATAAAGAAATTAAGGAATGGTAGATAGGTCATGATCTGAAATAATAGGATACATTCAGATACCTTGATATTGTATCATAGCATGTGATAATGTGGATTCTGTATGATTCTGTGGATTCAGTAGCGGTAGCATTGAATCACCCATTGCTATTGGTGGATTTCATGGGAAAATCTTCAGCCATGGTCCATGGTGCCTGCTGTTGTTTGCAAAATCGGGATGCCCACAAAATGCTCTCTGGTCATTGAGCATAGGGAAGCCATGGCCCATAGAAATAGATGATAAGAATATATGGGAATGATGATGATGATGATGATAATTTACCATGATTTACTACCATGAGTTACCATGATTTACCAACTCAATAAATGTGATTTTCCAGTTGGCTGATTGCTCTGATTCGGTACATCTTGGTACCGATGGTGGAGGTTCGGTTTGCCAAACCTCTTTTGCCCGGCATGGTTTTTCTCATGCTATTTGGCCATTTTCCCCAAGTGCCTGGATTATACTCGTATCATATTATATCTATCTAAATCTCATGGGTCATATGAGTCGTATCCTATTGAGACATGATACATCTTCACTTTTTTCTTCAAGCTGCCCTACACAACCATTTTCTCATCATATCCAATGTTTCAGGGTGGCCACCCAAAAATGCCAGGTTTCTTCTGCTGATCGTTTCCATGGCTGGCCTTGAGTTGGTGTATGCCTTCTACCGGGGCAATGCGTCTTGGCAGCGGTTGAGAATTCATGGGAAAACAGGAGCAAAGACCTATGAGATCCTATGGACCTGCAAGAAAGCTGCTTTTTGGTCATGATATGGAAATATGATTTCTGGGGAGAAGGGATATTCTGTGCTCTGTGAAGCTCATCTGGCTCTGAAAAGCACTTCGGCCAGGAGGTTGGAATTTCATAAAATATCCAGAAGCCATAGACTCCGAAGACATACGATATCCATAAATGATCTCTTAACATCTTCTCAATAGTTAGCGCTCTTAACATCTGCTCAATAGTTCGCGCAGGTTTGTGGTGGTCTTAAAATATCAATCTATTGTATTCTTGTCAGCCAATCTACTCTAGTATCATGTCTTATCTATTTGGATCCAATCTTATCAAAATTTATCTGTACCACCGACATCCATGACCCAGCTCCTCAGGAGTTGGCCTATTGGGAAGCCTTTTGCCAAGCCAATGGACTATGGAAGAATAGCGCCAAGTTGGCACAGAAGACACAGAAGTTGGTGCACTTCCGGGAAGCGCCCGGAAAGTCCGGGTAGCCGCCCTGGGGCGACGGGTTGCATGTGAACATCATGTGGGCTTGTTTGAAAATGTGGGGGAAACCATGCGATGAATCACTGTAGATGTTGGATGATGCGGGTAGGCTGAACGCGTACAGCCCAAGCAGCGGTGCATGACTGTGACAGAAGCCGTCGTAGCTTTTGGATGAATGGCGTTTGAAGATGCTTGAAATAACATGTTCTTATGAAGTGGTTGCTTGCATTTGGAAACTCTCTTCCGAAGTTGTTGCAAGAAAGCTAAACAGTGCACCGATACTACGGGACAGAAAGGTAGAGAGGTACAGTAAAGACCCCGCAACCAGGGACCAGTATCACTATGATCTCTGTAACACTGGGTTTCGCAACCTCTAACCCACATCAGTCCCAGTGTCACAGGATTGCTTACGGCCATTGAAGGGCTATGTACACTTATTGGAGACAATAAACATCAAGACATCGAGCTTGTGATTGCAGGGTTCGCACAAGAGTTAATTAACAATTATTTGCGACGGCTTCCAACACAAGCATGTTTTGATTACTGCAGAAGAAACTCTTGGTTGCCGTGGGTTGCACAGCACACCACGGCCAAGCTGCCACAATCATGCACACGTTTTAGTTATGACTTGTATTGTATCAAGATGTCAACACAAGCCCCCAGCGGCCAGGAAGACATACTGTAGTTTTCAGTGAAATCCCCCGTGGAACTGCTGGAGCTGTATGTATTTTTGCCAACCAGTAGGAAACGTGAGAGTCAAAATATCGACAAAATATGTCACACAGATGCCGAAGTATTCTGTTACAGATCAGCATGTGCTTTTCACATGTGCATGCATATGCATATACACGCATATATATATATATACATATGTATACACACAGTACATATACACATACAAATTTATACATACATATTTGTATATAGCCTATATGTGGTGACAATTTGGTTTTTTGTTACCTCTAAATGGACACAAGACAACAACTGTACAGTACTCACCGTCTAGGTAATGCGGAAAAACACCTGGTGATTTTGGGGCTTGAAATCTGCACAAAATCTGCGACAGCGGTCAAAGTACCCAAGCCCTCGGCCCGCCGTCTTCCCGTCCGCCGGAAAAATGCATGAGGGCAGGTTATGTAATAACCGATTAACCAAAAATTCTGGTGATTTAATGGAATGTATATAATGAACATCTAATTGATGAGATATGTATATATATATAATTACATATAAATTATAGATTATAGTTTATTTATACGTGTATATATAACCAACCAATCATCATATACTGTTCCAAAGCCCTGATCGATTCGGGGATTCAGTTTGCCATCGGGGCAGCCACCTCAGCCGCCGAGCAACTTTTGGCTATGGCATGAGCCATCTTCCTATGGCCTGGTGGAGACTTACCCTCTGGTAAACTAACATAACTATGGAAAATCACCATTCTTAATGGGTAAATCAACTAAATGGCCATGTTCAATAGCTATGTTAGTTTACCAGAGGGTATTAGTCAATATAGTCCATATTTTCACATATTCTGATAGATGGGCTATGAAGATGATCAATGATGTCTCGGGCGTTGATGCCCCCATCTTTCGGGGGTTTTCGTCCTGCCACAAACGGTTCCAGAGATATCAAGTCGTTTCCATCCGATTCGCAGATTGTGTGAAGGGTTGGGACCAACGGTTGGGATACATCTTTTTCCCTTTGCATGTGGTTCCCCTTGCTTTTCCGGCAATGTCAAATTTCAATCGCCCAGGTAGGTGAGAGGCTCAGAGACAGAGTGAAAGTGTTGCATACAGCTTCAGTCAACCTGATCAGGGTGGGCAAACCTCATCAGCCATTTTTGAATCAGCTGCTCGGCTCAGCTTCACTGAGTTGCACCACCTCTGGTCATTACACCTAGATTGGTGGGTTTATTTTTCCACTTGTTTGTATAGTAGGTCAACCTGCCAAAATCTCCCGGGTTACTGTAAATCAGGCGAAAAAGTCATGATCTTTGCTCATAAGCACCATTTGTTATTTAGGTTACTTATCCGTTTTTGTTGTCCTGTGTTTCGGCTGGGCATGATCCTCCTGTTCCATGATCCGATGGAAGACAAGGAGCGACCAGGGCAGATCATCCTGTTTGGAAGTTGGGAAAGATGATCATTTGTCAATTATCAGACTGTCAGAGGACATAGTTATACATACATATGTTACATATATCATATATATATTTAGACGATGTGTGTGTAATTGTGCATCATTAACCCGTGTCAGACTGGGTATCCAACCCAGTATATATATATATAGAAAAAACAATATTACTGTAATACTCACATGATATGTTCATTGTATATTCAGCATGCGTTGAAGCCATTGTGTCCTTTTGTTTTTTCCCTATTTGCTGGTGCTTCACATACACACACTATATACGTAGATTGCACCAAGTAAGAGAAGCATATCGTTTGATATGCCAGTTTTGTTAATCGCGCCAGGTCATGTCCTACATTTGGTCCATCTCCATCCCTGAGAGCCAAATGACTCATTTTGCCTGTCATAGTAATAATGATCCCAGCAGAAAATCTGGGTGAAATGAGTTATATGGATATTCACATGCTAATGCCACATGGATATAACTGGTTGGTGGTTTCAAACATGTTTTACTTTCCATAGTACATGGGAATAATCATCCCAACTGACTAATATTTTTCAAGATGGTTAAAACCACCAACCAGATAAGTATGGATATGCCCATGTCATGTGGATGTTCTGGGGATCGCCTGTGAGAAGGCTGACAATCACCTGCCACCAGGAGCAAGTTCCTGCGTGTCCGCCGTGCGCTAGCCGCCAGAAGTGGAGGCATGCTGTATTTGAAAAGTGGATACCCCCCCAATAGCAACCTCATTTGAGAAAAATGGGAAAATTATGATAAACCACTGGATGTTTTTTGGGGTCCCCTACCATAGAACATCTCATAGAGCCCTGTCTTTTGCCTGGGATGCTACTTGGAATTCCAGGCAACGAAGCCTCAGGAGCACGCTGTTCAGCATTTTTGCGAAAGTGCCAAGAGATGTGCAGTCTGGGAAACACGTGTATAGCCCCAAATGTCAAAGCATGCAACCAACAAGCTTGGAATTGACCGGCACATGACACACATACACGGGTGCAACTTTCATTTGCGGGGTCATGTAGTTCTCCTCAAACCCAAGAATAATGCCAACGCCAGGATGGTCAAGCATGTCCGTACGACCCTGAAGCTCATTTGCTAAAGTTTCTAGTCGAAGCCAGCCATGTCCAATGAATACGAAGATGCAGATTAGTTCCGAAAGGGAAAATTCATGAAAATCACTCCTCTGCTTCAACATATGATCGTTTTGGCAAAAACTGCCTATCTATGATTTTCGCGGATGAATATGGATGAAGTCAGCAACAATACGTCTCCATAGTTTTGTCCACGACCATCCATTAGTATCCTTTGATATCCATGGTGGAACCTTGATTTTCACCGGAGATGCAGCGCGGCTGAACGGCCACCAGGCCTTTTTTTATGGCCTTCGCGGCCAAGGTTGGAAGGGCTGGGCATGATATGTCCATCAAGGAAAGCAAAGGTATGAGATACAGATAGGTACTGGATGTGTGTCATAATGAACAAATAAATAGATTAAGTAAGTAAACTAACAAATACAGTAAATAAATCAACAAACAGATAAATAAACACATAATCATATCATGTATACAATATACAGATACAGATAAACATAAGTAAACAAATGCGTATAGATATATATATATATATATACACAGATAAATAATAAGTAAACACACAGAGATATATATATATATATACACTGTATATATATATATATTTATATACATACAGGAGTAAATGCACAAGTTATATATATATATTGGTAAATACAAGTAAATAAATGCGTGTATATATATATAAAGAGAGAGAGAGAGATGAATAGAAGTAAATTAGTAAATACATATCAATATATATATTACTAAGAGTAAATGCGCAAGTAAATATCTAATTATATATATATCCACGCAATTGGGTGACAATGTATAAGTGTCTTAAATCTCAAATGTATTTATATTAAAGGCGTGGACCGAAGATGTGGGAAAGGATGGACTGATCAACTGCCACGAAGGTTCGGCCAATCACTGAAATGGTGTGACTAAGATAGAATTTGAGTGGCAGTTTCAAACGATATGCTTCATCATTCTCAGACACATAAATCACAGATATTTAAAAAAAAGTATGTCATATCTTGTTTCATGTCTTAATTACATGCAATGATTTGTGGGTCAAGCACCAACTAGTGGCTATATACATATATAGGTTATGTGGAAAGAGGACCACGTTCTTCGCATCAAATCTCGGGAACCAGCACGGTTCACAACGTCAAAAGCAGGCTTTCCCAGCACGGTTTGAAGCTGCTGGCGCCTTAGCATCTCCTGGAGCGCAGAGGGCCATGGCAATTGGGGCTGAGATGGGCCATTTGGCGGACGTATATGTTACAAGTGCGCACATACAGGCACATACAATAGTGTATATGATGTGCATATATGTATATATGTATATATGTAATTATTATTATTATTATCATTTTTATTTTTATTATTATTATTGTTGTTGTTCTTGTTATTGTTATTATCGCTATTATTATTGTTTTTATTGTTATTATTATTATATCATATGTATTTTTTTTATTTTTTTATATTTATTATCTTATATTATGTTTATAAATACGCACGTGGAGTATAGGGGGTAACAACGAACCCAGCATCATCCTCATACATCCTCATGCCACCATTGGTGATCTTGGTTAAGCAATGTTTAGTGAAACTGATGTTATTAAGGATGCTGTGTTCCCGCCAAATGTTGCACCTACCAATTAGCTAAGCTTTCCTAAGCTCTCCTGCCGCTAATGTTTGGCTTCCTGAACTTTGAAAAACCTTGCAAAGAGGGCAATAGAGTGGCTGTCCTAGGCACAAGGTGAAGCATCACTATGAGGCAAAGCAGTGCTGAGACGAAGACGTTTGGCAAACAAAGATGGTGGGTACGAAGTGCAATGACACCCATCATCATGCAGCCTTGTTACTTTTAGATCTTTGGAGCTGAATTGCTGACTTTGCACCTCTTCCGAATGGCAATAGAGGTTTGGCGTTGGGCAAAGTATAGCGACCTCGTAACGACATCACTAAAGATGATAACAAGGGATAACAAGGGATATAACATCTATTGTACTACTAGTAGTTGTAAAATGAAAAAATCTATATATATATATATATTTTTAAAAAAAAAGTAAAATCTCTTTAGACATTTGAAAATAACTCAATATAACGTTATATAATGTCTAAAGCACACGTTTAAGGTTGCGCGACTTGCAGCGAATCATTCCGATTTGCTCAGGCTGATTTGATCGTGCACCTGCTGGCAGGTATTTTTCGCGTCGGGTTGGGCCAAAGCTGCTGGACTCTCAGCTTTTCTGGTGGTATTGGTCCCATTTCGTTTTATGATATCCCTATTTTGGGGGTTAATTGAATCTAAAGGTTTTCTATGGTTTTCTGATTAGATCCCAAACTTTGCTATAGTTATACTATACTTATATTTAACGATTTCTGAGGCGATTTTCCTTTGGTTTCCCAGGCAACTTGGTCTCTTGGTCTCTTGGTCTCGTGGTTGGCCATCCCATCCCAGGCCCTTCCGAATCGCCTGCGGAGGTGCGCCGGTATAGCGCCGTAGGGATCCATGGCAGTGGGGAGACTGACTTTGGGTTATTACCATCTGGTTATTTGTTACATAGCCATGGAAAAAACTATGGGAAATCTATGGGAAATCTATATTTCTACAGTTATGGCCATAATTTTTTTAGTTATACCCTCTGGTTATGACTAACATAGCCATGGTATAGATGGCCCATAGAAATAGATGTTTTTCCCAGCGAACTAAACTTCCATTTCTGGTTGGGTTTTTCCATGGCTATGTTAAATAACTTATTCTTCCCCATTCCAAGAGCTTCAGTGAACAAAAACTACTCAGCGTGTCAGTGATTGGAAGGAGTGTGGATTTTGGTCGGAGATTGTGTCAGATGGTGTTTGAGAAATCTTCTGGAGGTCATTCCATGTTCGGTTGTAAGGGACTGAGCCATGAGGTTCCGCAGCCTACTTAGGCAATGAGCATGTTCCCAATCCAGAGGTTAATCCTAATTTGTCCAAATTACCATGCCATTGTGGGTTTTTTTTTCTCCATGCGCCTGGCTCAAAAGCTGATGATTGCTTCATCCATAGCATTTTGGTTGGCGTTAGTGTCACACCGTGGACACATTCCCAGACAAAGTCTACATACCTCAGCCTCCCCTGTGACAATATGTGCACCAAGTCACCAAGTGATCTGACCATCGGACCATCCCTGATCCACTCAGATGCCGTTCCGCTCTGTCCATGTTTCCTTTCGGCAAAAAGGTCAAGTTCTCAAACGGCAAAAAAGAACAACCAATGGCATCCACATGTTGTTTGAATCAAAATGGCCCATAGGCGGGTTGTTGGTGGCTTTTACTGGGCTCCCATCCCTTCACGTTGCTGCAATGCCAAACTTGGACATGGATGATCAGCTAAGTCTGGACGCTCAAGGGTGAGCGGGACATCCGGATTGGTCATGATACCCCAGTGCGAAGTGCAAGGATTCGTAGTTGTGTGTTCAATGATTTGACCAACTTTGCCATAGGAAAGCTACTTTTTGAGGACATATAATGCTAGATATTTGCTAGCGATTCCTGCCATTTTTTGATAGATCCTTATACGAATCCAAGTTTTGGCAATGTTTTTGAGGTTGATCTGGAGTATTCCCCATCGACCGGCATGTCTCACTGGAGTTACAAAACGCATCCACCAAGTATGTGTTCTTTTAGCGTTCCATCCCAAAATTTGGATGGCATCATAAAACTCGGTGAAGTCATACATATGTTATTTCAGTAGTTAGTTTATGTAGTTAAGTAATGCTACGCATAGCTAAGTCATATGTATACACATTCATGACATTGTAGTATATGTATACCCTCCCCCCAATCAACATAGACCCGGAAAATAGCATGTTGTTGCTGGAAACTAATCTTCCAACTCCTGACCCATGGCAAAGCCTTTGTTAGCTAAAATGGTGTATATCTATATATATATATATACATAATCATATATACATATCAATACATACCATGAAAAATCATATCAATAGTCCCATGGACATCCTTTTCCCACTGGTTGGTTGGTTAGACAGGTCCCCCCATACAACAATCAGTAGAGAAATGACAATAAGTAAGCAAATAAGTGAATAAATCAATGAATTAGATTATAAAGATTGAATTAACTTAATAATTAGATAAATACATGTATATATATATATATACTCATTAACTAGTGGTATACCAAACCGACCCCTCTGTTTTTTCCACGAAGATATTGAATTGTTCTTAAGGGGAATGATGGTTAATGTATAGGGCAGATTCGTGAATTGTTATACTTCAGCCAGATAATATATGGTTCTTTTCTATATATATATATGCAATAAATAATACAGTATAGTGTAATATGTCTATTTCATTTTTCTACATGTATAATAATATATATATATTTACATATATATATATATTTACAAGTATACACATATTTATACATATATGTGCATTCATAATTATATATATACCTGTTGATCCCATGGCTCTGCCGGCGCTTATATCGCTAGGCGATGCACTCAAAGCAGTGGCATCTCCGTCCCAAAGTGCCCTGAGTCCCAAGGTGCCACGGGTCCATCGGATCCATCGACGGTAGGATGGGGTGCCTCCAAAAAATGGGTTTTCATGGGGATTTTTCTTGGGATAACTGGGTATTTCGATGGATTTTACTGGGGATTTAATGGGGAATGAACCGTTAACTTTGGATTCATAGGGAGTTAATGAACATTTAATGAATATAGGGATTGTTTGGGGTGATTTAAATGGATTTAATCAATGAGAATGGGGAGTCATTGGGATTTAAGCAACAAAAATGATGGTGTACTGGGGGTATACTGGAATATGGATGGCATATGAATTAACATCATTGGGTTTTTCCAGTTCACTCATCGGAAAATCATTTGTAAATGGTGAATAATGGTGGACTTATATAACCAACAATAATGGAATCTATGGATAATTAACGGGTCATTATTGGTTTGCACTTTGGTAGTTGGCCATGGCTGGCTAGGAAATCCCGGGACAAATGGAGGTTTAAAAAAAAACGGAAAAACATCAAAAAATCGTCAGAATCCACCTGTCCCAGTGTGGTTAATTAATAATTACCCAAAAATATGGCATAGTACACCTGATTATGATAGAGTTGATCATGATTCATCATCATATCTTCCATTAGTACCCACTAGTATACATTAGTCATATGATAATCACATTCGCAATCGGATGTTTGATGATCATTTTACCATTGCTTACATTGGCAATTCTGGGCAATACTGTCGTATATCTCAATTTTGGAGAGAATCACTAATGCGATCGTTTGTTTAGAAAAATCAATGTCAATTTTATTTGATCTCATGATTTTATTTGGTGGTAGCCTGCTGTCTTGTGACACACAGCCAACATGCAAGGTGGCGAATTGGGCACTCTTTCAAAGTGATTTTCATCATAGCAAATTGGAGGGACCGATTCTGCTTGGACACTACCATATTTTTCACATATTTTTCATATTTGCTATATATGTTCATACCATATTTATCTATATTTTACTTAACACTACCATATTTTTGTTCCACAGATGTTGTTCATACTTTTCTCAGGTGGATGAAAGGCTGCCAGGAACGAACGGTTTGTTGGGATTCTTGGGCAGCAGGGTCCAGTCAGGCCAACCTGATGGATTTTTTCATGTACCAATCAGCGGATAGCGAAACCGTAGTGGTTTCGGTTGTTGGCCTGGAATCTCAAGAACCCCTTCTGTGAACATCATTGATCATTGATTTATCCGATTCGTCAAGGTTTGGCTCCCCTAGTTTGGTTACACAATTAAATGTTGTTGGTCTCACCCACATCTTTGGTGCTTGAACCATCTTGAAACGTCCAAATTTGATAGATCTGGCAGGATCTGGCTGAATCCGCGAAATCCAGATCCATGGGACAAAATCTGGCATAGTAATCATGGTCCATGGTAATGGTTGGTTTATTGGTTGGTTTATTGGTTGGTAATCATGGTAATGGCATGGTAATATTCCACCATGTTTGGTTTAATCCGAGTCACCAGTCGCCAGGTCGCTGCGCTTCAAGCGGTGGCAAAGGCCACGCAGGCGAGCGGTTTGTTTAAATAAGACAAGTGCCGAGGCACCAAGATACGCGGACATATGTATATATTCATTTGCTATATATTCATTGTGTATAATTGCATGCATTTCGATTGTTGATTATCATTATGTTTTATATTATGTGTATATATATATATATTATCATTATCAAAATTATAGATAAGCATTATCAACAATAATATTGTCAAAATATATCAAAATATATTTTGTTTACTTTTGTGTGTTTGTCATATGCAGACTTGGCACGGATTTCACCAGAAGGTGAGCGCCCATAACTTGGTGTTTTGTGGTGGTCGAAAGCCTGGTACAGTAATAACCGTACCTTATAATATATGTTACCCATATATAACATTTTGATAAGTATTGTTGTTTGGGGGGCTTGAATTCAATGGCTGAGGTGCCCATTGTTTCGGATTGCATTCCCCGTTGTTCGGTTTGTTTCCCTTCAATTTGTGAGATTGTCATAGGCCTGCCAGCTTCAAATTACATCAGGCGGTGGTTTCAACAGGATCACACGTGGCAATCCTATAAATGGAGGCTTATAGCTGGGAAAATCATCTAAAAAATACATGGTGGATGTTCCATAGCCATGTTTTTGTTTACTGGAGGGTATGTATAAAATGCCAATTGCCTCAATTTGGATAATCATAGTATCCAAAATCACTGATTTGTTTGTGGCTGAAACCTGAAGCCACCAGGCACAACGCATCCCTACTGTGTTTGGTACAGTATTGCTTGGGGTGATGATCATGCTTTGCCTCACATGGGTTTGGTTGAAAATAGGGTACCCAAGAAAACCCCTATGATTTACTGTATCACCATTTTCCCAGCTGACGGTGCAAGTTTTATACATTTTGAGTATACCCAAATATGTTATTCTGTCCTAATGGCATCTAATAGCACATTGTTGGTGATATAATTTATATATATGTGACATATATATATATATGACATATATATATAATATAATATACATATATGACATATATACATATACAAATATGTATATATACAGAGAGGTAGATAGATAGACACACACACACATATATATATATATGCATATATATATGCATATATATATATATGTTTGTATATATATATGTATATATATATATATGTGTGTGTGTATATATATATATACACACCCACTATGTACTCATTATATCACCATTTCGCATCATAAATTCATAGCAAATCCTTCCATCGGATGGGAGCTACCTGCACCTCAGGCAGCAGAAGACCTGAAAGGAGCCATGGGATTTGAGATGATTTGAGATGATTTGAGAGTTGTTTCGAGTGCCGGATTGGAGAAGATGTTTGAAGATTACATCGTTATAGTTTCTATCTGTTTCTAGAAGAACTACGTGGCACCGATGCTGTACTGCCGCCACCTCGTGGCCAAAAAACTCCTCCGATCAGCATGTGCCAGGAGTCCAGGAGTACGAGAAGGTGAACACCTGGGTAGCTGCCAACCCCTTCTTTCGACCCAGCTACGTTTCAGGTCGGGACTGCTGGGGATGGACATGTGGGGAAGAGGCCTCAATGGACTCGGGCTGGTCGTCTCAAGTTTTTGGTTGCTTTCAAGTGGATCCATATATGTGTGGCATATATATATGTGTGTGTAACTTTGTTGATATTGATTGTAACCCCTTATTATATATGTATAATTATATCCCATACTTAATTAATATCTATAAACATTTGCCTAAATATAGATTTATATAGTAGTAGTATTTTCCATATATAGTATTTTATATACTTATATAGTAGTATATCCATAATTTATATACTATTTTGATACCCATCTGATTTTTTTCAGCTGATCTCAGGCGCCACGTTTGACCCGCCAGGTCATGAGTCTGCGGTCATCGATTCGCCGCCCGACGTTGGGAAGCCCTATTGATCGGGGCCTGGCGAAGCTGGGGGATCCCCAATATCAATGGGAGATCTTCAGGATCCGATTCATTGGAGGTACCTACCATATATAAGGCCTATTTTTTAGGCCTATGTAAGGGAATATTCCAAGAAAATATGGCCAAAAATATGGTACAGTACCTCCATTTTAGGATCCTGAAATCGCCCTAGACAATAGCTAGATGGTTTAGAATGGAACATCCCAATCTAAAATGGATGATTTGGGGCCAGTCCTATTTTAGGAAACCTCCATAACTAGTAGTTATAACTGGTTATTTCAATGGGATTAATTATACCATCTACAAATGGGGCGCAATTCTATGTGCAATTCTATTGAGTTCAACTTTTGTTGAACCTTTATCGAAATTTTGGTGACATTTTCCAGCAACCCCGGCTAGCCTGGCAACGTTGAGGTCATGTGGATGCTGGCCAAGACCGCCGGTATCCGCCGGTGGCTGGTTTTTGGTGCCACACTATGTTTAGATATTGGTTGTATTAGCCATATCATATGTGTGTGTATGTATGTATATGTATATATGATGGATCATATATATATATATATAGAGAGAGAGAGAGTAACTTTCAAATAGACTGTATAGATATCTATGGTGCTTTGTCACTGTTTTAGTGCAATGTTTCTATCTTTTTGGGTGTTTGCTCTTTTTTTTGTATACGCACATATTTTTAGAGGATACGCACATATAATATATATATATATACACATACACACAGCCACTGGTTCTTACATAGATGTTGAGCCTTTTTGGGAGGTTTACTGTGGGTAGAGGGGTAGACATCAACTTTTCCATCCCACAAAAGGGGATGTGGATGGGAACTTCGCAGCCCACAGGGTTTGTTTGTTGGAATTTGCCCTGTTCATTGGGAATATACGTTTACTTTGGGGCAAAGTATCCACACTTTGCCGCCGAACTTGTATCACCATATGTTGATATATGTTGTGCATCAGCCTGGTCTCAGTTGCTTTGGCGAACTAGCACAGGACGAAAATTCCAAAATTCTAATTGGTTCCATATGACCTATGAGAACCCCTCATATCAAATCGAATCATTTGATCTGTTGAAGACCATTGTTAATTACTCTCTAATTTCACAGTTTTGGCCACGGCAAATCATCTGTTTTTCCCCACCTGCCAGGTGAGGGTTGTTAGATTTTATGTCAGTTGCCTCCTCCTCCTCCTTCTCCTCCTCCTCCGCCTCCTCCTGCCTCGTCCTCCTCTCCTCCTCCTCCTCCTCGTCCTCCTCGTCGTCCTCGTCGTCCTTGCTCAACTGCGACCCGCGATCCACAGTGTTCTCTGCCGGACCTCAACCACGACCATCCCCGCCCAGTGTTCCCTGCCGGACCTCAACCACGACCATCCGCGCCCAGTGTTCCCTGCCGGACCTCAACCACGACCATCCGCGCCCAGTGTTCCCTGCCGGACCTCAACCGCGACCATCCGCGCCCAGTGTTCCCTGCCGGACCCCAACCGCGACCATCCGCGCCCAGTGGTCCCTGCCGGACCTCAACCGCTCTTCTGACATATCTTCTGACATTTTATTTGGCATTCTATCTGGCATATCTTCTGGCATATCTTCTGGCATTCTATTTGGCAAATCTTCTGGCATTCTATCTGGCATTCTATCTGGCATATCTTCTGGCATTCTATCTGGCATATCTTCTGACATTCTATTTGGCATTCTATTTGGCATATCGTCTGGCATATGATCTGGCATATCTTCTGGCATTCAATCTGGCATTCTATCTGGCATATCATCTGGCATATCTTCTGGCACTCTATCTGACATATCTTCTGGCATTCTATCTGGCATATCTTCTGGCATATATTCTGACATATCTTCTGGCATTGGCAAATCTTTCCCTGCCGGACCTCATGTAGGAAGATATGGGACAAAGAATGTGCAGAAGAAAGTTAGAAAGAATTTCAGACAAGTATGTGATATATCACTTGCGAACTTGCAGGTGTGTGGTAGTGTGATCGAGGCAATGCCACTATTGAGTTTGCGGGTGGCAAAGTTTGAAGCAATCAGTTTGAACAGATGACAGAGTCACTGGGGTGGACAGAGACATTTCCATTTCTGTACCTTTGGAGCTGTTTGCAAAGACGCTTGAGACAGGCAACATCTTACAGCAAGTTACTACAAATTACTTGATGGGATCTCATGCTGGATTGATGCTTGAGACCGTCAACATCACACAGAGTTTCTATTGTGTATCACAGCTATGGTAGCATGGTGGATATGTGACATCGGAACATTTGCTGGAGCATTTGCGCCCTCATCTACTCGATCGCGGGCCAGAGGCAGGATGGACATCATCATAGAAGCATTCAGCAGGAGGAGGTTATGTGATCAGTAGTGTCTTCTTGCGTGTTTTTCCCCACCTGCCAGGTGAGGGTTGTTAGATTTTATGTCAGTTGCCTCCTCCTCCTCCTTCCCTGCCGGACCTCAACCACGACCATCCTCGCCCAGTGTTCCCTGCCGGACCTCAACCACGACCATCCACGCCCAGTGTTCCCTGCCGGACCTCAACCGCGAGTATCCACGCCAAGTGTTCCCTGCCGGACCTCATGTAGGAAGATATGGGACAAAGAATGTGCAGAAGAAAGTTAGACAGAATGCCAGAAGATATGTCAGAATATATGCCAGAAGATATGCCAGATAGAATGCCAGATAATATGCCAGAAGATATGCCAGATAGAATGCCAGATAGAATGCCAGAAAATTTGCCAGATAGAATGCCAGATGCAGATGCCCAGATAGATATGAAGATATGCCAGAAGATATGCCAGAAGATATGTCAGAATATATGCCAGAAGATATGTCAGATAGAATGCCAGAAGATATGTCAGAATATATGCCAGAAGATATGCCAGAATATTGAATGCCAGAAGATATGTCAGATAGAGTGCCAGAAGATATGCCAGATAGAATGCCAGAAGATTTGCCAGATAGAATGCCAGAAGATATGCCAGAAGATATGCCAGATCATATGCCAGAAGATATGCCAGATAGAATGTCAAATAGAATGTCAGAAGATATGTCAGATAGAATGCCAGAAGATTTGCCAGTAAGAAAATGTATAAATGTCATGGTGGGGATCACACGAAGTAAAGTAATTTCTCACGAGAAAGTCGCAATTGTTCAAATAGGGAAACAGTTACATTTTGTTCACAGAAAAATAACATTTGTTTCCATAAAATTAGGATGATTTTGATCATCAAGATTTTCAAGGGCCGTTTTTTCCATATTAGATCTTGCTGATCATCACCATCTTAGATCTTGATGATCATCTAACAATATTAGATCATAAGCAATATATCATCAGCAATATTAGATTTGGATCATTTTGATCATCAAAATGGTGATGTTATATTGTTTTGCTTTACCTATCATCAAAATGGGTATTTTTAAACCAGCTATGTTAAAAAAAGAGATGCTAGATCTTGATGATCATCTAACAATATTAGATCATAGACAATATCAGATGATCATATTAGATCCCAATAAAAGATTGAACCATTTTTCCGCCATTTTTCCAGCCATTTTGATCATCCACCAGCGAGGACCAACCCGTTGGCGGCGTGGCATGCGGCCGAGGCGGTGCGCATCGCTGCCGAGGCCCCCGGGGCCGGCCTATGTCGGCCTGGTTGGATTGATAAAAGTGGTGTGTTTTCAGAGGGAAACTATGCGATTTAAGGGGATTCAATGGGATTTTTCATGTTTTTTTTGTTCATGAACTATGGGATTGGTTTAGGATGTGATGTTTTCTATGCTCCAATAATCCCAAGCATCCCAGTTTAGAAGGGAAATGAGGCATTTTCCTGAGACGATGTTTTATCCTACTTGGGATGATCATCCAATAATTGACTCAACTTGGACCGACACAAATGGGATCAAATGAGTACATGTATAGAATTATTATAGATGTTAAATACAATTGAATGCACATATATACTGAATATGTATATATATATATATATGTAATCATATGTAAGTATATTAATATACATAGGTACACCTCTAGCAATCGAACCTGGCATATGCACAGAAGATTGTAGATGAGTTTCCACTTCAGAATCGGTAACATTCATTCGGCAAAGTGGTTGAGCAGCAAACAATCGGGTTTCAACTTGACCAAGACGAATGGACGGCCATCATAACTATGCAGTCATCTCTTTCCTGTGGCCATAACCATGGTCATTAGTCAGCAGTTGTCACTAACTTATCACCCTTGAGATAGTTGCCAGTTGAGCATGCCGACCTCCAACAAAAATTACTGGGCCCGAGCTTTTGATCAGAACTGCCACCAAGAAGGGTTAATAAGTTCCAGCGATGGTTACTGACCCGCTGGTATATTTTTATAATGAGACCCATTCAACCAGACAGGGTAACCCCAAAACCATCAACCAACAGAGGCAAGCTGGCCTTGCTTAGGATAGCTTGCCTGGTGGCGACTTGTATCATCATGCCGATGGATCACGAGGACTGCAGCAGAAAGGGCCCCCAAAAGCGTTGTGTGTGGATGCCATAGGATGCGTACTCCACGCTGGGGAAAGCTCTTAAACAGATGAAGCATTTGCAACATTTTTTTCCGATTTTAAGGTGACTTCGGTGGAACTGCAGCGCGCGTAGAACTCGATCACAAAAAAACGGTGATGTCTCCGCAAAATTCAGTGATTTGTTGTGAAAGATGGGTTCTTCAGAATCCTTTTTTTTTGCCCCTGCCGAACGAAGGACCTGATTTGGCACAGAAGTGAGGACGCCTGGGCTTTGGGGCACCTAGCGAAGGTTGCAACTTGTTGCCCCACAGCCGAAGAACAACTAACAAGAGATCAATACAAAAGAGAAGACAACCAAAAACTGCGGGTGAGCCTGAAGAAAGATGAACAATTCAAAATTATGGATGAAACAAAGTATTGAGTATTGACCTTGTTTGTCGTTCGCAACTGATTTTCAGCAGCTTTGCCCTCATCATGTTGGGCGGGGTCAAAATAGAGAAGCATGACACACAGAAAAGTGAATGGATGATTATATATATATTAAATGCGGATAGAGAAGACAGAGAGAGAGAGAGAGCGAGAGAGAGAGAGAGAGGGAGGGAGGGAGAGAGCATATATATATATATACTGTGTATATATATATATACTGTGTATATATATATATATATTTATACTGTATATAATTGTATATATATATATATTTACATATCTCCAGGGTTTGCATTGGATGTTGAATCGTTTCACGATGTGGTTTCGGTGCCTGAGGTTTATGTCATCATCATCGATGCCACTGGTGATGTTGCTTCTTGGATGCGGGACATGGTAACGCCTTGGAGCTGGAGCAGGTGGCATGTTATTGGTCTTCCTTTGCTTTATGGTGGCTATTAGAAGTGCAAGTCCGTTGGATATAATATTGAAGAGGCTTAATTACTTGATATTCATATATATATATATAGTTATATATATATATATTAATAATTGCATATATAACTCTCTATATATATAGATATCTATTATATATGTACATGTGGGGTAGGTCAGTGTCATACAACAAGCCGATTAAACACCACTTACCCAGAGGGATTATCATCCGAAGCGGTAGCCAGGCCGAGTTCAGAGGTAGCCCTCCGCTGCCATGCAGACTTCCCCGACTTGCCACTTTCACATCACAGGAATGATAGCTGAACAAAGATTAACATCATGAAGCCTGGATAAAGATATAAATAAATGATAAATATGGATAAAAGAGTGATAAAGAGAAATTTATACATAAATGCTGACCCCTGGCTAGTGTAACTATGTTGGCTGCCTCACTTCAAAAGGTTTGATGAAATCACTTTTCTTTTGGCTGGCCTCCCTATAGCTACAATCCAGGGTTTACTTGTCCAGGGTTGACATTGTGCTTCATAGCGGTTCAGCTTGTTGGGCGAAGCATCGACAGAACTTGGACGTGAACCCACAGAAAGCGTATGCTAGAGCATGTTGCCAGAAGGCAAAAAGTTCGGTATAGTAGCTGAATGGGATTTGTAGTTGGTCATGGAGGCATAGATGTGCTTATAATATTTTATAACATATTATAGTTGTTTATCTAGTTATCTGCAGGGAAAAAACTATGTGCTAATATGCATTGATGATATTGGATGATATCCAATTCATAATGCATACTATTTGCTAAACAGGATGTCTGAGATTTGCCAACCATGACGGCTCGCCATGCCTTAGGCCCCCAACAATCTTGCCTCGGCAACGAAGCTGTGTGCAGATCTCAGCGATGTTTCCGGGTTTTGCAACAAACATGGAATCTAAATGGCAATCGAAACGGCAAGCACACAATAAAAAGGAATCAAGTTCTGAACAGCGAATCATGGGTTTGGGTAAAAGTTATATACCTCAATGAAATGCTCAGATGAACATCCTACTGACAATGTTCAAGACCGGTTTCACCGCACACATCCGGTTTGTTCGATGGGTTTTTGGGACATGCCAGTTGCATGACGAAAAGATAATAATATGATATGACTGATCCCTGAGAACTTTATTTTGAATGGACAAGGTGTTCCTTTTTTGCTGACAAGGACATCGTTTACGTGGTTGATTTGATTCATTCGAGATAAATAGCTTTGTTAATCAATTTTGATTTATTTGAAGATATATACATGTATACATATATATATATATATATTTATTTATTTACTTATTTATTTATATATATATATATGCGTGTGCCTCTTGTATGTAGCTACAGGCACCCCTTCCTCCCATATTGGTCCAATGAGGTGGGCAGAAGATTCTTGTGAGGCCCCGTTCAACGGGGCACCGCTTAACGGACACCGCTGGCAGCCGCTGGCGCTTGGCCACGATGGAATTTCAGGAGCAAGTTGAAACGGATGGAAACGGATGATATGGATAGATGAAAGAGGTTCCAATATATACATGTATATGTATATACATTATATATATATACATTATATATATACATAATATATATATATACATGTATATATATATATTATATATTATATATTATTATATATATGCACTATATATATATTATATTATTATATATATATGCATTATATATACACATGTATATACACATTCTATTTATTTACTTTTTTATTTATTATGTTTTTTTGGATTTATTCATTTTCAATTTAGTGGTCAGTAATTGTTCTGCATAGTTGTGGGAATATTGTTTTCAAATAGTACTGACATAGTAATACAGCCGGTAATCTGCAAATCGATCTCAGTGTTCCAAATCTTGCAAATGGGATAAGTGGGCTAGTTCGGAATCAGGGTTCCACTTAGTATGGGGCCACATTTGCCAGCAGCAGTTTGTACATAGACAACTGTTCTCATAGCGCAGATAGGCACGGCTTTGTTGAAAAAAGGTGCGCAGCCGCGTGGTAGGGCAGTGTCTTGTTGCTGCTGCAATCGTTTAAGTTTACAGGTTGGGTCTATTGGCTGTGGCCATGACCCAGGGCCATGACATGGAGCGCATACAGTCAATGCAGTCTGCTTATGGTCTTCCATGGTCTCCCCAAAAAAGAGGTAGACAAGAAAGATCCTTCCAAAACAGTGGTAGTTACTTGTCAATTTGTTTTGGGGTTGCCATACTGACTTTAGAGTCTTTAGAGTTGTAGATGGTCGTTTGTTGTAGTTTGCTTGAAACATGAGTCCTGCAGCGCCGCGACCTTCCACGTTGCGAGGTACCACAAGCAGCGCTACACGTTGTTTTCCAAGTTCCAGCCCCAGCGGATCCTGGACCATTGGACCATGGGGATCATGAAAAGGATCGCTCCAGGTTGATCTGATAGCTGTTGTGCCATCCAGAGGTTTGACAAAGGGATCAAGTTGGATGAGGAGGGGGTCGGAGCCGGAGGGCCATGGAAATTATCTGCTGGTAATGGCTATGAAATTTGATTTTGGAAAATGATGATTAAGATTGATTAAGCAAAAGGATGCAGGATTTGTCCAATAATTTTCAGACGAACCCATCCATGTGAAAGTGCCACTGAACATCAATGCCAAATATCTACTTGTAGCCGATAAGAATGCAAGCATAAAGAAACGGCCCTGGAATGCCCTGGATGCTTCGTGTTTTTTCAATCAATCAGCTAACCCTTTCGGCTACCTGACATGGCACTGGAAAGGCTTGTGTCAGATGGGAGCAGGTGGTTCTGCATATGTATGTGTTGAATGCCTTTAATGCATGTCCTGCTCTTTTTGCTAACTTTATGAATACAATTGAATACATATGTCAGTTTTGGACGAAATATAACTTCTATTGTAGTTGAGAGATGACTCAATACTCTCCGAATCAACGCATGAGACATGAAGATGCCAGGAGATGTGGTACTCAGTGACACCCGAGCCTATTGCAAAACAACAAGCAAAAAGGGCATGAACCTCAGGAGACACCGATGCACATGTCATGGACGTCCCAGAGTTTCCTGGTGATCAGGGGGTTTAAGATCACTTTGTTGTGGTTGAACTGTAGTTGAAGCCACCCTCTTGGGAATCTTAACTGATGGCCCTGTTGTTGCAGCCTTCCCCGTGAGGGAAGCCAGAGGTGTATGTCACTGTCACTGGAAAGGGGTCTGGTTCAAATTCATTTACTCCCCAATAAAATGAGGTGTTTAAAACACGGTGTTTATGTTTCCTGGAAATTCGATGAATTTCACCTAATTTGATCTAATTTGTGAGTCCGGCAGCATCAATCTCAGGTGAAGTCGGCAGAGGGCAAGGAGCCCCAGGTGTGACACCTGTGGCTGAGCCAAACAAGGCATCCCCAAAACCGGAACTGGGAAGTTCCCCAAAACCGGAACTTGTCTCTTCCAAGTGTCGCATTTTCCCAGGTGGATCGGTTTTTGTGGACAGTTTTTGTGGAGCTGGAGGGTCCATGGCTCAGAGGGAAGGACAGGTGGGGATGGAGGGGTATGTGTTGTAAATTACCAGGTCCCATGGAGGACTCTTTAAAATCGGAAGCCCTGCATTTTGTAGTGAACCCATTGGGTTCCTGGAGAACATGTCACATGTTGTGATTTTGCTAAAGTATTCCACATGTAATTCAAGTTTTTGAAATACCGACAGACCCAAATAGCGCCTGATTTGCATGGTTTTTGTTTCTCTATCTCTATCTCTATCTCTCTCTCTCTTTCTCCCTCTCTCTCTCTCTCTCTTTTCTCACTCTATTCACTCTTTTGTGTGTGTGTGTGGCGAGTATACGTTTTAAACACGTATGTTTGCTTATTTGCTGTAAAGCCACCCCCCATCACGCCCCTACAAAATGACAGGTCTTCTGCCAGAACGTCTACAACATGGACTGGTGTGTTGTTGTTTACCTCCTTTTAGAAAGATCGCAACAATTTATAGTGAAACTATTCTCTTCCATGTCATGCCCTACGAAATGACAGGTCCCTTTCGAAACCCTACAAAATGGGTTGGTGTTCTGATTTTTCTTGCTTCACATGCTTCAAAAGGTCTGGCTCCAGACTGCGTAGGATATATTTCCGAGCATTTATACCTTTTCTGTTCCCCCATCATGCCCCTACAAAGTGAGAGGTCCCAGTCAAAACAGCTATAATAGGCTATAATATGCTATAATATGGTTTGGTGTTGTGTTATTTCCTGTGCATGGCTGAAGACACCCCAAGAGAAGTACTAAAAAGAAAATTTGAGTCAAAAGTCATACTTCGTATTTGTATGGTGTTTCTATTCCCACGTCCCCCATCATGCCCCTACAAAATGACAGGTTTCCTTCCAAGCACCTACAAGATGGGTTGGCATTGTGGTTCTCCTTTTTCCCTCAAAGATGCAACTTAAGATTTTATACTGTTCAAAACTGTTTGGGTTCTTGACACCCATCACGTGGTTCCTTCCAAAAACACTCACACAGAGAACAACATGATAACTTGCTAATTTGCTTCCTCATGGTTTTGAGTCTTGAGACGGAAAAAATACAGCAAACCCTTCTGTGGTTTTACTCCCTTCAATCTTGGTTTTTGGTGCATTTCGGGTTTACGACAAAATGGGTATCTTGAAATTGATCACACAAATCGGTTTTGGATTCTTTAGACTGCTCAGGGCCCATCAGAGCCCATTTTTTGTCTACAAATTGGGTCCTAGATAATGGCTAGAAAAAGCATCTAAAAACAGCCTTTGAAAACTATCTTGATGAAAAAACAGAATCAAAACCCTGTTTTAACCTCTTTTCGGTACTCATTTTGTAGTGAAGAAACCTATCCAGGGCCCTGATTTAGTAGAGAGAGTTTCCAGGTAATCCATTTTGTAGACTCAGGCCCGGCATTTTGTAGAGAAAAATACCGGGGCCACTCCAGTCCCACCCCCCTAAGTGCTGTTGTGAGCATGAGTCATCACAACAGCACAATATACTATATGCGCTTGCTGTTGCAGGCTGGCGAGAGAACAATATTTGATTGATGTCCTTTGCCGGAAGGCAATCGACTACTGTCATCATGTCTTCTTTCGTTTCTGGTGTTTCCTTGTTTTGAATTCAACTTTGATGGTCATGTCATAGGCTGCATGTCTACGCACATCACAATGTACAGTGCATTTTTCCATCGCAGTTGGGCTCATCCACTGAGTTTCTCCCTCATCGGCGCCATTAGCATCGTGATGTTGGCACGGGATGTTTTTCACAGCAGTCATCATGTAACCTGTCCAGTGTTGCCTTAGACACAGGACTTTGCAGTCGTCAACAGAATGGAACCTGCTGATTTTTGCATTTGAATCACACTTGACTTGAACCTGAAAGTCATTTTCTCAGCTTTTCGCTTTACCTTTGCATCACTCCGGCAGCGGGTTCAATCCACCCCTTTCCTGCTATGGCTGAAGTGGATATGGCACCCCTGAGGGAAGAGTGGCTAGGCTGACACCTTCAAGGGGGACTGGGATGCTGCAGACATCTGCAGACTTACATCATTTGTAGAGAATTGACGGGTACAATATATAAAGGTCCTTTCCACGTAATTGCTATTTGGAAAGTGCATGAAAGTGTGGAGTTGTACAAACAATCTTTCCGTTTGTTTTCATGCTTCGTAAGTTGGACGTGTCTATTGCAACAGTGATACGATTGAAGCATGCAAGGCCTCATTGCGTAGTATACGGGTAACCACCCACCATCACGCACCTCAGCAAGGCCTTGTTGCAGGTTGAAAAAACAACCATTGAGGGTTGCCTGGCGGAACCTTGGGAGCCCCATGCTTTAAATATCATTACCTTGCCACAGAATGGTCGATAAGATCATTCTTCAAGCCTCAATAGCGGCAATAGGACACCCTTTGCCACAGAAATAACAAGCCCCTAGGCATGTCTGATGCGTTTTTCTCTGATGTGTTCAAGGCCTATGTTTGACTAACAGCTGAATCCACTTCAATCCATGTTTGGTGTGGAATGACCCAGCTACCGTCAGCTACCAAGGCTGCTGCTTTTCGCCACTTGGCACACAGCATAGATCTGGATCTGGGCAAGTGAGAACAACCTGAGTGGGGAGCTCATGATCTACGATTGTTTAGTGGGAACATGTGGGAACCCTTTCTGTAGTATGTTTTAGGATATGTATATAGATATGTCATGTTGGTGGCTTGGTGGCAGAGTACAATCATGTGCACTTTGCATATGTACTTACACAATATGCTATAGTAATCCGGGAGTACTGTAGATAGAATGTGGGAATAAACAACATCACTCAAGTGGGAATATGATGAACATGTCAAATTCCATCCACTTCAGGATCATCATACATAATCATATGACAAATATGGAAATTACAGTATGATAAAATCATCCTGTTTTATATACTGTATAGCTGTATTATATATATATAGATAGATATATTATCAAGCATTTCAAATTCTATGTTTTTAATATACATAATCTATAAATATATGTATAGATACACTGTTTGCCGTGTATGCGCACTATTTTTATCACCATGACAGATGGATTAGGTGATCGCAGTGATCACCTGAGGCTCGGACTGCTCTCCGGGAAGAACTCCAAAGCTTCAAGGACTAAATGGGGGGCAAATCTGAAACACTGGGATTTACCATATATTTTCTGTATGGAAATGTTAGTTTGGAAGGGAAAGTCTAGAAACTTACATTCTGGGATTTCATATGATTCAACATGATTTAACCAACCAAAATTTGGGGATACAGATGGGGATACAATGGGGATACGACGGGATACGATAAGGAAAAGACTGTGCTATGGTGAGTTTATGAGTTTATGTTAGTTTACTTTTTTCATTTCAGCATTTCCTTTTGGCCCTGCACAAAGGCTCAGGTTTGGATCTTTTCACTCAAACATTTCAACTTGCAAGATGACCGGTCTTGAAAAGAAGCCCCAAACAAATGCACCCATCCGTTGCCGGATGTTTGCAGGAGAGTCTCTTGAGCGAGTTGCGTGGAGAGGAGGAGGTGTGGCCCCGGGACATGTGCGATAATCCCCGTCAAAAAGTGGCTAGTCTGACAGTCAGCGTGGTCCCAATGCACCCGTCACTGCTAGACTAGATGGGAGCTTGGTTACTGGTTAATGAATGTGGTGAAAACCCAACAAGAGGTTACAAGATAGGTTACATATAAAGCCCAGTTTGACAAATCTTGAATATGGTTGAAATCAATTATTTCAAATCATCAGTTGAAAATTCATGAATTGTTTATTATTTTTTTTGTAATTCCACTATATGGTTTACAGTAAATCTATATGTAATTTATCCAATATGAAGCTTTCCAATATGTAAATATATATGTAATCTATATGGATAAGGTTTACAGTAATTTCACAATTTTATCATACCTTATCCAATACGAAGCGCAGGTCAAGGCGCCCACCAGACGGACGCTTCGGGAGTCGCTGCATGGAGCCCCACCCAACGAGGTTCGGCCAGCGTCGCCCAACATATGGGAGTTTCAAGGGCCGAGGACATGATATAAACATGCGAAAAAGACGACAAAAGGAGCAAATGCCTAGAAAATGAGAGGTATAATTTGGTGAACATGAAATACATCAACACGAGTGGAGATTGTAGATTGGACAGAATGGAATGATCATTGGACAGAATGGAGGGGATGCGGCCCAGAAACGGTGGAAATTCAAGATGGTAGACGAAAAATAACGAACTTCAGACATGATTTCAATACAGCACAGGTGCTTTACATGAAATCGAATTATATACACTAATTGTGTTTTATACCTTCCTCATGTAGGTTTTGCATTTTCCTCATGTTTCTTCCTCAGCTAAGCAAAACCTGATATCTTGGAGCAAAAGCTGATCGTTCCATCTGGGTCGGTTTCCATATCCTTGTGGGGGCTGGGGCATTTTTTACAGGAAAAACAACTACATTCCTTGAAACCACTACCTCGGGTCAACAATGGGTAATGATCATGGCTCAATTTTAAGATCAAAATGCTGGAGAGAGTTCATATCTCACCAAGAATTCCGATATTTTATTGGCAAGGTCATGCAAGGTATCTAAGAATCCAAGCTCAACCAACGATTTATAACTGGATACAAGAGGTGGCTCAGCCAGCATGTTCAAGAAGTGGTGAACAACTACATACAGACGCATAGAGAAATGATAATATAATATAATATATTATAATATAATATAATATAATATATTATATAATATAATATATTATAATATAATATAATATAATATATATATTATATATATAATGGTGTATATATATATATATAAATTCACATCATATCTCCCTTGTATTTATATATTTCTACACACACACACACACACATATATATATATATAATATATATATATACATATATATATATAGAAATGATGCAAGATTCCCCCTGGTTCCATGGTTTTTTCCTGCGATTCCACTTTTTTTTTTCGGAGGCGGCCGCCTCGGCGCGCCGCGGCAAGATCCTGGGCTGGGGCGCATCGGCTCCTTGGCAGTTTTGACCAGATGGAATCCCCATATTTTGGCAAAATACTGGTTGGTGGTTTGGAACATTTTTTATTTTCCCCAATAGTTGGGATGATGATCCAATTTGACTAATACTTTTCAGAGGGGTAGGTATGCCACCAACCAGAATATTTTGGAAATATGGTAAGACTCGGTAAGACTATATATGGAATATGTTTAACGATATTCTACTATATTGTATATTTTGGTCCTTGGACTAATATCTAAGTTTGATGTGTTTTTTGGTGTTTTATGGATATATGTTTAAAGCCTCTAAATAAAGGAGTTTGGATATGGAAGACCTCAGTGAATTCCTTGGATGATGGGATTTGTAGGGTAACTATCCCAACATAGCCTGATTTCAGGTGAGTGGATTATTGTGATTTACCCAGATGGGTAGTTTTAGATAGTTTTACTATATGTACATTTCAGCACAATCTAGCACTTGGATATTTAAACAATCTAAAAAAGTAGATGTTTTTATCGGTTTAGCCAACAAAGATTGTGACTTAATGTGGTTTATGCCGGTTCACGCAACAGACATGCTGAAAGGGTTTTGCCAGTTTTGCCACAACATCGTGAGGCTGAACAAGCGTATCATGTGGGGAGATAGGCAGCCGCATCATCGACACATAGGGCGGAGATGAACATTCCCAGTCTACTGTGCTTTGGGGATCTTCAAATATCTTCAACGCATTTCCAGAGTGACTTACCCTCTGGTTATGTCAAAATAGCTATTGAAAACCGCCATTTATAGTGGATTTTCCCATTAAAAATGGTGATTTTCAATAGCTATGTTAAATTACCAGAGGGTAACTTGACCATACAGCCTTACACATATCCAAAGGCGTTGAAGGTGTCAGCAAACAAACATGATACATCGAATTGCGGGGCAACCAGCCGATACCTGGGATGTTTCTGTATCCACTGTGGAAGAAACCACAAGGCCACTGATTGTAGGGGAAATATTGCCTGTTTGCCCCTTCTTGCTGTTTTTTTCCAACTTTTCCGCCATCGAATTATCAGAATGATCCCCGGCACAGCTGCCTCTTTGCATCCCGCAAGTTAAGTTGGGCTGTTTTGTGCAAGCTGGATCTATTAGTGCCTACTAGTACCATCAAGAAAAAGAAAAAGTGTCTTCCCAACATGGGCACTATTTGCATCCTCGAATTCTGATGGTTTTTCTCATCAAAAGACATTGCCATGACTTGGATTTGTTGGGATCTATGACTATGACCCAGTAGGTTTGGGAATGACTGAGGCATCATCTATGCAATTGGAAGAGCAGGCTGAGGTACCTGCAACATTGGCCAAACATTGGCCATGGGGAAGGTTATGGATTATGGATTAGTGTTATGGTAGGCCCCTCATGGAGAAAAAGAAACTTTTGTGGAGTATGGTAATACTATGTAATACTACCACATGGTAAGGCCTGGTAAATTGGGGATGGTTTATTATTGGGTTCACCACATACATGACCGTGTAACCTATGGAATGTTCACATGGCAAGACTAAGATGATAGTACAATATACAACATGATATATCATATGACATCAATGTTTCAATTTCACATGGTGAGTGTCCATTGATGTCCATTGCTTTTGTGGAAGGGTATCCCAAGCATTAGATGGTCTAAGGCAGTCGTTTCCCCACCAATCGGGCGAAGAACTGCAAAAGTGTCAAACTGTGTCGCCCTTGTCTTGCCCAGCCGTCATTTCCCCTTGAGTCTGTTGCAATCATATATTTTTATGTATTTTTGCTTCAAGATTCCGTCCACCATATCGTAGCATTTGCCAGGATTATGATCCAAAAGGCTGCCCATTTTTTGTACCCGCCATTTTGTGTTTTTGTTCGCCAGGGAGAAGCGTCAAACAGAAGGCATGGGGAAAGGTGGCTGCAGTGGCTCCAACATGGCCTTTTTTGAATGGGAAAGATGATGACAAGCCAGTGGATTTGGAAGTGCTCTGTTTTTGGAGAGACTCAGATGGAAGAATATGGAGAATGACATTCATGTTTTTTCTTTTTCTTTGCGACTCCGATGTGAGATGAAATTTGCTTGGTATTATGCTTTGTCCAAGGTGAAAAGTTTTAACATACGTTTTTCTTGCTACTTGCTTGGATATTCACTCGGTCATCTAGAGACCAGTGGGATACGTTTGTCACATACCCTTTGTGCCAACCATGAGCCTGCCATTGGGGGATGGTCAATAAGCCAGCCATGGTACGGGTATGGTTTGGATGGCAATATAAGGCATTGGGTTTATCCCGAAACAACAAACATAGCAATTCAAAAAAGGTTCCCGTAATGATGATTTTCCCATGATATAAACCTCCAGTTCGGGCATTTCCTGCCACGGTTAGATGACCCCTGTTCGGGTCCATCTAAAATGCATAGCGCCAGGCCGGCTGGAAGGCAAAGCATGGCACAACATATGGTGGTCGCTTCGTCAAAAGATAGGAAGGATCATCTCTAAAGGGGAAACGAGCTCGCCATGGCTGGGGATTTTTGTTTCAGTGACGAAGATTCAGATGGATCTGACTGGAGTTTATTCGCATTATGATGGATGGGCTAGCCATCGTCATTGCAATGATGACCAACTGGGATGAACTGAACATAATGGGTTAATGCCCATGTCTTACCCTATTCATGAAATGGGTGAACTATGTAGACAAATTCCATGTGCGACCTTTCTCTTACAGCTGGCAGTTGGTAACTATGGTTATAGTCTGTACATTGTACGCATGCGTTTGGACTCGATACCAAAAGATACCAGCACTGAAACTTCCACAGACCGGGCAGGGCCAAGAAATTCTGTCCCAGCCCCTATTTCTAGATGGGTTTTTCAGCAATAAAACTCCATAAAACTCCATTGAGTTCGGATGCGTTCGGTGGGATTTTCCAGCGGCCATGATGGGCCTATCAAGGGCCATGGCTCCAAGGAATCCTTACTGGGGGACTCGAGTTCAAGTGATGCGAAGAAGGCTATGGAACGCGACCTCAAGGCCGCTGAGCTGAGAAGAATAGTGGAGCTGACAATTCTTTGATGCCGTTGATGCCCTTTGTAGATAGCCTGAATATCTATCAATGGTATTCAATGGTGACAAATAATATAGGCGATGGAGAGGGAGAGAGTGTGATAGATAACGGGATTAACATGGATTCATATGGATGAATATGGATTCAATGGGCTTGATATGTAGATATCCCCTGGTAAACGCACATAGATATTGAAAATCCCCATTTATATATTATATGTATATACGTAGATGATTTATATTATATACCTATTAAAAATTGTGTTTTTTCATAGCTGTGTTACTTTACCAGTAGGTTTCCTGCAAAATATGCTAGTCGTTTATTGTCATGGCTGACTACTGGAGGGAATCTATCACAATTGATATGCGGGACCTTTTGTTTTTCAGAGATTACAAAGACACAAAAGAACATTCAAAGTCTCATGTGACAACTTGGGTTCAGAGTTCGCAACGACATATCAAACATATGGAAAACTACGGGTGCGATTTTATATCATTCTGGGGACGCCTAATTTGATCTAGAAGTACTAAGTCATTGCCACAGCGATCACAGTGATTAGTTGCATGCAAATGGGATTCCGGTCGAATTGGTTGTAATCCTATTTGTAAGCAACAACCAGAGAAGCTTCAATGGCATGATCTGGGTATGCTGCAAATTTCAATTACATGGCTATTCGAAGGCTCTTCCTTGGATTTCATGTCAGATCGGGATCGTTATTCTTACTGTTATTATTGTGTTATCCTTATTGTTGTGTTATTATGATTGTTATCGAAGGAAGTTTAGAAGTCAAACTTCCGACAATATGGAGAGATGAAAAGCAGAGCAGGGCAGAGGCAGAGAGAAGAGGAAGATTAGAAGAGAGAAGATCAGAAGAGAAAGAGAAAGAAGACAGAAGATACAGATGCGCGAAAAGGTAGGAAAGTCGCGAAACACTGTGTTTTTCCAATGATTTGTGGCTCCGGAGGGTCGAAAAGTAGGCTCGCTAAAGCGGCGGGTGCGGAGCCAGCTGGCCACAGGAGCGATGAAAAATTGCACGCCGTTGTGGCGCGAAGCACATTTCCAAGTCAAAATGTACAAAACACCAGTCGGACCACTTTTAAGTTGAGATGTCGAAAAAGTGCACGCCGTTGTGTCATTTCGTCAAAATGACCTCGGACCACTTTTGGAAGTTGAGATGTCGAAAAAGTGCACGCCGTTGTGGCGCGAAGCACATTTCCAAGTCAAAATGTACAAAACACTCAGCGTCGGACCACTTTTGGAAGTTGCGATGTCGAAAAAGTGCACGCCGTTGTGGCGCGAAGCACATTTGAAGTCAAAATGTGCAAAACACCGCATGCTCGGACCACTTTTGGAAGTTGAGATGTTGAAAAAGTGCACGCCGTTGTGGCGCGAAGCACATTTCCAAGTCAAAATGTACAAAACACAGGGGTTCGGACCACTTTTGGAGGTTCAGATGTCGAAAAAGTGCACGCAGTTGTGGCGCGAAGCACATTTCGAAGTCAAAATGTTAAAAGCACTAGGGTTTCGGACCACTTTTGGAGGTTCAGATGTCGCTTCGCTTCCCTTCGCTTCATTACACTACACTACATTACACTACACTACACTCCACTACACTACATTACATTACACTACATTCCACAACACCACAACTACAACTACACAACTACACAACTACACAACTACACAACTACACAGCTACACAACTACACAACTACACTGCACTACACTGCACTACACTGCACTACACCGCACTACACTCAACTACACTAAATTACACTCCACTATACTCCACTACACTAAATTACACTACAGTACACTACACTACACTCCACTACACTACATTACACTACACTCCACTACACTCCAGCACACTAAATTGCACTTCACTACGCTACACTACATTACACTACACTACACTCCACTACACTACATTACACTACACTACGCTACCTTCCACTACACTACACTACATTACACTACACTACACTACATACACTACACTCCACTACGCTACAACTACAACTACAACTACAACTACACAACTACACTCCACTACACTCCACTACACTCCACTACACTAAATTACACTACACTACACTACATTACACTACACTACACTACATTCCACTACACTTCACTACACTACACTACAACTACAACTACACAACTACACTCCAGTACACTAAATTACACTACACTACATTACACTACACTACATTACACTACACTACACCACATTCCACTACACTCCACTACACTACAACTACAACTACACAACTACACTCCACTACACTAAATTACACCACACTACACTACATTACACTACACTCCACTACACTACACTCCACTACACTAAATTACACCACACTTCACTACATTACACTACACTACATTCCACTACACTACAACTACAACTACAACTACACAACTACACTCCACTACGCTAAATTACACTACACTACACAACCTTCCACTACACTTCCCTACATTACACTACAATACACTCCACAACACTACAACTACAACTACACCAGTACACTCCACTACACTAAATTACACTACACTACGCTACCTTCCACTACACTACACTACCTTCCACTACACTACATTACACTACACTACACTACATACACTACACTACACTACAACTACAACTACAACCACGCAACTACACAACTACACTCCACTACACTCCACTACACTAAATTACACTACACTACACTACATTACACTACACTACACTACATTCCACTACACCCCACTACACTACACTACACTACATTACTCTGAATGACACTGCACCACAGATAGACAGGTAGACAGACAGATAGATAGATAGGTAGGTAGGTAGGTAGGTAGTTAGGTCGGTAGTCAGAGAAAGAGAGAGAAAGAGAGGAGATCTCAAGCACCTTTCGGTCCATCAGTGGATTCGCTCTGCCATCCCTGATTCACAACAACCAAGCTCTCCTATAGGTTTCCTATTTTTGAAACTTCCGCCACCGCCTTGTGCGGTACTACTGGTATCCCCATCACATACTAACATTATAATACGGTAATGTTTCGTCCTGATTAGTGTGAGCCCCCCCTCAACAATAGCTATACCCTCTTTAAAGTTGGGTGCCAAAAAGTTGTTCCCCAGGAAAAAAAGCCGCACTTAAGTAAGGATTTCAATTGGCTACAATTGAAATCTAGTTAGAACTTGTTTTTGCCGATGAATTTGAGTTATTTGTAGTACTTGTAGTACTTGTAGCACTTGTAGTACTTGTAGTACTTGCGGAAAAAAATGCTGCAATTCTGAACCCTGAGAACAAACCTAATAAAGTGAACCGGACCCTCTCATGGCCCAGTGCCTTGGAACTTTGTCGAAAAACTGTTTTTAAATAAGGGTTTAATGAGCAATTTGATTCTTTTGGGAACGGCAGACAAGCACAATTTTTTGCAGAAAAAATGTTAAGTGTATTTCACTCAAACATGTTTTTTTTTAAAAAAAATACGGTCTCCCAAGATGTCTTGCCACAATAGCGAACCTGCCAAACAATGCATGGGTTCAGAATATTTCGGTGTTTTTTTTGGCACAATAGCGAATCTAGCTACTAATCAGGATACAACATTATTTCATCGATTCCTATGTTCATTGTGATTCCTGTATTCATTGTCATTTACCATCTTGTTATTTAACATAGCCATGGAAAATCACAGTTTTTAAGAACGGTAAACCATGGTAAACCATCTATTTTTATGGGCCATCTATACCATGGCTATGTTAGTCATACCCAGAGGGTGTCGCTACGTCCGCCTTGATGCTGCAGGCAACCTATATGCGTTCCTTGCGATGTGGTGGGGATGGGGCGAACTTTTGTGACATGGTGGACATGGTTGACAAGAAGATAACCCCATCATAGACATATCAAAAACGGGATGTAATGATACAATCCCACTATATACTATGATCATAATCATAATCATAGTCATTTTATATACAATCAGGATTGCTCCAACCCATTGTAGATAAATGATAGCCACTTTTGGGGGTCAAATCAATCACGTGACCTCTATATTTACCCGATTTACCACCCCAACCGTACCTGGGGTGTTTGAAGCAAGCCGGTCGAATATTAAACACCCCCTTAACGGGTGCCACGTATGTATATATAATTTTTCTACTAGAGTAAATAAGCCATCGTTTCTGGGTGATGTGTTATATTTGGGGGGAAGGAATTACAGAAGGCTGTGAAACCTGTCTAGCATTCTAGCATTGTCTAGCCACAGATGCATTAGAATATGAATTCACATTTGATACAGGGGGAGCCGGTCAGTAAGTGCGATCCTTTTGTGTCACTTCACCTTTCGACTTCACCTCTCCAGCTAGTCCATGCCTGTCTTGAGGTATAAGGGCCCCTGGCCCACCAACAAAAACATCTGTGACAACCATGTACCCTCAGGTTATCAAACAAGGCAATTAGAAAACGCCTACCAGCCACGTTTTGATTACCGCAGGGTGACCATGTTTCATGGAAGTTGATCCGCTGTTCACTGCGACTACGGCTGAGGCCATACCAAGAAAGGCCCAAAAGGAGTCGCTGAGATGGCAAGAGATTGAGACTGTGAACTAGATGGCTAGTTTAAAAACTGTTCAACATTTGATGGCCCGTGTTAGGTGGATTGCAGGTGTGAGTGCCATCCTGAATGTAATTGGTGCACAAATGGATGCGTCATCCCATGATCTGGATGTTCAACCTGATGAATGAAAAACCTATCATCTTCAGGTGTTTTTGTTAATCACCCATTAAAACCCATTTATGGTATTATTGGGGTGGTTTATGATGGTTTATTATTGGATGTATCACATCCCACTAATTAGTTCTTGCTGACTCAAACCTTTATTTCCCAGCACTTGTGACACCTTCGGCATGCAGCTTTTGCATTTCGCACTTGTTGGTCCTTAGGGGACCCAATTGAGGATTGTTGAGCGGGCAAACTCTCAATGTTTAAGTAAACTCAAATGACAAATTGGGATGATTTCACATGCGTGCTTTGGTTTTCGGACATCTTGTATGACTCTAATTTGTACCACCTATATCCACCCGCGAGATACTCTTGCCGCTTTTTCAGGAGGTGACTGTTTATCAAAGCATTGCTTGCTGTACATGGCTGATGCTTCCCCAATGCTTACCAACTGCCTGTCCAATTTTCATCAAGTTTCCCCGCTCCGCCCAGAGCGGTGCTCGCTACATGTCGCTGGAAACCACCGACTTGGAAAATCAGCAAGCGCCAAAGACCCGCTGGCCGCTGGTCCTAAGCGCTGCGGAGCCAGGATGTTTATTGCTCGACTTTTCATGTCATCCCAAGATGAACCAAAGCCCTGGGCGATTTTGATACGAGATGCCAATAAAATTCATAGGATCTTAACAGGCTGGGAGCCTCCCAATTAATATTCTGCCAATGTACATTATTCCGAGGTTGACATCATATGGTTATGGAGGGCATTACTTTACATCATTCGCTGGGAAGATAATTACTAGCAAATCTGGGGGTGTCATCCAACAACCGCACCTCCCCTTGGGGTCTTCCACTGTCTGTTAGTTCGAGCAGGCAGTTCCCATGGCCAGTAAACCACTCTTTTTTCCAAACATATATATACACAACATATAACATACATAAATAGATATAAATAGAATCCAGAATGAGCGGTATGAGTTACTAGGTATGAGAGAATCATCCTAGGCGACAAGTGAAAAATGTTTGGAGGCCAGTGGTGCTCTACGAAGTTCATTTTCAACAAATGCATGGCATGAAGCCAAGGTGGGCCTCGCAGTTTGTCCGGAATTAAGACACATGTTATGGGAAAGCGATGAAAAATCTGTGGAAATGCAACTTTCCAACTTGGTTGGCTGGAGATATGTAGCCAGGGGCTAGAAGATGAACCAGAAGCTTGGCCTGCCGTGGCTATGGATGACCAATTTCTTTCGGTGATTGCCCTAGCCACACTGTCATGCAGACCCTGCTGCAACTCAGTTCAGCGATGCAAACATGCTGCCGGGCAGTTCTGAACAGCCACTACTTTGATGCGCCTTGGCCGACGCTGTTGGGGAAAGCCTGCTTAGCAAAGTTGGTTGCATGCCAGGTACACATTTGCATGGCAGTACGTAGCTTCCATTGTTTACGGTACCAATGTTGATACATAGGATTTCTTTGGACGAGCTCCAGCGGCTAGCCACCACCCAATCCTCAAGGAATCAGTAGATGCTCCTGCTGGCACTTGCCAGTGAATCCCGCCCGAGAAATGCCGCATCTCTACCATAGATATCGCAGGTCTTGAGCGCCTGGCTGGTGGTCTTTAACGCCCTGTGGATCGGTCTCAGCACTGACGCTGGGCAGTGGAACCCCCGGGATGATTTTTTAAGCCGAGAAGATCTGTAGATATCTGTAGAACTGGTTGGTGGTTTGGAACATGGCTTTTATTTTCCCCAATAGTTGGGAATAGTAACCCCAACTGACGAACTCATATTTTTCAGAGGAGTAGGGTTGAAACCACCAACCAGATGTTTCTTTTCAGTGTTTTTACGCTTCAAAAATTGATTATAAACATTATGTGGTTCCTGTCTAAGTTCGCTGAAACTCCAACCAATTCATTCAATATCATTCAATATTAGATGGGTGGTGGCAGGAACATCCCCATGTTTCACGCTTGTCTCCATGCTTGGTTTGTCGATCACCATTGGATGGGTATGCGTATCTTGAAAACCGCCCAGGAACTAGAAGATTGGAAGTACTAAATATTGGGCTCAACGGAAAATGATGGAAAAATCAATTAGGGCATGGTTGTTTCAAGAGATCCGTGCCCGAAACCTGACATGGAAATCATATGAATTCATGGAATTGTCATGCCGCAGTAAAAACACACAACATGTCCAAGACATGTCCAAACCATCTGCAAATTTGGGCTACTTGATGTTACTTGACTATTATCTTTTTTAAGCAGGGCTATAAAAAAGACTTTTTTCGAGACCACGCCTACAAGAAAGGTGATGTGCCGTGCGGTCCTCGAAACGCCGTACTCAGATCAGTTTTCCACCCTTGCAACTTCCAAGAATTTTCCAGAAGGATCTTGTCCACTGTAGCAACCCCCAAAAGATAGAAAAGTACATGATCTTATTTTGGTGTGATTTTACTTTTCTTTCTGTTGTATAGGTTTTTCATGGTTTTTCCTATAATTATCTTTCTGTGATATCGCCCCGACATCCCAACATCTTCGTGTCGTTTCCCAACATCCCAAGCAGGATTGGGTGGCACGGAACTGGAGCCAGAATATGCCTGACTGGTTCCACTACGGAGTGTCTTGGCTGATTTGAGGCTGGGGATCCCACGGCTAGGCGGAGTTTGATTTAAGGGTTTTTTTTGGATCTGAATGGATGCTATCATGGGCAAGTGAAATAGTGTGTAATCCTTTCCCCCTAATACTAAACGTCCCCCCCCTATTAATAAACACCTCAGGTAGTTTTCAGTATTAGGGGGGTATTTATTATTGAGAGCAGGACGCTGTGGGAGTGCACTTTTTTGTTGTTTTTTCAAAACTGTAATCACATTAAAGCTTAAGCTACGGATGAAGCTGTGTTCATGTCCACTAGATAGCATGTATTGCTTGAAGAAGTGTCCAGGTCTTCACTCTACCTTAGATAAATGCTACTACATTGTCCCTTCAAAAAGACACCATTTCCGCAGAATATGCTAGATGATTTCAACACAATTACAACATCCCCATACCTGCCAACAAATGCAGTATTCAAAACAAATATATCCTTCTGAATAAGAGTAATCTTCCTTTGGGGCAACGCAGTGTGTTTTTGCAGGGACAATATCCAAACAAAATATGAAGTATTCCTTGAAAAATTGCACCATGCCCTTTGAAGGAGTGCAGGGTGCATTTCCAGATGTCTAACCGTCCTTTCAAAGGAGCAGTACCCCTTTAGCAAAGTCCATATTTCTGCATGATATATTCAGTATTATTGACATAGGGCATCACTTTCAAAAGCGCAATATGTTTGAAATTGTGAGCAGTACCATATGTTCAAACAATGTTTGATTGTCTTAAGATTTAGCGATGCACATTCTTCAAATTACAATATTTTTCAAGAGGGGAGCTGCCTACACCAAAGGGTGTTATTCCCAGAATATGGTTCGTTGTCTTGGAAGAATATCACATTATGCATTCAGATATATGATGTGCAATAGTGAAAGACATATCTTACGTGCTTAAATGTGTTCTTCATTTAAGAAAAATATTGTGCAAAGGGCATTGCATGTGCAAGAGGGCTCATTTTTGACATAGAAGTAGACTAAGACATGACCTACTTCAATGGGATGCTCTACCGGGCTCTACCATTTTATAAAAGAAATGCACTTGTTGAAGGAAGCACTCACTTCAAAGAGATGCATCACTCCTTTTCAAGGGAATCTTTCAAAGTGTTTGAACATGTGCTAATCCAAGGGTTTGAGCCAAGAATGTCAATATCAAAATCAGTTCTACACATTCATTGGCTGCCTATGTTTTTGCATTTGTTCAACACCGTTTTTGAAACATTACACAAACAGACAAAATTGCCTAATTGTGTCCCAAGCCCCCTAAGCTTCCTCCAGTGATACCTGCATTTTGCCATAGTTGTTTACATTGTTTTCTACTGGAACCACAGGCCAAAAGCAAATAATAAAATCAACCAAAAACAAGTTTGCAACCCCTAAAGTGGGAGAACTGGCAAAGAGTTAGGTCTAGGTCCTTAGCCCTTCAAAAAACCAACAACAAACCAGAAAACAAGAAACCAAAAAACCAAGAAACCAAAAAAACAAAAACAAAAAACCAAGAAACCAAAAAACAAGAACAAAAAAAACACAAGATTGCACACCCCAAGGGGGGGAGTAGTGGCAAGAGTTGGGTCTTGTCATTTTGTTTTTTTTGTTTTGTTTTGTTTTTTTTTGGTTTCTTGTTTGTTTGGTTTTTTGGATTTTGGTTTTGTTTAGCCATTGCAGAAGACCTAAGCAGAAATTGTCAATGGTTGAAAAGCAGTGATAGAACCATGGCACATGTGCAGTGTCAGTGGTTGCAGAATGCAGTGAAAAACCGCACTCCCAGGGTGTCCCCTTCTGTTATTCTTGGGGAACCCTATTAATAAAATTAAATTAAACCCCTTAACTTTAACAATAAAAACTAGTTTGTTCGGTTTCAAAATCAATTATATAAATTTCCTTATACAACGCAATTAATATATTGCCAAAAATTGGATTTCGAAGCGGACACTATTAATAAAATTAAACCCTTAATAATAGAAACGTTTTTTCCCGATTTCAAAATCAATTAAATTTCCTTATATAACGCAATTAAAATATTGCCAAAAATTGGTTTTCGAAGCGGGCCCTAATAAGAAATTAAATGAAAATAATATAAACACAAAAAAATCGGACGGATCTAATAATAAACACCCCGGGGTGAACTAGTTTTTAGTATTAGGGGGCAAAACCCACAAATGGTAGCTTTATTTTAAAATTGTTTTCTAAAAGGGGGTCAATTAAAAGTCAAATTGGCCAATCTGAATTTTTCTGAAATTGGAGATGGACTCCTGTTCTTAGTATTTGGGGGACGTTTAGTAATAGGGGGAAGGGATTATACAGATGTATGGGTGGAATTTCCAGCCACAGATATATTCAAGCCATGAGAGAAGCACCGGTGATGACCTGTGTGGGCCCATGGGTTGTCCATCAAAAGCATGGGACATGAAACATGGAGAACATGTCCCATGATTCCATGATAGGAAACGAGATGTTCCCATCAAAAGCCAATGCCGAAAACATGAGATGTTTTCTCATCTCCTGAGGGAAACAACAACATTTCAGCGGGATGTCCCATCCAAGTCATTTCCCGATCCGAAAAGGATTGGGCCTTTTGTATCTCGGCCATTGGCGAGCTCTTCATCCGGATGTGCGGACAGGGACTTCATTTCTTCTATGAGGACGTCCTATTACATCTATTCCCGAGATGAGGTACCGGTGAAGCAGGGAAGTGAACAGCTAAGGATACCCTCTGGTAAGTTTTCACAGTTTGCTGTCTGATTTTCCATCTTTACTTGGGGATTGATCATAGGACCTAAATGGGCCATTCTCCCTTGTCCCTGGCCATGTTAGTTTACTGGAGAGTACGGGATCTACAGGAGCAATCAATAGATACAGATCGAGAACTTGCAAACAGAAGTTGAATGTAAAGATTGGTGTGTAGGGTAACCAGTCAAACAGAAGCCTCACTCACATGACCTTTGCTTGCTCTCCTTGATCCTATGGGTTTCGCACCTTGATGTGTTAATTAGTTTTAAATCATGCGCCATGGAGTGACCTTGGATGTTCAAACCCGACAAGAAACACATGATTGCTGGTAAACGGCCATGGTGTTGTTTGTTGTTCCTTTCAGTCAACTGAACACAAAGTAGAGATTAATCAAAAGAGATCAAAAGAGTTCAAATCCCACCTTTGCAACCTGGCAAGTTATGACTTGCGTGTCATAATATGCGCATATTTTTGCGTTTCATTATTCTCACGGATTTGGTTTATGGGAAACTTTACAGGAGACCCTGGCATTTTCATGCATTTTCTTTGTTAGTCCAAAAATATAGGGCGTTCCTACAGGATGTTCCAGGCATATTAATGGTGGATTTGCACATTTCCGGTCTCATTTAGGATGTGTTTCATTTGCAGATACTGGGGGGATGGGATTTATCGCCATTATAAATAAATAAATAAATGAATGAATATATGATATATATATATGTATATATGATATATATATATATATGTGTGTGTATATATATATGGTATATATATATATGTGTGTGTGTGTGTCATATATATATTATATCATATATCCCATGTTGTATCAATATTCCATTAAAAATGTTGATGTATCATTCCATATGAAATATCATCCATGTCAGCCCAACGACTCAACGAGTCGCCTTTCCGTGGGACCTGTAGGACCACTGGAGATGGAACCTCTTCGATACCATCGTGGTGGCCACGCAGGTAGCTGACCTTGGCGGAAGCACCTGGGCGACCGGGGCGACCTGGGCGACCTGGTTGGTTTCCTGTGTTTTCCCGTGGTTTTTGGGTTGTTTTTGTTGGAATTGTGTTGAATGATGTTTGGTATATGATGATGTGTTCTTATGACTAGGTTGGTGTTTTTCTGATCTAATTTTATATAATATCAATAATTATGAAGGTTTGCTGTATGATTATTATGTTGATTGGAAGTTTGAGAAGTTTGATGTTTGTTTTGTTTTTGGGCGTTTCAATGGGAAATAGATTATAAGTTGTATGTGCAAGTATATGCTGCGTTTGGGGATGGACAAGTTGCTGTTTTAAGTTATTTGACCGATATTCCAGTGCAGTACACGCTTCGAGTCTGTGCCATGTGCCACCAAATGAGAATTTGAGGTACCAATTTCCTTTCACTTTCCTTTGCGCCAAGTTCCAGATCTTTCCACTGTACCGACTATACCATCATGAAACGCTAGGTGAATGATCTTTGAGTTCGCCAAACGGTTCGCGGCCTGCGAATGCATCCCGTAAAACCCCAAGGTACAGAGGTTGACAACTCCGAAGCATAGAGCTATACCGAGCTAATACCAAGCTATCTTGTAACATCCAAGTATACCAGGAAAAAATTACAAGGAAACCATGGAAAACCCTGATGTTCATGGAACACATCATGGGTTCCGGCAGATTTTCCCATGAATCACCAGGGAATAAGCTGCCCTAAGGTGTCCTGGAACGTTCAGCCACCGGAGGGCCCAGCCATCCTTCTTTGCAAGGCCCGCCTAGTTTTTCATGTTTTTCTACAAGAGGATGATGAGGATGTAGTAGGACTTAGATGACAGTCTGCCAACTTCTCTTTCCAACAATAAGCATTTGTGTTTTCATCCTGATTTTGCTTGGTGAAACTTAAAATGGAAGGTCTTAAACTCACGATGTTTCTTGCTTTCATCCCATTTCATCCCCATATTTGCTACAAAATCTCATGCGCGCCAAATCTCGCGCCTTGCGAGGTCTGAGGGTCCTGAAGTTGGTGCGCATCCTGCGCATTGCTCGCATTGCCTCCGTCTTCCCCGAGCTGCACATTTTGATCAGTTACATCATGGCGCCTCTGCGAACTCATCATGGGTGGGGTGCAACGCGTGTTTTCAAACATATTTATATATGCATTATATATGCATTGGGGTCGTAATTTAGAGCTGCACATTTTGAAGGGTTAGGCTTTTGTAGGATGTTTTCCGAAAAATCCTTGAATGGGGGCGCAGAATAGGGTGCTGACACTATTTGACTGCTGATGCGCGTGTCGGAAAAGAAAAGAACATAGAAAAAGCGGGTGTTTGTTTGAACAAGTTACCTGCTGGTAATCAAACATGGCTGCGAAATCCTTGCTATAAACCTCCATTTAGTTTGGAAATTTCCCAGATCCTATGTTTGATTACCAGAGGGTAAACTTCATAGGTAGGGGGCACGCAGCAACAACACGTTTGGAGGGATGAAAGCATCGCAGATGAAAATTTAAGCTGAGGTAGGCGGCTGTGTTGACCAAGAACCACCTGGAATATGAGCATTACAAACCCCAAAAAAGTTGTTATTTGAAACATTGCAAAATGTCTAGACCTACAATATCAAAGTGCCATGTTGGGATTTTACGGTCATTTGTAGGGGCTGATATCTTCGACATTTGTTTGGAACAACAACAATTGGGCATTTGGGGTCGATGTCTGTCTTCGCGCCTGAGGATTCACTTCAATCACTCTTCTGGACGATGGTCCTGATTTTCGCGTGCCTTTATGCTGTGTCAGTGGTTCCTTGGTTCCCGGTTCATGGAAGTGACGAAACGACTTGGAAGTACACTCTGGTATGAAACAAACCCATGGAAAATGACAACTATTCATATATAGGTCCTGTTGAACATGGCCATTTTCCATAGCAAACTGTTATAGTTTATTGGAAGGTAGCTGGATCTAGCTGGACAGGGGGGGATCCAGCGCAGGTTATCACTCAGCTCGTCTCTGATCACAAGATCGCTGTGGGCGCCTAGGTTGCAATGTGTTTTTTTTTCACCAGGCAGCCAGTACCAATTCACTCCCCGTGGTTCACCTGATAAACATCTACAGGGCTGATTTCCCCCACATACAGCAATGGTATATGTGTGAAGTGTGGGTACTCAGAAAGTTGACGATTCATATGGAACATGGCGTGAAATGTCCAAAATTTGCTGGTTGCAAGGGTCTTACATTTTGAAGTATCTCGACCCATACTTAATATTTTCGGTTGAACACCTATTTTTGCTGGTTATATAAATCCCCGATGCTGCTGTTTTTGTGGGTGAAAAATCAGCCTCTGTTTTTCCCACCGGAACTCACAGCCGCATGGTGAGGAAAAGAAGGCATGGAAGCCGGTGGAAAGGAGTAACTTGGTGCAGCTCAGAGCCATTGCCCCAGTGTAATTAATTTGGACATGATGACAGAAGCTAAGGTTTTTTTTGGGGGGTGACATCCACTATCACTATATTTTTAACTGGTTGCTTATGGTGGTTCAAATATCAAAAAATGTGGCGTGGATTGGAGGTTTTTTGGAGGTTGTGAGATCCATTTTTCACCAGACATCCAGGAAGAAGCCCCACTCGGCACTGAGGGAGATGCTGGAATTCTTTGGGTCGCTGGACACTACGATGATTTCCCTCTACATGGCATCTTGGATCACTAACAGCCGCGCTTGCTGAGCTTGCTTACACTGCTTACACTAGAATGGTTTCAGCACTTGTTAAGCGGCACGTGGGACTTATTTGCACATTGGGGGTTGGGTATTTTTCAATGATTGAGGGAAGTGGAAATCTGGATATCCTGCTCGGCCGCATCTAATGGCTTCCCCATGCCATGGAGGCTGAAAGAACGTGAACACGTGAAGAATTGGGATCATAGGGGTTGGATATATGATCGCGACCAAGGATTGACATCACCTCCTTGATGCCTCTGAAGTAGCACCATCATTGATCAACATAAGATTCCAATGGCATATGCAAATGACATTCATGAAACTTGCGCCATGTGAATATGAATATGCAGATGCTGCATGTGTGCAGAGGTTTTGTCAGTTTACATGGCCGCCATGGCCCATCGGCCCGCACCGAAACCAGCGCAGGTGATTTCTGAAGGCATCCACTGGAAGGAGTTGATGGACCCACTGGCGGAGAACATGGGCAGCTGGGTGCGGGTGGTCTTCGTGGCCTTCACAGGCAACAAACTCGAATGTTGGAACAAACAATGGGAATATATGGGAATATAAGATATATAAGCAATCAGAATGGCATATACATACGTTACATACCCACATAATCCCACATATCCATATAACCCCCATATGATATTTATTATGAAGATTGTATATAGGGATTATATGGATATGTGGGGAAGTACCTCAGAATATGGGGATATAATTGGTTGACCCACCTTTGGTGATCTCATGCGATATGTCATTGGTATTGGGAGAATATGGGACATGGATATGCCGCTGATATGCCATTCCCTAGTCGAAGTCTCGACCCTGCCATGACTGCCATCACTTTCCTTGTGGGATCGGTATGGGTATGGCACTTGAGGTGCTGAAACAGCCTCTGGTAAACATACAAAAAGCTATGGTATAGATAAAAGATTGCCCATTGAAAGGGTTGATTTACCTATTATGGCGTTTTATTCCATAGCTATGTTAGTTATCAGAGGGATCCAGAGGGTAACTGTGAAGATAAGAATTACAGTATATACTACGGACAAGTTCCTAATACTACCCTCTGGTTATTTAACATAGCCATGGAAAATCACCATTTTTAATAGGTAAATCATCTATAAATGATTATAAATGGACCATTTTCCATGGCCATGTTAGTCATAACCAGAGGGTAACCAAGAGACATGGGGATGAAATCCAGCAATGGTGGATCCACAATAGTCATTGGGATGGTTATTGGGAACTGTTTTTCAGTAAGGGTATCGACCATGCCGCAGACTGCCGGGAACAGTTGTGGTGAATGAATTTGAGTATGCCGTGAGTCTCGGTATGATTTATGATTTATAACTGCCCCAACATGGTTGAGACTTGAGGATGTGTTTTGATTGCGGATGCCACATTAGAATTATCACATGGTGTGTTGAATGATTTCTTTCCACCATACCTCGGATGATGATCTGACAAACAAAACTGCTATGACAAACAACTGCCGCGAAAGGCTTCGAGCTTTTCGCGATGATGAACATTATTACCGCCTGTTTTGTCGACAGTGTGCCTTGGTCATCCATTTTTCTTGGACGGCAGCTGGGATTTTTTTGCGATAGCCTCAATGTTAAGTAGTGGCAAAACCTAAACCTGTCATGTTGGGAAGCAGCAGTATTTGTGTCCCACAGATTTACATTTATCAGTAGAACACGCATGTACGCACCCTCGATAGATTCTGGTTCAAGTATGCATGGACCATAGCCTTGCATTGTTGAAGCCCCTTTTATCCAAATTGAAAATGCCTATGCTAACGCTATCATTTTGGGGGGTCGAAAGCACCAATCAGATCCCCTCGTTACACATCCGCATTTTGGATGTATTTGATATTGGTTATAACTTATTACCCCAGTTCTTCTTGTCATGATATCTGTATTTCATTGCATTTTGTTCAGACTTGAGGCTATGAAGATCGCTGCCAATGCAGAAAAACAGGCGCTGGGGGCTGGGGCAGGACTTGGTTGCAATGGTAGCTGATGTAAACTCCACAGCATCCCTCGTTTACCTCAGTACTTGTGCACTGAACATGTGCTATGACCTTCCACAAAACCTCAGCCCTCGGCCGCTGCAGGAATGTTTGGATTCCCTGTGGGGCCTCCTGGATCAGGAAGCGGTCTATGATGCCACGCGGTCGCATCCCGCTTGTGGGGTAGCTATACAATGACTTCAGCCATAGATTTATTCCGTTTACCCTCTGGTAAACTAACATAACTATGGAAAATCACCATTTATAGTGGATTTTCCCCATAAAAAATGGTGATTTCCATATAGTTATGTGACAGTTTACCAGAGGGTATATCTATTTATAAGATGGATTGCACCATCCCATCATCCCATCTTAGAATCTGAACTGGGTTTCCAATAACCAAAAAGTTTTGGCCCATTGGAGCGGCGGATTCTCCACTCTCTTTTTTTCCAGGCGAAGATTCAGAAAAAGGTGGTCACTAAGGAGCAGTTCATCGGAAACTATGGTGAGCCCAGACGCTGGGCGTAGGCAGCGCAGGAGTGTTTCACTGGTGGTCATGGTGGTCATGATGAAAAGCTGAGATTTAAGCGATTTGACATGATTTGACCAAGAAAAATTGGGACTGGAATATTTATGGATGATTGATGGATCATTATTTTTGTTACCCTTCGGTAGTCAAAGGTGGCTGGGAAGTCCCTTATGAATTTATAGCTTTAGAGCCAGGAAAATCATCAAAGAACAGGGGGGATCTTCCATTGCCATGTTTGAGAAATCAAAGGGGAGAAAAGACCAGAGGAGCACGTTTGTAGCTGTGAACATTATATTATCACATAATATATATATATATAATATATACATATATTATAGTATTTTATATTCTATATTATACATTATTATATATATATTGGGTATATTATTATTTATCTATCAATCTGTGGATCTATCTATCGATCTATGTAACTACCTATCTCCCTCTTTTTAACTGAACTAGACTAGACTAAATTAGACCAGACTAAACTAAACTCTGTGACTGGCTGACTAAGTGACTGACGAACTAATCACTACTGTAAACAGTGCTGCTGTTTCACCAGCTCCTCGAAGTATGGCCAAGGTATGACCAAATTCCTGGAACCTTGGATCAACGGGATGTTGGCGCGTCTTTTGTTCCACAGTTTGTATGGCTGTTTTGATTTAGGAAATCACCATGTTCAAATATGTTCAATAGGAATACAACTACAAAGAGATGGTATGATGTATGATTGAGAACAAGAAGACGCAGAATGTTGGGGGTGAACAGATCATCCCTCTTTTTTTAGACAAAAAGAACGCTTTGATGTTGATGGGCCATGGGCCATTGGGGTTGTGAAAAGGCTCATTGGCAAACTGGCAAACCTGCCCCAGCCGAAAAAACAAAATAGTCCCATGTAGCCAAGCTCAAGACCCCTCAAAGCAACAGTGCTAGTGCCCCAAAAAAAAGTGTTTCGTTTTAAGGGGCCTGGCTGCCTGGCTCTAACGTTTTCTGACGCTTTTCAGGACCTTATCAATGCCCACACAGAAGACCCAAAGCAGGTCTTTGCCATGATCGATCGCTACTTGGCACCATGCTGATGGTATGGGATTTATCAGCTGGGTCAAACATTAGCCATACAAACAGGCTGTGCCATGGTGATTCTTCTTCGCTGATGTGAGTTTTCCACTACCTGGTGTGACTTTTCTGTATCGCCGCTGTGACATGGGGATGATGTGACTTTCCCCGCCTGATGTGACTTAAGTACGGTGCTTGTACAGGTATGATATATTTAGACTACCTGCATCTACTCCTGAGATCATCCAAAAAACGTTGCAACAAGTAAAGCATTGACCATCCGAGCAAGTTCCTAGACACAGCGTGCCATTGTCGTTATTTGCATGTATATGTATGTAGTATGTCAAAATATCTTGTTTCAATAGCCCAGTCATGCATGTAGATGTAGCATGATGTAGCTATATAGATTTAACTTGCCATGACAGAAACATGTGGACGATTAGGGATGCCTAAAAGGATCGTGTTTCTTCCAGGACCAAGGCCGTCCGATGTTCACATCTATCGCTGTGCTGTAAATTGGCGCTTTGTCTTCGCAAATCAAATATGACAATGGCTGAAATCCCCATGGTTTCTAGAAATTCGCATGGTTTCCATGCAAAAAATCACCTATCAACCTAATATCATCTAATATCATCTATATAATATCATCTCATATCACCTTATATCATCTAATATCATTTGATATCATCTTATATCATGATATTGTGTTATGGCATTTTATGGTTTTTAATTGTTCAACCAGATGATTTGTCCCAAACGTCGGGGAGATCGAACCAGCTGGACGGTTTAGGTGATGGTGATGGTACCCTGACCGCGCCGGAGTTCCTGATTTGCTGCGAACGCCTCATGGGCCCCTCCAAGGCCGGCTTGGGTGAAGGGTGAAGGGTGAAGGGTGGGGTATTGGCGGATCTAAGCAATACGGAAAATCCACCCATTTTTAATAGGTAAACCATCTATTTCTATGGGCCATCTATCCCATGGCTATGTTAAATAACCAGAGGGTATGTATATTAAATTAACTACTGTAATTAATTGATTATAGAATTAATTTTCATAATTCTACACATGCATATGTATATTGTATATATGCATACGGATAATTAATGGATCATTATTGGTATATACCCTCTGGTGTCATCAAACATTGCTGGAAAACCCCGGCCGGGCCAAATGGAGGTTTGATTGCCGGAGGGTAAATCGGAACATCTAAATTGCCCTTTTTGGGTGGATTTTTGATGATTTTTGTGCATGGTGTACATGTGTATCTAAGGTTCTCCGCGGTGGGTCTGAAATATATTGAAATCCTAGAACCAGCTTTTTTAGTGGGTTTTGACGCAAAGTATGAATCAAGAAGTGTTGCATTGTCTCAAATATGAGGAAAACAGCTGCATGAGGTGCAGGTCGCCAGTACAACTTATACACCTCAAAGAAATTGAGAAATTGTTCCAGTGGACGCGTGCTTTATGAGTGGTAATCGCACAATTTGGCCATAATCTCTCCATTATTTACATGTATTCTTCAATTTGTTTGTGCCCAACATTTTCCTGGCTGGATTTGATCGCCTCGCGGCAATCCGTCCTAGTTTGGATGGATCCAATGTGCTAAGGCCAGCATGTTGGTGAAGATCGCAAACGAGCAGTGACTTGGTACTCTGCGACCCTTAAATTTGTTCGATCCCGTGGCTTAAGGAATTTTCATTCCTTAAGTTTGTTTGATCTCATCCCCACGTTTCTTACTGTCGCCCCCGGTTTTTTTTAACGATTCTTTGTGCTGTCATCCAACGGTTTCGTTCACTGACCATTTTGGCTGGTCAAATCCTGCATGTCTAAGGCGAGTGAAGATGGAAACACAGGACAGGGCAACCTCCATGCCTTGGGAAGGTGATGAAATTGTCACATCTGCTGTTGCAGCCCCAAGGGGGCGGCAAGCAACATAGCTTGGGACTCTATCAACAGGCGTAAATAACACAAAACGTCACACAACAAATTCGGATGGAACCAGTGAAGATGGTAAGATAGCCAAGAACCGTGAGGATTTCAAGGCCCTCACAAAGAATGCTGGTCGGAATGTGGAGATGATCATTAAAGAGGGCCCACTATGTTTGGCACCGGAGCTGAGGGTCCATCACACTGTCCACGTTCGCCGTCTCTTGCTGAGACAGTGTACAGATTCGGGGCAAAGCAGAGTTACCTGACAAGAACCTCACCATGAATCGCATGAATGATGGGTAGTCAAGTGATCATCTCAGAAACATGCAAGAAAAAACTTACCTCAGTTTATCCCTTGTTTCTTAGGCAGATTGCCCCCACCTAATGGTGGAAGTGGACGACTCACCACCCTCAAGACTAGCATTGGTTTCCTACCCCTTGTTTCTTGGGCTTTAAAGATTTGAAAATTCTGCTATGGTTCCATCATGTTCCATCGAGATATAAGATATGGACATGTGCGTATGCATGATATGCATGTGCCAATACGTATTAATGCACCTTGCCCACTGAACCTGACCACCCCACTGGACGACCGTGCCCCGCGCTGTTCCGCCCATGGCCGGTGGCTACGGGGCCGCTGTGCCCGAGTTGGATCCCACGAAATTTCGACGGCCCAAGGGGCCCAAGGTCACCCGAACGAGGCCCGGGCGTATGGTTTTTTTTGTTTAGGGGGGGGAGGATGGCAAACAATCCATTAATCCTTGTTAATGTATGTTAATGATTGTTAATGTATGTTAATGATTGTTAATGTATATTAATGTCCCGGAAAAAAAAAAGATATTTGATATATTTGCTCGTAATCTACAATCCCAGTTATTGTATAATGCAAAATACCTAAACGCCAAACCAGGCGTTTCGTCTGGGGGTATTGAATATTAGAGGGAAGGGATGAAAAGGTTGCATGATGTTACTCTAGCTTAATCATTGGATGTGAGGCATGTGTATGTGTTTGCGTTGTTATCGAGGATTATTCCGTTATACACATGGGAATGCAGAACTGTTTGTACCAGCTCATGTTTTCGGGTTGCGTTTTGTCAGATGCCACAGCCTGCATGTATGTATGCAACAGTTGGTACTGTACAGGTGCGAAGTATCAGAAGGTCCGTGAGCAATTGTAGGCATGCCATTTCTAATGATTATGAAGATGTGAATTTGGTGCAGAACGATGATGATGCTCATGAGGGCGGTTCTGATGATGATGATGCTGTTGAGAATGCTGTTGGTGATAGCTGTTGATGGTATTTATGATCAAAACTGTCATGTTAATTCTCACCACTCTGGTCATAGCATTTGCCGTGGCCATTGCGCAGGCATTTGTACTTGGCCAACTGTGGCTGCCTGGCGTTATGACTGATGACTGGGTCCTGGATCAATTTCCTCCAATATAACATGCTCCCCAAACGGAACCCTGATTTAGTTTGGATTCATGAATTGTGAGCGTCATGGGGATGTTTTAATATGTTTTAGATTGCTGTAGTTTTTTTTGGGGTGTGGAGTGATTGGTGACATATGTGGGCTAACTTGGTGGTTTGTTGTTCCCCTGGTTGGTTTCGTTTCCAGCTCCGGAGCGGGTTGTCACGGAAAGCGAAGTCCACCAGGTCGTAGTTGCGGAGACACCGTGCCGCAACTCCTGCAGTGTTTGGAAGCCACGGAGGCCTCCCAAATCATGATTCAAATTGAGAGCTTCCAGCAATTTTAGCATATCTGGTTGGTGGTTTGGAACATGTTTTCCATATTTTGGGAATAATCATCCCAACTGACTTTCATATTTTTCAGAGGGGTTGAAACCACCAACCAGATATTTTAGCCGCATATATTTGTTGATGTTATTGCGTTTCACCGTCAAATTTGTTTCGGGCCCTGGAAGCGCGGCTTCCAGCCGCGCTCCAGGTCTCAGTGTTGGGGCTGCACCTTGGCGAGGGTGGTGTGTCCTATGCCAGCTTTTCAGATGCTGATGCTGCTGAGAGGGTCAAGGTGCGGATGGGCATTGATGGCAGAGATGTGGGTGTATCTGAAAATAGGCTAAACCCCTAAACCCAATGGTTTTGCTGATCATTATCCCTATTAAATGGCTATAATTGGGAATATACCCTATTTTCAGACAAACCCATGTATAGAAATATGTGCTATTGGATGCTATTGGGTTGAACGCGGTTGAACTGTTAGATTCACATTTGCTTCGAGCCGTCATAGGTTTGCTGATAGAATCATGACTTCGACTTCGAGGCTTCAAGGCCATAGTTTGACATTTTTGGAGGTAGATGTTTAATCAACGTCATACTTCCACTCTTGGAAATGTTTGGTGAGGGTGGCGCAACCACTATTTAATGGGTGAATCTTCACATGGCTCACTAGGCATATTTGGAGTCACCCTCCAGCAGCCACTCCTGGCGAGTGAAGTTTGCTGAGTTGGAAGACGAAGCCACGGATGGAGGAGTCTCTTGGTATTGCTGGGCCCAAAACGGCTGCCCCAACGTGCTGTTGGCGCAAAAGAATCCAACCGCCTGCAAAATCCAAGAAAACAAACATACATACATCAAGCTCGAGATATGTATTTGTTTGCTTTTTTAGTTACAGTCAGTTCTTTAAACTTTAAACATACATCTCAAGATGTGTTTTCTTTTGGTTGTGTTCTTCTTTGTATTTAATGTTGCTGTGGCAAATCAGCCCTGGAAAAAAAGTGTTTCATGTTCCCCGAACAATAAACATGAATAAACCATCTCCAACATCAAAGGTGGTATAAACCATCTCCAAGTGGATTTATGGCGGCAGCTGAGGTGCTATTGCCCGGCAGTGTGGCCTCCACCAAGCATGTGGAAGTTCCAGGCCGGAAACGCTTTGGCTTTGACCATCTGGGACTTTTCAGTGCCAGTTCATATTATTGGAGGGCTATGGTTGGTGAGTCTATTCCTAGACATTTTGCTAGAAACCATGAGAGTGGATCATTTGCAAGATGCATTAAATCTACATTGCTGCAATTTTGATGGATGCCTTCAGAATTTGTTTTGAATTGATGTGCATCTGGGTGTGCATATAGATAATATATATGAGAATATAATGATACATACACGCACATATATATATATATACATACACGCACGCTGGGGGTGCCGCCCAGGGGTTTATTATGTCACCAACTCTTTAGGGTTTGTTTGGGGGTTGTTTGCGGTTTGTTTATATACGTAGGGTTTATCTGACGTTCATTTAGGGTTTTCAGGGTTTACCACGGTTTTAATGATATTTTACTTTCAAGGCTTACTTGGGGTTTCATGTCAGATTTAGGTTTTTAGGGTTTAGGATTTAGGGATTGGGGTTTTGTGTTTTGGCAACAAATCTCGTCAGCCATTCGGCCATTCCGCCGACATCCCAAAATGCATAAAACACTGGTCCTGCGCAGTCAAAGCGCACTTCTTTGGGCAGCACCCCTGTCCTGGCCTATGTGTGATTAAATTACATGTGCATTTACACATTCACGATTCGGTGTTCATTTGTCTATCTTTACATATGCAACATGCAACATGCAACATGCCGCCCCAGGTGTACATGTGGTGGAGGACTTCATCAGCCAATCAGAGGCAGATGAGTTGCTGCGGCAAGTGGATCTCCAACCTTGGAACACCAGCGACTTGGCGGAACGAGGGGTTATTTTCCCGGCGCGCGGCGCCCAGGGAATCCCAGGGACGGATGGGCTACCATGAACTACCCTCTGGTAAACTAACATAACTATGGAAAATCACCATTTTCAATGGGTAAATCCACTATAAATGGTCATTTTCAATAGCTATGTTAAAATACCAGAGGGTAGCTTGTTGATGAGGGTGGTATTTTTTCAACTGTGTTTCTGGAGACTTTGTCATGACTTTGTCTAGGAGTTGAGTGGGATTATGGTGCCACTTTGTGTTTGGTGACTCTGACTTGTAGGTCAGACACATACTGAAAGACACATACTGAAATGCAAGATCGAGGAACCCAGCGAAGCAGGCTGTCTCTGAATCCAAGCAATGAATAAATTTGTCAAACGATCAGCCAAGATCTTTCAAGTGTTTTTTCTGACTTCAGTTCTCTGAGTCACTCAGGTATCAAGCGGCGGGTTCAGAGACTCAGTTGCACCTATCGCACCTCAGAGGGGTTTCAGTTCGCTCAAGAATGCCTCAATGAACTAAGACCCCTATCATCCACTGTCTTAATTAGCTTGGATCCAGATCTCAAACAAGAAATTTAGTATCCTTCCTACTTTTACTTCAGCTTCGCACATGGTCGTTCGCGGGGGGGACTGGCCTACCGTTAGGCACTACGGCCGGGCCTTTGACTATGCTAAGCTCATGATTGCGGCAGGCGCAGGGTGGAGGAGTAACTGCTGGGTCGACGCAGACAAATGAAAATTCCAAAAAGCCTATCCTAGGCCCATGTTTTGTTGGCATCCAATTATTCATTTCGTTCTCATTCTACCTCCTTTTGTTCCCCACCTGCCAGGTGAGGGTTGTTAGATTTTATGTCAGTTGCCTCCTCGTCCTCCTTCTCCTCCTCCTTCTCCTCCTCTCCTCCTCCTCCTCGTCCTCCTCGTCGTCCTCGTCGTCCTCGTCGTCCTTGCTCAACTGCGACCCGCGATCCACAGTGTTCTCTGCCGGACCTCAACCACGACCATCCACGCCCAGTGTTCCCTGCCGGACCTCAACCACGACCATCCACGCCCAATGTGCCCTGCCGGACCTCAACCAAGACCATCCTCGCCCAGTGTTCCCTGCCGGACCTCAACCACGACCATCCACGCCCAGTGTTCCCTGCCGGACCTCAACCGCGAGTATCCACGCCAAGTGTTCCCTGCCGGACCTCATGTAGGAAGATATGGGACAAAGAATGTGCAGAAGAAGGTTAGAAAGAATGTCAGAAAGAATGTCAGAAGATATGCCAGAAGATATGCCAGAAGATATGCCAGATAGAATGCCAGATAATATGCCAGAAGATATGCCAGATAGAATGCCAGATAGAATGCCAGAAGATTTGCCAGATAGAATGCCAGAAAATATGCCAGAAGATATGCCAGATAGATATGCCAGAAGATATGCCAGAAGATATGCCAGAAGATATGCCAGAAGATATGTCAGAATATATGCCAGATATGTATAGAATGCCAGAAGATATGTCAGAATATATGCCAGAAGATATGCCAGATAGAATGCCAGAAGATATGTCAGATAGAGTGCCAGAAGATATGCCAGATAGAATGCCAGAAGATTTGCCAGATAGAATGCCAGAAGATATGCCAGATCATATGCCAGAAGATATGCCAGATAGAATGCCAAATAGAATGTCAGAAGATATGTCAGATAGAATGCCAGAAGATTTGCCAGTAAGAAAATGTATAAATGTCATGGTGGGGATCACACGAAGTAAAGTAATTTATTTACATCGAATCGAATCCAATCCAAATCAATCTAAATCTGCTGATCTGTATCTGGAAAAAAAGACCCTAGACGAATATCGTGATATATCATATGAATTCATATGATATATCTATATTCACAAAATTTCACAAATATGTCTGTATCTATTTATCCATTTACTTCTCATCAATCCATTTGCCAAGACTCCGGCCTTGAACCCAACTAGCTGCGTAGCTCTTGGAAATCGAAGCACCTTGGGAATCCTTGGGATACCCCGACACAAACCACGTAACGTATTAATATGTCATGATATTTCCATACGGTTCAACATATTTCAACATCCTACGTAATCAAAAATAAAATACTTTTAAGGTAAACCCAATCGTAAACCAATCGATTTGTTTAAGCTTTTAGCACCCACTCCATGTCATATTCCGAATGGTGTACTATTAGATTTATCACATTTGACATACATTATCATACATTACCCCATTATCTCACCATATTCCCATTGGATTACCGTACACCCTTCCGGTTTCTCGGTGAAATCCCCATGTTTCAATGGTAAACCCCTTCAGGCGCCGTCCCCGAGATGCCTGACTTCTGTCAGTCACTGGTGACACGCCTGGAAAGCAGCGATTTGTTGCCCCACGCCATCGATCAGCTGACGGTCAACGAGCGGCTGGTCATCTAAGCGGGTGATGGATTTCAACAACAAATATGGAGATGTATATGGAGATGATTTAACCAGACAAATATTTACTCGATATGGATTGAATCATATTTGTGATATAGATTTATGGTTATGATTTAGATTTCTGGAAATCGGGATTTATGATTTAACCAGGAAAAATCGTGGAGTAATGGGGATTCCAAGCTCATGGGAAAATCATGATAGGTGAAGAATGATGGATTTAACCAATAAGAATGGAGAATTTTCATGGATAATTAGAACACAATTAATGTCTAATATACCCTCCGGTGTCATCACGGCTGGCTGGGAAATCCACACTTCAAGTTGGCACTTAAATGGGAAAATCATTGAACTAAATGGGTCATTCTCCACCACACCTCGTTTGATTACGCGAAGGTATCAATCCCAACAGAAAATATGTAGGGATGTGAATCCCAACAGATGGGGAGCTCACCAATAATGGATGTATTAAGAACAATCATCAACAATGATATTTGGGGATATGAATCCTCATTGTTATTCGATACATGCTATGTGTTTTCTCCTCGCAGAACGTTGGTGCGATCCTCTCTGCAGCGTGGCCAATGGTGCTCCCGAATAGATATAATAATTTACATAATCATACATATACGTATGTAGTGGTCCTCCTTATATTGTATCTATATCATTATGCGTGAAGATATTAAAGATAAAAATTAAACAACAGTGGATTATAATTCATGAACATGGTGAATTTAATACTCAACAAACACACTTGTGGAATTCTGCTGGTCTTAATCTATATGGGAATCAAACAGCCAACCAGGGAAGGGGGTCCAAGCTTTCCGCACACCAGACATGGCTTGAAGTTGGGTGTGTCCGAAAATGGTGAATAGCTCAAACAAAAATGGCAGTTGAGTGCCCTATTTTCAGATAAGATAAAACCAAAACATGATGCTTTCACAAACAATGAGGATTGGCTGTAGAGTAGATAGTCTAACTTACAAAGGATATGCCGGAATGACCAGGCTTAACATCATGGGATTTCACATCTGCAAAAGGAAAAACGCAGCCACGGTTTCAAACTGGTTCTATATATATATATATAGATAGATAGATAGATAGAGAGAGAGAGAGAGATCCGTTTTTGAAAAACAATATGCTGTCAGTTGTTCGTTTCCTATGTGTCTTAAGGTTTTCCAATCCCATGGTCCCAACTCTGTGTCCTATATAGATGGGGACCTACAAGATAAGCGAAATACTGTTCTCACCGCAGCACCTCACCTCGCACGGCAAAAGGTACGAGCCGGGCATTGGCATCGCCTTCCACGTCGACGCCCATTCGGCCTTCGAAGAGGGCATCGCTGCCGTGACCTTGGGCTCGGGCATTGTTCCTCGACACTGATTTCAACCGTTCCGAACAGTGAGGGGCGATGTTTGGGACGTTTAAACATGTCAAAAGTCAAACAGATTTTTGATCGAAAATATGGCTTAAGCACATTTCGGATGATGACACCACAATTGACTCATTGTTTGTGATGGCTTGAAATCATAAACCAGCGAAGACTGGAAACACATAGCGCCTTGATGGCCAGACTAACCCCAAAAAATCTTGGTTCAGATTATGGGAATCGTCTAACATGTCCTTCCTCTAAATTGTTTTTTGGAAATGTGTGAGAATGATCTACGGTCGAATGAAGAGAAAATCTGGATGAACAGCACCATGGATTGGTAAATACTTTTGGTATTTTGGTTGATTCTGATGCTACTCCGGTTCTCAAAATGATAGTGATAGCAGCAACAAACACAAAAAGTGTTTGTAAATTGTCAACACCCACAACATTCTTAAACAACATCTCTTGGCTGTTGGTTTTCTTCCGTTTTGGAAGCTGGATATATTCCATTGAAGTTGGACATACGGTTTGAACTCTTCCAAGGGGCTTATGCTTGCATTCCGTTTTTCATGCGAGAGGAGGATTCCCTGCAGGACAAGATGATCACAACCACAAGCCACATTTTCCTGCATGATATATTGAACAATCACCTCGTTCTTTGTGATGTCAGACTTGTCGCTCATTTCCCATGAATTAGTATATAAGCAATGTAATGTAGATTTGAAACATTCTCCTTGTAGGATGGAATTACAATGGTTTAACCTAATTACCCATAATTCTTCCATGCTTTCACTGTGATGATACCCTCCTGTCTTGGTTCAAGCAACCACTCCACCATCCGTCCTAATGCTCGATGACAGTCCTGACACAGAGGTCATGGAATTTCGAAAACCTGACGCCGCAGCTGAGCTGAGCTGAACTGATGTGCAAACTGGGTCCTCACCAGAACCCGACACCAAAAATAATAGCAAAGGAAAGGATCCCAGAATATCCCAGAATGGGACACAGGATGACACAGATCGATTTTCAAATTGGGAAGTAAGATCATCCACCAGAGGGGTTGGTGAATAGTTTGATTTTTAGCGCTCCCCGCGGAGAGATGTAGCGTACTATATCCCTACTACTAGTAGTTCATCTCCGAATCTTTCCAAAAGCAGTCGGTCATCAGATAGATCCTTATTTGTGGCTGTGAAACCATCATGTTGGCTGGTTGCACATCTGTATCATAAGGAAAACAGGGTTGCATCCCAATCAAGACGGGATAAAAACATGTTCTATGTTCTTTGCTGGTTATATCAATATCCCATAATATCCCCATCAAGATGTGGTAAACGCCACATGTTTGCTGGGTGAAATCCCATCTACAGCTGATTGGTTTCACCCCAGCAGAGGCTTCGTCCGGGAAGGTGTCCATGGGCAAACACCATCGCATGGCGCCGGCCCTTCCGAGTCTCAGCACTTGGGGATAGCTGGAGGTTCCCATGCTTTCTTGATTTTTGTTTGGTAAGGCATGGAGGAGAAAGAAAATGGCCACACACACACACACACCCGCGCGCGCACATGCAGCAAAGTGATGTAGCATATGTGATTTCACCTGGCATTGTCCTGCACATTGGTTGATGGCAGCTTCAAGTACCGCACAAGTCAGCGATTCGCTATTGAAATTGTTGCTTCAACATAGCAGCCTCAAGTTTAGCATTTACAGAGCCGGTGGTTCTGTGGATATCTCACTTTGTTCGTTGACTCCAGGATTCAGGATTCCAGTGAGGTTAGGTGCATCATATATGCCGAGCCAGGGTTAGCTGAGGAGCTCTGTGGAAATCTCGAAGAATGTTTGGCTACCGCCGCGATCCCTGTGACTCAGCTTGTGGGTCAAAGGTCAAAGGTTGGAAGATGCTGGAAGATGTTGTGTCAAGAAGCTGATCACGATTCCAAGTATTTCCAAATTATATCCCGAAAAATGATCCAAAATGATATCGGAAAATATTAGAGACTAATCCTTCCAAAATGGTTCCAGAATTCTCCCAACAACATCCGCCAAATCAGCACTGGCGCCAGGCTCATCATCCGTGGCGAAGCGCGCTACGCATGGCTTCATGGGATTGCTTGGAGGAAGACCGACTGCGTGGACGAGGGCAGCTCAGTTGAGACGCCGTTTTCGAGACCCAAAGTTACGAGGAAGTAGAAATGTGCGGATGATGATGATGATGATGATGATGATGATTTTATGGCATTTTATGGCATTTTGTGGCTTTTTATTTTTATGGCATTGACCTTCCTGAATCGTTTTTGGGGCATATGGGCGCAAAAATATAGGGCCCCAAAAGGAAAATGAAGATCGGGGAGAAGATGAAAATGAGTTTCCCGCTGGAAAAAGATGACGCTAGTATAAATCCTTGTTTCTTGCTAAGCTGCTAAAGTTGAGGATGTACTGGTACCAGCATGCTCGTTGCTTCCATGCCTGTTTTTGTATGATTAAATATCCTCTATGTTGATGGGTCTTATCATTTCCCCGTCGAGGTGTGTTTAGATAAATCGATAGTTAGATTAGATTCGATTAGATTAGACAGACAGACAGATAGATAGATAGATAGAGGAGTAGGTACACAGGTACCCAGGTAGCCAGGTTCGATTCCTCCAAGGCAAAGTCATCCCTCGTCAGCGGCGCGTCTCCCTGACCTTTCGCATGGCGCGGCAGAACACACCGTGCAGCTGCGCATGGCCAACCATGTGCGACAGCCAGTGTCTTGGAGATGGCTTTGGATACTGGCTACCCTCCAGTGTTTACTAAGGTAGCCATGGAAAACCACGTGATGATCTAATAGGTAAATCATCGAATTAGTTGGGCCATCAACCATGGCAAACGGAAAGAAATTGCCACACTAGGATGCCATGAGGCTGATGGATTCAACATAAAAACCTGATGTGATTTGGTTCAAATGGTTCAACCATGTTCAACCACCAAAACACATGAGACGTTTATAAGCACCAAACACATGGGATTTGAATGGATTTGATATATGCTTTTCGATTTAGCCCAGACAAACCGGATGGGAGCTGCAACCAGCTGCCCAGGACTCCTGAAGCCCATGGCTTGCCCAGCCGCTTGCAGGGTTGAAATGCTGTGGGAAGAAAAAGGTGTTTGAAGATGAGGAAATCCATGGCCAATCAGATGTGACAGCCGAAAATGCATGTGCTGTCTGGTTCTTCGATGGGACAATCACTTGCAGGATGAGATGGGTCTAGATCATTGAAAACCAGGATGATTCCAAGTTGCAGCTCACATAGTTACAATTCTCCGTTTCCAGGAGCGGCAGCTGCAGAAGATTGGTGCCGAGATGAAGGCTGTAGGGATTGATGTGTTGTCAAGTTTTCTTGGGTTTCAAGATGTTTCAAGATGTTACGATGTTCAGCAAGTATTACACTCCCCACTATGAACTGATCCTTTTTTAACGTTTAAACTAGTTTAAACCATGTTAAACCACGATTTTCGACCGTTAAAAACCAATCGTGTTTGATACGTTGCGTCACTGTTTTTCCTCCAGTCCCAGGGGAAAAAAAAAACGTCGCCAGGTGAAACAGGATGAGATGTTGAGCATCTTGAAGACCGCAGCTCCGTGGGGGTTGATACCACTACCGTCAGGGGGGATACTGCTTAGTGGTTTGACGTGTTTTGAAGGGGGTGTTGATACTACCATAAAGACTATGTATTTACTATGACGTGTACATATATGATCATGATCTATATTGTTAAGATGTTCGGTCACTTTGCACATGTGAGATCATGTGAGTTTCTTTGTGCCCGGATGTTTGTAGAGAAAAAACATATATATATATATATAATGCAAATATCGGCAGAATTTCACACAGGCAAAGCTGGGATTTTTGTGGGGGCCAACCAGGCGGATGTCACAAGTCCCAGTGGACAAGATGATTGGAGTGCCCAGTAAAACCTAGAGTTTAAATATGTTGAACTGGAATTATATAGATGAATGATAGAGAGAGAGAGAGGGAAATTAGATGAATGAACTGCATTAACTGCACTAGGTGGTATTTTAGAAATACAATATAATATAATACTATATATGTGTGTTTGATTATGTTTGTATTTTTATGGTTGGTTATGTTGACTGCTTGGTGGCGCTGTGCAGATGCTTCATCCCACAGTCCCACAGGAACAACATCAAGAAAGCCCGCGGGGAACGAAGCACTGATTTCGAATCTCGGCGTCGAGTGATGGGAAGCCTACAGTCCCTGTAAGGTTTACTGTTGTGATTATCACAATTACTGTTGGGATTATGGTCCCCTAGAATCCAATATTATAACATGAAACATCATGGATATCATTGGGATTGCCATTGAATTCTCAATATATATTTTTTTTCTTTGCTCATGTCTTCTTGACTTGGAGGGAGCTTTTGGGGATTGATTGTCCTCCAGAAAATCGATTTCAAAACGAGACCAGTTCCCACTTTCGATCAGCACTGGCCATGACTTTCCCGTCGAAATCTAAGACACTTCCTTGATCTACGTCGAAGGCTCGGGAGGGGTAACTTCTGGGGCCTCTGAGCTGGCACGGGGCCACACATATATATCTCAATGTCATGATATTCATTCGCAATCATTACCCTCTGGTAATTTAACATAGCTATGGAAAAATCACCATTTTTAATGGGTAAATCCACTATAAATGGCAATTTTCAATAGCTATGTTAGTTTACCAGAGGGTATTCACATGTTGTTTTGGTATGTTTCTGATCCCTTTTGTGGTTGAATCCACCATTCAATAATTTGCAGTGAAGAGTAATTCAACAACCAGTCAGAGATGGCTAATTGGATCCAATTGCATCCAATTGCCCAATTGGTATTTATATATATATCATGTTATATCATGTTATATCCAATTGAGCCATTGACAATACCCTGGCTGATGGGTTAATAAAAGGGAATTGAATTATGCTACCTAACTGTTTGGGACTATGATAATCCATAGGGGCCAATTGCACTTGCTACCAGGTAGTGAGCTCCAAGAGCTCGTTGGAAATTCGCATGGCGGCAACGCCAACACTGCGCTGCCGTTGAACTCGACGGATTGGAGCTGGATGTCTTTGGATGTTTGGAGCTTGATACTATAACATATAGTAGGTATTCATTGCTGGAATTTTGAGATCTTTGTGAGTTCCAAGTTCTGAACACCAGTGAACTCAATCTGAACGCGACTGAAGTAAAATCGATATCTTAATGCGAATGAACGTCGTCGGACATGTTCAATGCGGAGCTCTCCATGGTCCCTGCTCCACTGCGCTCCACTTGTTTCGATTCGGCAACATCCCAAATCATGGGATGCCATTGAAGAAGTCATCCACCAGCAAAGTTTATGGTGGATATGGTGCTCTTGGCGCAGGGGTAAGATTGCCCCGCCAGACGGCCGTAGGGTAGTTGGTGGATGGGACAGGCTGCAACCATTTGCAACCCCTATCCAGGTATGCTTGGGGCCTCTGCTGAAGTTTTTTCCGTGCTGGGGGGAAAAACAATGTAAGGTCGGTAAATTGGGGAAGGCCTTAATTTAGTCATCTGAAAGTTATCCTGTGCTGATCTTAATTACACATGTTGCTAATTGTTTCTATATACATTTGGATTTGCTACGAACGGCCACGAATAAACAACACTGCAACCATGAGGAAGGGGAACCATTGCCATCTATTATATATATATACATATTAATAGTTATTTCCTCCTCATCCACTCTAATTTCTCCATTGATCATTCAAGTACAGACAACTGTGTCTTTGCACATGAATCCACATAACATTGCATGTTCGGTGATTACTGATGTATGATTGCCGTAAATACCCGTGTCCTTCAGTTGTTTGCAAAGGGTCGGGGATTGGTTTATATATATATATATACAAATATATATATATATACATACATACATACATACATACGTAAATTAAGCATCGGGTTCTTCGGGGTTCATTCCCCAAATGGTTGGGAGATGTCTAAATGGAACATTTGGGTACAGTGCAACTTGGGGGATCTGGTGAGTTCACGCAAAGCAAATGGTTTGATGGTACTGTAATTTAAAATCATCCAAATTGCGCTTGCCGGCCTGGCCGGCCTAGATTTTCGCCATTTTTCGCCCATCCCCCTTCTCTTTGCTTCCAGTTTGGCAGATCACCCCACCAAGCCTGCGGCGTCAGAATTTGATAGCTTAGTTTAACGACCGGTGCGGACGGGCGACTGTCGGTGACCAGGGTCGAAGCAACGGAAATCGGATGAAATTGTGGAGTTTACCCGAAGAGATCTGGATTTAACCAACATGCGGATGGTAAAATCATATAGGGCTACAACATCTACAGCCAACAGGAATGCAGGATAAAGAATCAGGAATTGGGGTTCAATGAAGGAGAAATGTGAACTTGGGATGTAAGCAAAAAACATGTTGTGCGAATTAACCAGAAAATAAGGTTCAACCATGGAAATATTGAAGATGTGGGGATGTAGCTCAATCTTAATCTTGGGAAATTCACAAGCAAATTAACCTTGCTTTGTTAAGCATCAGGCTGGCATTTGTTCTTGAACAGATCAGACTAGTTCTCCATGGCCGCATCTGATCTTTCAAGCATGTTTAAACCAGATTGCTCTTACCCTAGGGTAAACTAACATAACATGACATAACTATGGACTATGGAACATCACCTTTTCTTTATATCATTTTATGGGTAAGATCATCTCTAAATCACCACGATATCGATGGAACAATTCGGACTGGAGCTTTCGGACTGGTGGAGCTGCTAACCACAAAACAGTGCTGTGATTACCCTCTGGTAATTTGCTACATAGCTATTGAAAATGGCCATAGAAATAGTGGATTTTCCCATTGAAAATGGTGATTTTCAATAGCTATGTTAAATTACCAGAGGGTAGAGCCTGGAGATTTTTCAGAAGCAATTCGAATTTGTGTCGCATTTTGTGTCGCTAATGGCTCAAAGTGTTACACTATTGTCAAAGAGCCCTTCCCGCCTTTAGATGGAACATCAATGAATCCAATTGACTTTGAACAGCCCGGGCTCTTCAGATTTCTGGCTTACTTCATTCCTGGGTGCCATGAACAAATGCGTTGCTGCTTGGCATGAGAAGTGACCAGCGGCATCATTCACTTGAGTTTTGCTTGAGTTTCATTTACTGAAGAGGCGAAGGGATCCGACGAAATGTCGATCCGCTGGCTTCGCTAGTGGCTGGCTATAGAATCTTATGACTTCTGGCGACGGAAAGACTAGCGCAGCGGGGCAAGCTTGGTGTGATGGAATGCTGGTGGCAAAGAAGCGGCAAACTTATTCCATGTGTAATCTGGAAGGGCGACCTGCGTTGGGAAATGGCCAGTGTGAGATTCCATGTCTACAACAACAATGTCTAAGTCTTCAAATATGATTCTGGCTGATGGCATCAGACGGTCTAGACAAAAAATGGCAGGGTTTTGACCGGTCTGAGTCTATATACTAATTCCGTGAAGCTATACAAAAGATCACAACAGAAACCATTTGCGTTGCCCCATTGGGTTCCAGAGGCTCCAGTATTGCTATGGATTGCTCAGGAATAGCATCGCGCTGGCCAAACTGGGAGGAGCATCAACTGGAACTGGGGCAGCAGTCCTTACCTATGGGAGTAGAACATGGTGTATAGACATGATGTAGGGACATGTGCGACGGGTAGATATTCATGTCTATTATGCTTGTATGATGTTGTAGATACACCTGTCACATATTCCTCCACCAATTGGTGGACCAACTCTTCCACTTAGATTATATTACTAGTTAGTGGTTTGGAACATTTTTATTTTTTCCCATATATTGGGAATAGTAACCCCAACTGACTAATATTTTTCAGAGGGGTTGAAACCACCAACCAGATTAGATTATTGGCCAGCAGGTCATTGGCCAGCAGCGTCAGGATTTGTACTGTGCAGCGACCTGCATCGAGAGCGGCTGAAGAGCGTGTACCGGGCAGAATTGGAGAGAGAAACATGGTTATAACATAAGTTATAACATATTACAACATGTTAGTGTGCGTCGTTGGTGTTCTGGATATGGAAATGGCTTATCCTTTGGTAAACATGCAAAAAAACTGTGGAAAAGCACCATGTTTTATGGCTAAATCAACTATAAATGGGCAATTTTCAATAGTTACGTCAAAGTGCCGGAGGGTATATCCTTTGGTAGACAATGCATTTCTTCTACTTTGTGTGACCTATTTTCAGATGGTGTTTGTGCAGCAAGCCATGTTTGTTTACCAGCTGGATGGGTGTATTGAAAACGACTTCAAACGACCTCACCCCAAATTCTTTCTGAAATTGATGATTTCGGAGCAAAAGAAATCATGGCCCGAAACACAAGCGGGATTCACATTGAATGTTCCATGGATGTTCCATGGATGTTCCATGGAAATTCCCCCGGAAATGCCACCGCATTCCATGGATCTATGGGGCCAGGCACAGAGAAATTGCCAGATCTATGGTGTGGGATCTCAGGATGGCAGCTCGCATTCCGCGATGGAACGCTGATTATACAAGTTAATTATAGGTACATGTTCTGTTATATGTGACTTATATGTTCACATATAATATATATATATAAATAGTATAATATAAATACTATGATATATATATATATAGTCATAGTTATATATGTGTGTGCTAAATTTATGTACGCACCTACGAAGTCATGGTCGCAGATGGTCGCAGGTGTGCAGTGCTTGGACTTCCTCCAAGCGGATGCACGGCAGCTGTGCGGGCCCCTTTGTTGCCTTTTGGTGATTTATCTCGTCCTTTTGGTGACTTAATATGGCAATTTAGGGAAAGATATGATATCATGTGAGGTCTCCCTAGATAGCTAAGTTGATTAAACCCCATTAAGTATATGGTTATCATAAACCATAGTTATCGGAGCTATAAACTAACTTAGTTGACTTTGCTATCTAGGGGGGGGGCACATTGTAAGATATGTATTTATATATGATATACAGGGGTTATAATGAGAAAATGTAGCTCTTTAGATATTTGAAAACAAAAACAAAAAATCAGATGTTTCTATCTAAAAAAATAAGGGGACAGTAAAAAGAAATTCGGATCTTAATTAATTAGGCAAGTTATACCGACTTCACTGCCTGACCAAACCTCATAAAGGATGGCTTACAATTGTGATGATTTGCCCATGTACTTTCTACACTGCACTTCGAAGACTCGCAGCAGGATCAGAATAGTTTTGTATACATTATGATACATTGTGTTTTCTTTTTTTGCAGCTGGATGGTGCGATCATACATATGATGCCTACGCATTTGTGATTGCAATTTGTCGGAGATGCATCTACATACACATTAATTGTATGTTTCTTGTGTTTTTTTTAAGTGTTTATTTGTTTTGTATTTACTTGAGAATCAATTTGTGTTTATGCATGTTATGCCATTTGCTGGCATATAGACTCCTAGAAGCTTCCAAAATTTCCACATAGACAGGAACAAATAGTTCGAGGTAAGCCGGAAGTGACCTTTTTGCAAGAGGAACTGCCGACATTTACCATTCAAGTACAAATGTCAGTGTTTCCGTATGGCCATTGTCTTCCTGGATCGAAATCTTATGGAAACTGGATATGTCCTACAGCTCCATTCTGCCAGCTGGGTATGGTACCTGTAGTTATTTAACCATATTGAGCATATATGTATGTTATACTGTGGAAGATCAGAATGTTTATAATTTTAGGTAAGAATAAGATAGAATAAGATAGAATAAGTACATCATCCATACATGAACAGTTTTGTTTATATCATGTTCCATGGTGATTTTTTATGTTTAAAAAATAGAGACCAGATGATCAGCCGGCCTCAGGCATCGGCTCTATCGTCAGAAGGCCGTCGCTGGTATATGACCATACAATATCATACATGTTTAATAAAACTATACTCATTTATGTGGATAAATATATTTATATATATTTATATATTATATTGATATGTAAATATATATATATATATTAATATTAAGATTTGTTCATAACACAGAGATGTGCGATGAATTGTGTACTGTTTGGAGTAGAATTTAGTGAATGTAAAATCATTTCTTTAGATGCTGCGAGGATGAACTGCTGGATCCTGAGGTTTACCAATAACAATCGATGTTTCCCTTCATCCAAGACCGGGGAGGTAGATGCTGTGCTGCTATCCCCGCCATGGGCTGACCAGGTGCAGGGTCCCACAGAAATGTGACCTTTTCAGAAAGTGTTCCGTTGCCATGTTTACCAGAGTTTCCCAACCACAGCTTCAACATTCAATCAGCACAGGGCATCGTCGAGCATGGCTTTTCTGTACGTCGCTTGGGGCAGGCGCGCTCCTCAAATGTCACGGGCAGAGCCAAGCATTGCAGACATGTGCGAATCCAATGGTGCTGTCGATCACAGAGTAAATCTTTTGGGGATGAAAATGTTTCTATCATTCCCAGATGCTCCATGTATTTAATGGAATATTTACCCTCTGGTTATTTAACATAGCCATGGTATAGATGGCCCATAGAAATAGATGGTTTACCGTTCTTAAACATGGGTGGATTTTCCATGGCTATGTTAGTCGTAACCAGACGGTACCGACAGGGCTTGGATGCGGCGGAGCTCCTGTCCCATGCGGTCCAAGTGGCGCCGGAAACGCCCAGGGAATGGAAGACGATGAAGCTGGCGTAGCTATGGGATGAATGAGGTTTGGAAGTGCATGACCCTCTGGTAATTTAACGTAGCTATTGAAAATGGCCATTTATAGTGAGTTTTCCCATTAAAAATGGTGATGTTCCATAGTTATGTTAGTTCACCAGAGGGTAACTTCATCTGGTAAACTAACGTTTAACCAAACCTCATAATCTACCATAACATAGTTTATAGATGTTTGGAAGTGCATTAATCTAGCCTCTGGTAACATAGAAAAAATATGGAAAGATCCACCATGTTTATATAATGGGTAATTATCCACTATTTCTATGGCCATTTTCAATAGCTATGTAAACGTTTACCAGAGGGTATATATAGATATTAAAATTTATATAGCCAGAAATATATTATTATAAGTTAATATCTAAGTTTCTGGGAGTTGATGTGATATTTCATATAAATTTGGCTTGCGTATGGATGTACATCTTTCATCATTTTTCTATAGATGTGTCTTCCAGGCATTTTTTATGATTACCATTGATTACCTCTGAAACTGATTCATCTCAGTGTGGTTCAAGCTTGGCACTGCACGTAGCTCGCAACCAGGCCACAAGTGGCCCTGTTCCTGCCTCGAGTGCATGGCCCTAGCCAACACTCAGGCCTTTGGGAGAGACAGAACAATTTGAATGGATAGTATGGATATACCATGATATATATATATATATTTAAATATTATATATAGCATACACCGAGGCAGTATAGCCTCGTATAGCCTCGTATAGCCCTGGAAGTCACAAGATTTTGCGAGCCTTTAGATTTGCTTCGAATCTTAACTTGAATCCAGCTGCGGCTGCGACCTGGGAGTGGTCTCCGTTGATATGGTTTCACCCAGTTTGAATGGATCATTTTTGCGTCAAACGTTAGGATCCTTGTTTGGCCAATCAAGCATCCTGAGATCTCATCAGTGGTATGTTGATGATTGGCGGACTACTGTTTCAAACCATGAGTCGGAATATGATTCAAAGTGATGAACATGTTTGGGCAAACATCATGATAGTTTCTGAAGGGGTACTTGAAATATTGAGCTTGGATACGGTTAGCGAAGGGATCCTACGGCCCCAACGCTTCGCCAAGGTCACCTCAGTGCAAGAAGTGACCCACCATAGGGGGGCGGGGGGAAGGATCCATAAGATGCGCTTTTGTAGCTGTGTAGCTGCGCTATGATGAGGAATTTGTTCAGCTTCCAGGATTTTTCATGGAGTTTCATGCATTTTTCATGTGCTGCTTTGGAGACCGCAAGACCAAATTACTTGGCAAGTAGCCCTGATGCTCAGGTTCAGCAAGCTGTTGTGATATCCACTGTGTTAGATGAAATGCCAAGTCTCCAGTTTCCATCTATAAATGATTTATAAACAAGCGGAAAAGAAACGCGAAAAACAAGCGAAAACAAAAGCGACAAAAAAAAGTGAAAAACAATCAAAAAATTATGAAAAATAAAAAACGAAAACATGGTTTGTGTGCTTTTGGTTTTGCTTGTTTTTGCTTTTTGTTTTGATTTTTATTTTGAGCTGTTCTGATTTTGCGCTTTTTTGCTTTTTTTTTGCTTTTTTCTAATTTAGGTTTGGATTAGGTTTTGCTTTTTTTGGGGGGGGATTTGTTTTTGCTGTTTTTAGTTCTTTTTGTTTTTTCCATCGTTTCATAGAAGTTGCCCGTAAGCCGTGTCACAATATGAATCCTTGGGCCATCCCACAGTTTCCCAAAATCGATTGTCCAAAAATAGGGTTCCCCAAAATCTAGTGCATGGCTGCATGGTCATGTGTTTTCTATAGTTTTCTCATGTTTTCCCATTCAGATGGCATTGAAGTAGGGAACTGTACTACTACCATTTTTGGACCCCACAAGCAGCGTCCCTGGTTACATGGGCTGTGTCAACCTTGGATGGGTATTTCACTATCGTAATAATGTGTTATAAAGTTCAATCTTTCGTTTGACATGGGGCCATGGGGATACTTACTAAACAGCTATTTCTTGTGCGGGTGTACCTAAGATTGGCAATCTGTAGGTTTTCATGGCCTCCTCATATGTTTTAAGCCTTGAACTTGATTGTCAAGTCCTGCAGCTTGGGATGTAGCAAAGACAACTTGCTGAGCCTTGCAGTTGACAAGAAATGGTTGTCTTCAGGGCATATCGCCTGATGATGTGAAAAACATGGCAACTAGATGCAAATAGTTGGTCGTGCTGCTTATGAATCATTTGCCAGCAATAGGGGTAATGATTCTAATTCTAATGATCCCATAGAACAGTCCCTGTAACTTCCGCCTGAGTCGGACACAATTTCTTCATCGTTCAATGAGTCGAAGAATCGCTTGGAAAAGGCTGAACTTCTGTGGGGGAAGCGACCACGAGCGTACTCAGCAGCAGTAGCTATACAGACATTTTATGTATATATATATAATTATATATATACACATATAACACATATGTATATGCATATATATATATATATTTATTTATATTAATATTTATATGTATATCTATCTATATATTTGTTTATGTACTTATTTATTTAATTTTATTTATTTAATTTATTTATGTTTCTATTGGTATACATATATAAACACAGAATTATACACCCAAACCAGCTGCATAGCTTTTGTGATTCTCACTGAAGTCGGCTGTTGTTTTTTTTTTGCGTACACATACGCGACCATGTCGACGCCCGCCATGGCACTCTTTGAAGCCGACCCCAGGAGGAGATATAGCGGGAGAGTGGCTCGGTGCTGGTACCCTTTGGAAATCAAACATGGCAACGGACAAATCCAACATTTGTATGGTGATTTTATTTATTATAATAATCATTATCATTATGATGACATTTCAATTAATATGGTAATATTATAATAGTCACCCAACATTCATAATGTTTATAAGTGACTTTTCCCATCGAAACTTCCATATTTATATGGCATTTTCTAATGCCACGTTTGATGACCGGAGGGTATATATGTTATTTCCTACAGGCGGTGATGTATAGCCAAGCCACATCATGTGCCCTATCAAGATGCCCAGTGCGTTTGGCTTCATGGTAGCCAGCGGTCCAGTTATAACTGGGGTGAACGAACCCCCTTGCGATTCTTGTGAAGCATCAAGTAAAAGTTAGTAGCTAATCCGGATATCAGTGAGATATCCATTGGCATCTCATGATCTTGATCTCAAGATCACGATCCCTGGTGGCTATCCGCGGCTATCCAAATTACTCTCGGTATCTCTCGGTGCTGTGTGTCAGTTGGGTGGTCGCCTCGCGTCAGGTAACTCGCTTTCATCCCGACAGAGGATGGGGTTGCTTGGCAGATCTTGGTGCTGGCCTTGCTGGCCAAAAGGGGAGTTTGGGGATGAACATGGATGAAGATTATCTAGCCTGCGCCAGCTTACCAGGGTTAGATTGCAGTAACGGTTACCCTCTGGTAAACTAACATAGCTGTTGAAAATCACCATTTTTAGTGGGTAAATCAACTATAAATGGTCCATTTTCAATAGCTGTTAAATTACCAGAGGGTAGATCCATAGTTAACTTCTGACCTTGTGGCTCCAGCTGACAACTTCGACGCCATGGTTCGAATTTCATGGTGCCTGACGCGTGGACTGCTGACCCTGGCTCTCGTGCGATGCTGCTGTGGCAAGGGCGGAACTGGATCTAGTGGCAGGGGAACCTCGAGTACAGGCTGCGATGTCGCGATGTGATGTGATGAATTTCAAGCGGATGTCAAGCAATCCAGCCAACCAATCAAACATCGGTATTTTACGTCAGGTAGGTTTAAATGCCAATTTCCAGTTTCGGACATCCTAATGTGCTTCATGCTTGCATTTCTTTGGAAAATGAGTTGCTTGAAACTTTCCCTGATATTTTCGCTGATGTTTTATCATGCTTTATCCCCAGGGTGTCCATGCCCTCTCCAGGTGGCGGTGCCCGCGTCGTAGCTTCCAGGACGACCTATTCCTCCACCACCGGCTACGTGGCAGCTGCCATGATTCTATCCGGTTCGCGGCGGCGCTGGGGAACATATGGCCACGGTAATGCTGCTGGATCTGGAGATAGTGTTTGCACCCTGCTGACTGAGGTGGGATTTCTGAGGGTTTTCCAGCGGGGTTCACCAGGAACTCGGGGATTTCCCTGAGGATTTCCAGATCTTTGGAGGCACAAATCATGCCCAAAATCACCATGGATGGGGGGTAACCATCATTGCCACATGGATCCACATGGTAAGGGTTTTACCACATTAGTGATCATCTGAGTCATCTGATCATCTATCATGATAATCCACTCATAATCCATGATATTTGCCATTTCAACCAGATCCCAATTAGACCCACCGGGCCGTTCTTAATCCGCAGATATCCGCAGGATGAGATGAACGACACTTGCTCAAACCTCATGGAGAACGAGACCAACTGTTTCGATTGCATGGCTTGTGAGGTGGAAGAGTGCCACCTGGCAGGTCCTGCCAATTTGGGGCCTTGGTATTTACATGGTATTTACCATTAGGATTCCCACAAAAGGGGCATGGGACTATCAGATGCTGTGTTGAGGTTTAGCTAGAATTCAGGGAATATCAGGGAATGCAATGCTCAGCTATATATATATATATACATATTGTTATGTGTGTACATGTGTGTACATATCTAGATTACTAAGCTAGATCTTTTTTGCAAGGTATCCTAGCCATAGCTCGATACTTCTGGGCCAAACGAGGCGTCTGGGTTCGAAAGGTTCATGTTAGTCAACCAATTTCCAACATCTTTCAATCACCACAAGGATTCCTCGCAGGGACTTCTTTGCAGTCAGATGTGATTTAAAAATAACGCCAGCCTCAGGCGTGGGAAACATCACGAACTGTGATGAGTACCTGGCTACTGTCTACAAGGAATGTTGCGTTGAGAACTGCGATGCCATTGCAGTTGGCGCAGGTCAGAAATGTGCTTTCTCTCTCTGGACCTTGTTGGGCCTGCTCAGATGACATCGACGACCAAGTGCAGACTGGTCTTGTTTGTGTAAAACACGACAGCGTTGAAGCGTTCCGAATGGTGGTGAACATGGTTTGAACATAAATTTGATATGAGAAGCTACTGCACTTGGAGAATCCACTGTAATTGTTTGGCAGTTTTATTTTTGAGCTGCTGGCACTGCGACGGCCACTGGGCACAGGTGCTTTTTCATTTATTGAAGCAGAACTCGGCGACATTTCCACTGGCTAAAGTCTGTCTACACGCATGCTGCTAGACTCTGGTTGATATGTGCCCCATGTGAACTTCTTGATTGCAATCGGATAATGCGTAGTTTGTTCTTGTGGAAGCGTCTAAGGATTCTGATGGAACAGGCATCAACAGGCACGTATTTCCTCATAGTTCTATTGGCCAGAGGCCATTTTGCTGCTTTGTTGGCCCGGTTCTGACGTCAGCTCGGTATCAAAATTAACATGTCGGTTTTCCTTAAACTAGAACGACCTTGGCTCAGAGTTGCGGGCCGCCTCAACTAATGGATCCCTCAATGTTTGTCGATCGCATATGATATTACATGATTCCGCCCCCTGCCCCTCAAACCCGAATGGTTCCCATTTGCCAGCACTTATTTAGGGTTCGAGCTGGGTCTTTGTCCATGCAAAATTTGCGTAGCAAGGCATCAACAACAATCATCCAAACCTGAAATAGCCTGAACATGCCTGAACCATTAAAAGAAACAAAAACAAATCTGTGGTTCCCAAGAAGAGCGGCGTGCTAAGGTCGCAAAGGTCAAAATTGTATTTTTCCGCTGTTTACATCCCCATTTTTCTCGGTGTAGTTCTTGTCCACATGTTGCATTTTCCTGATGCCATCATCATATGGGGTACCAAATAGTCTACGTCTTCTGATGTGGCCGCCGTCAGCACCGCAGTTCACGGAAGTTCACGCACGACGATCGGGTCGCGTACCATAGAGCCGCCCGTCCTTCCCACGTCTTAAAACGACCAGTGGAAGTTGTTGATGGGGCCCTTCATGAACAGGTTGGTGGCTTCACTTGCATAGTTGCTCCAACCTATTACAGGTTAAACAGGGTTAGATGATAGATGATCCACAAGAGGATACAAAAGGGGGAAATGGTGATTATTCTGCCTGCTCTCCCAGGCGTTGGGAGCGTAAAGGTGAACCTCACATGACCCAGCAGATGTGTAAAGCCTCCAACTGGTGATGTTCCTTGATTGGGCTTCAGTGCCACAAGAAATCGAAGGCAACGATGTCGCAAGTGCACCAGAGGTCTGATGATCTCCATTCCAATACTTCTGTCACCAGAGTCGCTTGCGTAGGCGAGGACAGTGTTGCCTTCACTCTTTCACTTGGGCGCACACCAGCTGTGCTATGCTCACTTTATCGCGTAAAAAGGGTGTGCAGATGTGTGCAGGCTAAATTGGTGGTGCAGGTCACAAGCTCCGATATATGTAATATACGATAACAATCGATAACATATAATAACATATATATGTATATATCATATATAAACATTAATGAATGCATTTCTGTAAACATAGATGTTAAGACTACATATTATATCCAGATAAGTAGTGTTCACTAAACACATCATCCAATTATATATATATATTATAGTATTATATATATATGTTGCAAAATGTTTACATAATATGTTTGCAATTGCTTACATATTATTATATTATCATTGTACTATGACTCGTGTGGTTAATGGCATTATTCTTGGCAGTATTATCATGTTTGTACATATGCATATGTGTATTGGGGAATGAGCAGCCGTTTGCCACCTATTCTTATGACAGAAAACAAGGTGGCCATATCTGCGTGGGGATATATAGGGAGCATGTTTGGGCGCAATGGACAAACATTTGACGGTTTTGATCTCTTGTGTTCCGTTGGTGTTTGGGTGTTCATGGGGGTGGGTGACATGGCCCAGGCTCATGCCTTTCATTTCCTGACTCCGGGCACCGTGATGCTCGCGTTGTGCTTGGTAGGATGAGTAAACATGAGTAAACTACGGCGGGAACGCTCAGTGGGCAGTGCGTAATTATAGATCAGATTATATGACCTCCACAAATCTATGACGACATCACCACAAAAAAAGATGGGTGGTATTGGTTGGGTGCCAGCAGTATGGTCCACACCTGGGGCTGGCCCTCCAAACATCAAGCGCTGTGAGCCATGCCCTGGGCAAGGCTTTGTGGAGTTGAACGGCGTGGATATCATGGTGCACGTGAACGACTGCAAACCTGAGGATGTTGAAGCTTCCTCCAGCAACATAGGAATGGCATGATTTTCATGGCGGTCGAGCAAGGGACCACTCTGGGTTACGGGTTTCACAGCTCCACACTAAATCATGGGTCCCTACCAGATAGAAACTAGATGAACTTGGACTCTTCAATGATATTATCATTGGATTGGTTTACGGGACAATTTGCAGGAAACCCCCCATAGAAATAATGGTAAAAACCATGGTTTCCTGCAGATTTCTCCTTGAACCAATCCAATGATATGACCATATATTACCTGATTAAGCGGGGTTTCAACATGGTTTCCATCTTGTGACCTTGGTTTCATCACTGGGCTGTCAGACTTCCCCTCAGGAACTCTTCACAGGAGGGCAGCCGCAAGTGGGCGACACTGTAAGCTTCGAGATTGAACCGCGCAAGGCGGTGCCGGGTGGTTGCCAATTTCTGGAGGTACCATCTGGTTATGACTAACATAGCCATGGTATAGATGACCCATAGAAATAGATGGTTTACCTATTAAAAATGGTGATTTTCAATGCCTATGTTAAATAAGCAGATGGTAATGTCAAGCCCGAATTAGTAGACGCAGGTCCGTTAGTAGCTATAGATTAGTGACCATCGGGTGATCATCCTGACCATGGCTGATTAATGAAGACTGGTTGAGTACTCCGGCAATCATCGCCAAAAGGCGATAAATGGCAATTGAATGAAGCCCAGGGGTTGTTCGTCCAGGATTTACATTATAGATACTTTACCCTGTGGGAATCTAACGGGGTCTTCCTCATGTATTTCACTTTGATTTGCAACAACGATCACAAGCACCCCCCCCAGAACTCTGGTTTAGTAAGATTGTTCATGTTATGGTCTTATTCTCACCAGACAAAGGTTTGAAATAGAGATATTTGTCCAACCCTTATGACTTTGTTTAATCATGTTTAATCCCTGTTTTGGATCCATGCTGCATGTTTTGCAGGAGGTGCAAGCCACAGGATCTCACGTCGCCACGGGACATGCCCTCTTGATATCCATTCAGAAGGTGTTTTGCTGTCCCAGCCATGCGGATTTCCCAGCCAATGTGGACAATTTCCCAAGATTTCCCAAGGGAGCCAAGGGTTTTTGTTACTCGTATTTACTCGTGAATCTGGAGATATGCCACCCGAAACGGTGTTTTTTTCTTGTCCTGTTGTTCTTTAACAACAAACATGGACATGTGTGATATCAAATGATCCAGGCCCAACAAGGACCATCCAGGTGTTGACATTCAATTTCATCCACCCTTCCCTTGATGCCACGACAGGACAACCCCGAGCATATGCAAGCCAAACGAGCCACTTATTCACCTGTGGGTCGATGGATGAAAAAATAACCCCGACAGCTGTGCAGCACTATAATCGAACGAGATTCGGCAATGCTTGGAGTTCACTTCCATAAGGCCTCTCAATGTAAGTATATGAATGAAGGCCACTGTGGCCACTGCATATATGAACATTATATAGATGGTTCGTTTATGTGTATCAATATGTATATATATATATATGTGTGTGTGTGGCGTACACTATCTTTTGATGAATGCTTGCACTTAGCTTTTTCAAGTGAGTGACCAAGCAGACAAGATTGGTCGGCTTGGCTCGTTGAAAATTAAATTGCAATTATTGTCAACTTGCGATGTTGGCAGCATCATCGTATAGATCAGCTGGTCTTGATTAAACTTGTTGAAATGACATCAGTATATATATATACATGCATGTATATATATATTATATACATACATTTATGTTGTTTATTGCAGAAGAGAAAACAACATAAATATCCATTTGAAGGCAATTGTCAAGGTAAATTGTGTATTTCTCCATGTGCCAAGTCTCCTCATAAACTCTTCATGTTTCTGTATCTAAATCTCTTTCTCTCTTTCACCGGTCTTCACATACAGATATAGATAGATCGATCGATCGATGGGATAGGATAGGATAGAATAGAATAGAATAGATACTATACATGCAATTTACATATACCTGCAAATTTTGCATAGAATTCTATAGTTCTAGCATGTTCTAGCTATAGATGTGTCCAAGCCATGATCCCCTCAGGTGATCGGCGGTACAGATGAGCGCTGCTGCAATACCAAGGGCAAAGGCCAAGTTACTCCAGTTCAAGGTGCCGGGGTCGACCTTGTTTTTCCGTGTTTTCACCCATGTCCCATCCGTAAACATATATATATATTACATATTATATATTACATATTATATATTACATATTATATATTACATATTATATATTACATATTATATATTACATATTATATATTACATATTATATATTACATATTATATGTTACATGTACATATATATATATATACTCATTATTATTGCATATATATATATATATGGTTACCCCAAAATCTGATGATTCATGACAATTGTCCCTGTTGAAATTGTCATTGGACACCACATGAGGGGCTCACCATGGATTCCTTGACCTGCCAGGCACTGGGCAATTCTCTGGCGTCGTCAAAGCCTTCAATGCGAAAGGCCCCGGCTCCAGGGAGTGGTTCCCATCTGCGCCTCACCTTACAGTGCTTGTTTCATATTTGCATGGCTTGTGAGGACTGAAAAAAACTTCCAGATGTCAATGAAGAGTTCTATTGGGTTTTATAGTTTTGTTTTTCTTAGTGAGTCAGCTTGTTTGTGCGTTTTCAATGATCATTTATGGTTGCGTGTTTGCGGGTGATGGACAGTATAGGCCGGTTACAGTTTTGGCATCCCCAGTATCCTTGGTGATGTTCTTCTCGCAGATTTGTTGGTGAGATGCCTTTCTAGTACCTTACATCATATATCCGATTAGTATTGATATATCAACTCTCATGGATTCCCATAATATACATACGTATGTTCATTTGTAATTTGTTTACCCAGATGATCTCCCCATTTGTTCCTGGTGAAATCCCCATGTTTTTGATGCGGAAAAATCACCAGGCTCCAACTTCCAACCTCTCGCAGCAGGCTTTGGCTGGATCGAATTCCCTGACGGCTCACGGACCTGGGTAGAGCTGCGCGACTGCGTGGGCTCAAGGCCTGTCACAGGCGAGGTGAACACCCGAAAAATTGTAGTCGTCCTGTGGTTGTTTGGAATACGACACCAAATGAATTCAAAGGATCAAATGACACAATGATGATCAATGATGTAGAATTTAAGGATGAATTTGGTATATGGATGTATAGGGGGTAGTGCTTACTCTTCTATGCGAACATCGCAAGTGAAAAAAAGCCTCGTTCAATTGAATAGTTCTCGTGCAGGTGGCCTTGAAGCATGCCCAGATCTTACCAGGTACAGTACTCAAATCTCCTCATCAATGGATTGGTTTAAGGGAAAATCTGCAGGAAAATCTGCAGGAAACCAGCGATTTTGCAATGAAATATGGGGAGTTCCTCTAAATCTTCAACCGCATCCATCGTATCCATCGACCTCATGTTCTTGGCCAGGCGACCGGGTGCAGTTCGACTTGCAAGCGACGGGGCAGCCAGGAAGGGCACTACAAGCGGTGAATGTCACTGGAGGCACTGCACCGTTGGATCTGAAAGATGCGGTTCTCAGAAACTTGGCTCGTCTCACGCTATGGCGGATGCTGGAAAATGGCAAGTTCAATGGGTGATAAATGGTGATAAACCAGGGGATTTTCGGGTACCTAATGTCAAGACTAGGCCAGAATGAAATGGAGGCTGTAACAGGCCGATGGCCCATGATCTTGTCGGCCGCAAAACCAATGTGGAAGCCCAAGGTCAAGACTGGAGGGGGATATCACTACTTGGGTAAACTGGATAAGCGCAGGACCAGCATCACAAAAGGACATGAATTCTAAGCAGGTTGCTGGTTCTAGCTGGCTGGTGGTCCCAAATATTTCAAACGTTTGGATGTGCAGGTGATGGTCCACGGTACGTGATCATCAGGTTGGGCTCATAACATAACGGGGTTTATTCAACAAGAAACCAGGCAAATTGGCTGAGACTAATAGTTTAGCACCTGGGACAAGGATGGACAGGGCCGGTGTTTATTCTTTGAGATATTTTGAGCATAAACCCATCCACTTCACGCGGCGGTGTCAAACTTTGACCCCCCACAGACACCTGAAAGAGCCACCAAGATTCTAGATAGCATGTGTCTAATTTCTCTAATTGCAATCGGGTGTTTGTAAGATTTTGCAACTGGGTTTTCCAGTGAAAAGAATATGCAAAAGGGGTCGAACTGTTGAAAGAATGTCGGGTTGACCGGCAAATGCCAGCATATCCAATTCCCAACTGGGCCGCTTTGAGGATCGCGTGGGAACCTCCTAGTGGATAGAAATGGCTTCCTGGATGTGACTGATGATGTTTACTCCATGGTGTAATATATATATATATAGAGAGAGAGAGAGAATCCTTCAGCTGCTGCTCTACTTATGATATATTCAAATATATTCTATCTTGGGTTGCCACAACTACCAAGATCATAAAGCACAAACATTAATGGAAACCGAGTACAAAACGACCTAAACGGATCATGTCGCATCTGAACTGGCTATGGGTCAGCTGGCCAGCTGGCCGTCAGGTCGCGACATGGCCAAAGCCAAAGCCGTAGCAGCCACAGCGGCCGCAGCAGCCAAAGATACCAAAGCTGTGGGACAGCAATTGACGCTGAAGAAGAATGCCCAGGGACATTTGGCTCTTGAGACTTGAATTTGGCTTGGCTGGGCTTGGAAAAAAGATTTCCCAATATTGTATTTCTAAATTTTGAAATGTGTTGGCTCTTTGGCGATTTGGGGCTAAATTGTTGGGATTGAGAAATCGATACCTACGCGTTTTCCTAAACTTGAAGGTTATTCGGTGATGAAGCTAAAATTTGTCCCTGAGTTGAGATAGTCACATCACAGCACGTTCCATCAAATAAAATAGATACCCTCTGGAAATCAAATATGGCAATTTTCAGCATGATGAAACATGCCCTTTTTTGGATGGGTGATTTCCATTGGCTGATTGCCTTTGGGGATCCAAAGATGGTCCCTGGGAAACCCTGGGAAATGGGATGAAATGGGACTGCCATCAGCTAGCAGCAAGCAATGATGTTTGTGTAAGACACCATGGTTGGTGGTTGAACTTATCTCCGATTTTAAGCGGTGATACCGGTTGCCATTCCATCCAAAACAGTGGCCCACGGCCCACGAGAGTTTTTCCCCTGATTGGGGATGATAATGATGATGATGATAATGACTTGAACAATTACCAATGAGAAAGACAATAGACATATTCACGGCATTTGTTTAAGTAATTATTTTCATATGTTTCTATATGGTTCATCTTTGATTCATCAGTTTCCCTTTTTAAGAATAGAATAGAAAAACATCTTTCGCGACAGATGTCCTGGTGAACCTGTCACCGAGGTCGGCTGTGTCCTTCAGCTGCAGTGGGGGGCGCGATATCCCGGTATCTCACACGCATATGTGTGCATATACGACATATGCATATAAATGAAATAGTAATAACATTCATAATAGTAGTAATAATAAGAACAATGATGATGATAATGATGATAATAGCAAATTTATGAATAATTATGAATATGTATCTATATATATATATGTGTGTGTATATATGAGTATGTATGTGTGTATTCTATATGTGTATGTGTGCTATCATGGTTTTTTACACGTACACACATGCACATCTATCCATCCGTCCGTGCATCCATCCGCAAGCTGAATCTGCCAGCTCCAACGCTTTTGACGCTTTTGTCGAGGTGTGTTCTCGCTGCCAAAGAAGCGGCATATCAGACATCGTGGCCACCTGGACAGCACCGAATGAATGGGTTGGGATATGTTGGGATCCCCCGAATTGTCACCAGCCAAAATGATGCCTTTTTTTGGGGGCATGATACTGATACGGGGATGTGTTGAGATAATCTGGGTCAAAGTAAATGAATTTAAATGACAGGGGGCCTCAAAAATTGCTGACCCCAAAGGGATGGACATGAGTTTGTCCAAAGATTTTTTGGATGGGTCCTGAACCAATGGTCACTAAAACGTTGGGAAAATGACGATTACTCACAATAGTTTGGGTACACTACCATGTTTTCAGACAAACCCATATGGTCATATGATGTCACATGGATACTTTGCAAAGGGGATAAAAGGAGGATCGAAATAAAACAACAAAATGGTCAGTTCCAGGAGGAAAACCATATTCCCATTTAGCTGTTTCAGTTCAGAATTTAAAGATCTGTAGGAATGGACGTTCCAGCAGGAACACCATGAACCATTGAATCCCAGCAGGAACACCATCAACCATTGAATCCGAACTACAAGAGTAGAACAGGATCTCAACAAACGGATGCATTGTGATGATTTACTGATATATGATATGATGTATACATGTGTGTGTGTGTTGAATTTGTGCGCGCGAATAAGATGTGCTTACATGTGTTTACTATGTAAGGACCGAAGGGGTGCTGTGTTTCACCCTCGCCAGGCAACAACCACCATCACCAGCGCAGCAGTGGACCCAATGCAGCTGCAAAGACAGCTGGCCAAACGACCCGGCCCCTATAGCGGCGGCATGGGGAGCATGGGACGCTTGTATTGAAGGCCCATGTGTTCCATGTGGGTTTGTCTTGAAATGGGAAACCGGATGACATCGGTGGCTCCATTACATGCCCATGCCCTTTCAAGACTAAGAACAATTATGATTTATCATGATTTATCATGATTTATCAATGGATTTACTGTAGTATTATATTATCTGAGTTGTGTACCAACTATGGTACCATTCAAAGTTTACTTACAACAACCACGACAACCACGATATACCCGTATATTTTTTTTGTACCCCAACATTTTGGACAAACCCATGCGTCCATGGTTCAAAAGATGTGGCCTATAACTGCCACGCTTCGGGCCCGCGCGCAGGTCAAAACGCCAGCAGACGTGGGTTGGCTTTTGTTCATGGTAATCACTGGCGATAATTTATCAATAATAGCAGCAGAACTATGGTATTCCCCCTGTACTTCAGAAAAGCAAACCACCAGTCACAGCTTTGGTTATCTTTGGTTGCTCCTTTCGTTGGTTACCTTGGTTGGTTCAAATATCATAAAGTAGCAACTAATGCATCACGCACATACATATCCCATATGTATAAAGATGTGTATTATATATATATACGCATTGATATTCATATTTGTTCTTAACTGTTGAGGTGATCATCCGCTGCCATTTATTTTTGCTCAGCTGTGCTCGCGGTGGGCCCCCACTTGGATAAGTGCCTTGGCGAGTGGTTTCTGCGGGATGCTCGTGGGAGTAACAAATTGTAAAAATCGGGAAATTGAATTGAACAACCATTATGTGTTTTTAAGGAATATCCCAATATATCTGAACCAGCTAGTTGGGAGTATATCCCATTTTCTCCATTATGTGTGTGTTTAAAGGATATAATAGGATATACAACCAACTTACTGTAAGAAACTGGAATAATTGGAATGACTTCACCTTGTGAGTCACTGGAATGATGGCTAATGAGGGGAATCATCACAAAATGATGTAATATGATGTAATCAATTCGACCCAAGTAGATTCTCCTTAGCAACTTGGCTCAGTACCACATCATACCGCATTGATTATTTGTTGTACTGGTGGGCGAAACGGAGGTTCGCATGAGGCCGCAACATGTTCCAAGAATGGCCTGAGCATGTCAAAACTGATGATGAACGCACGGTCCATAGAACCGTTTGTTTCATATTGATGAAATGATGTGTAATGTGCAATGGGTACCCCGAAACGGTGCGAATTTGCAACTAAAAGGGTGCTCCCCAAGCAAACAGCCCAGGGGTTCACTAATGGGCAGTTGACACTATTGGGTTATCATGGCGCTTCCAATCTTAAGACTTGAGAGAGGTTCTTAGGCACAAGTTTGTACAACTTCTTGGTGGTTTCAAATGTTTACACACATTTCCCTCTTGTCCCCATCCTGGAATTGTGAACGGGAATTGGCTCATTTTTTGCGATATGTACTGGCATGGATAGATATTGGTAGTATTGGGGGAACTTTGCTGTCTATACAGGTCTTCACTGCACTAAAACTCACAGGATATATTGGAAGCTGTTTGATGCGGTATGATGCGGTCACAATCTCGGATTTGGAATGCCTTCGGGAATCCTTGTGGGCGATCCTTCGGGGTTTGCTTCAGGTTGGGAGCGCGTAAAACCTACGAAGTAAAGCCGACACGGCCCACAGCGCGACGCTACACCATGCTCGCTCAGCAGAATGGACGCAAGAGGCAACAGGCCGCGAGCGCGCTGTCATTGCTACCAGGGTTCATGGTGGATTGGATTCATTTCTCCTTCCAACTTCGAGACATCTTTTCATGCGGCATTTCTCTTTCTACTTGGGAAGGTCCCGCCTAACAGATTTGTGATGGAAGATGATGGAACCACCATAACTAAATGCGAATTCTGTTGGTTTTTTTTAGGTGTTCCAGGTCGATTTTTGGCTGATTCTTGGCATCTTGAGCCACCATAACTGATGGATCTTCACAATCTTCACCGATATGGCTCCAGCGGCTCCAGGGCAACACAATTCTGGCCCCATGCCTCAGACGTTCCAAGCTCAGAAAAAATCTGGTACAGCTCTGCCCCCAGGATTACGCCTAATGAGGGGAAAACAATGGAAATAAAAAGGGAAGACATACACATACATATATATATATATAATCATATGTATAAATATATGTATATATATATATACACACTGAGATCAGTGCATTTGGGTTTGATGCTGTTTTGAAACGGCCATGCTTGGAAACATTTAGAGACACTTGATGTGAAGCCTTTGGGGATTTGGGGGGTCCTTGATAGCGACTCCAAGCGCCCAGGTCGCACCTCTGTCGCCAGCCCAGCACGCAATGCAGTGCGCAGCCGCACGATTTCAACCGCACGGCCCAGCATTGCAGAACTGAAGACGGTGGTTCGGGGGCCCAGAAGGGAAAAACTGGCAAAGGACCAAAGAGAAGATCTGTGGAGTGTCTACCTGGTTGATCCAACCTACGGGGGTTTCTCAGTTCAATCCTCCTGTGATACGGTGCCTCTGTAATTTCTTCAAGTATGTTCAGGTTCTATTCCTGGCTGGTGCCAATAATTCACTGCTGGATTCCAGGATTGGTGTTGCATAGTTTGGTTATAACGTTATGTTTGGTTTATGGGTAGTTTTCTCATCCTTCAGTTGGCCGTGTTAAGTGGCTTTGTCCCACACCACACAAAAATCCCACTAATCATCGGAACTCTTGGAGCCAGTTCCACTGATTGTTGGTGGACTCCTCACGTTGTTGGTTGCTGAGGGTATCACCAATGTACTAGATATCAACTCGTTTGTTTAGCAAGTTACATCACCTGGTTGGTGGTTTGGAACAGTTTATATTTTCCATATATTGGGAATAATAATCCCAACCGACTTTCATATTTTTCAGAGGGGTTGAAACCACGCAACAGTCATGTTTGTATGTTTTTGTGCTGGAATCTCGTTGATTTACAAACGGCCAACGGCGGTTGCCCTCATTTCTCGAGGCCATGCACATGTGTTTTCCCCAGTTACTATATTGCATATACTAATGTATATCCTTATGTAATTATTCATCTTTGCCACAGGACAGTGCGCATTTATGAGATATATAATATAGATATGTATATATATATATGATTATTATAGATGCATGTATTTTTATACAACTATATATATATTATGCATATATATATATATATGTATTTATATATATATATACATTATTATATTATATATATACACATTTATCTACGCATAAGCTCCCCGGATCCTCGCCAAAGGTGGTGAACCTGCAACGTCGCCATGACCGTATGGAAGGTCGTGAAGACTTCCCCACGGCTTCACTGTGAAACTACTGACTGAAGCCAACTAGTTGGTTAGTTTTATGTATTTTAATGCTGATTTGACCTTATTTGGAGATGAATCGAAGCACGTATTAGATGGATGACAAGAATCCTGCCATTATGCAATCATGATATATATCGTGATCAATTATTCACCGATTTGGGAATGATTTGGGAATGTTCGGCATATCTCTGTTTGAAAATTATCTTTGATGATGGTTTGAAACTTGAAACTGACATTTTTGTTCATAGTGCGAAGTGATTTCCTGCGTATCAGTGCTCATTGCAGGTCAGCCATGGAGGCTGAAAACGGTTGCTGCCAAGCCACTGAACCCCATTCTTGCTGCTTCAGCAATGTCAGATCCCAATATTATTGAGCCAATGGTGTTGAATCCTTGGCTTTGTTGGAGAATTCCCCAGGTTTATTATTTAGTCAAATGGCCTTTTCGTGGCTAAATTTCCACGTATGTTGGTTAAATCCCTAGTTTGCTTAACTTCACAGTTTTTCTTTGGTTGAATTCGATTTGCTGGTCAACTCACTCCCATAGTGTTTTCGTGGAATTCCTATGTCTGGTTGAAACTACAACTACAACTCCCACTATCCATATTTTATCGTGTTGTATCTCTGAACTCTATCAATTCCCTCATTTTGATCGTTTCTGCTTGTTTCACTTCCCCCCCATCCGCTGTGCAGGTTGCCGGCAGCGCTTGCTGAGTGTTTGCCCACAGCTGCCTTTCGAACGCTTCGACGCCACGGATGGGCGGCAGGTGGGGGTGGCTGGTTGGGTAGAAAAGAATCCGAAGTTGTGGGCATAAAACATGAGGAAAACCATGAACCACTGTAAATAGCGGGGGTTTTGCCTATGTTAAAACATCAGTTTGATCAAAAAAAGTTGGGAACTACTTTTTGGAAGTGAAGTTTTAACATCTCAAAAATGATTAGTTGTCGGGGTTACATCTCAATTTTCTGCCGGATGGTGCCAAAATGATCAAACGTGGATTAAGGGAATATTTACAGAAAGCCCTTTTTTTATGATTTTTAGAAGCCATGGTTTCCTTTTTAAACCGGTGCCACAATGATTGCTTTCACTGCTTTCTTGCCTTTGTGCCACACTCAGTCTATCTTTGATGCCAGAGGAAGGCAGGTCCGACCCGCACTGGCATAGAACCCTGGTGGGGGAAAACCCTGTGATTGCCGCTTAGCCCATTCCATTTTTGGGTGCCCCGTAGCCACGGCCCCAGGCGGAAATCCCTTTGGAAGAGGTCACAACTTCTTGGAATACGGTCGCTGGGATGAGATAGGAAGTGTGGATAAAATATATGACATGAAATATGTCTTTAACATTCTTTAACCTTGGAGTCAGCGAAGAGATGCGAAGAGTCTCCGGGCCCCAAAGGTCGTTCATCAGTTCATCAACCCCTGAGTAGTGGTTGTTAGTGGTTCAGAAGCCCCCAATTTCAGATCATCACCGGCATGGGATTGCGACGCCAATTTTTTGGGGCCATGGCAACTTCTAGGGTACTGGACATTTATCATTTATCATTTGGCCTGGTTGCCTTTCTCCCAGTGGGTTTCTACCTGAAAACGTTCCTCATCTGGCGTCCAGCAGCGTGCAGAACTAAGGCACGGAACGTGGAGTTTCAGAAGCAGCGAGCGATTAGGAGCTGCTGGTTGTGGCTGGAATCTTTAGGGACGACCTCATCAGAAATCTCTGGGAACAACAAAAGCCTTCCATGGAAATCTCTGGGAATATAGCCCACTGAAGTTGAAAATGATTTGGAAAGCAGAAAAGAAGTGAATTAATTAAAGACTTTTGCTTGGTTGAAAACATATTCAAGTTTTATGTGGTGAAACCTTGGACATTGCCTTAAATCAGATTGTGGACCAATAGTTTGAATCAATGGTTTTGAGAATGATGGTAAGTAAGGGGAGCTCGCAAAATATGGGTGTGTTTGGTATTGTGAATTCTCATGAAGCCAGATTGATGAAGCCGCTCGGTAAGCCGCAAAAGAGGAGTTATAGTATGCCAGGGAAAACCAGTTATCCACAGTCACCCTGGTGCTTACAGTATCTGGCGGGTGATTTTCAACAACAAATTTGGGATGATCCACACCGACCATTGTTTTTGGGATGGGTTGAAGTCACCAGCCACGGCCGCAGAATATCCCCCATGGCACAAGATGATTGTTGCATGATTTTCCTGCTGAAGAGTATGAAATCTGCTGATGAGTTTTCCAGTCCGTGGTATCAGGTTATCAATTTTTTTGATTATCTTGACAAGCTTATCAACAAAGTCCAAGTGTGTTTGGTTGTTTTCCCCCATTCAACCCCACTGAAATCCATTACAGCCCAAGAAAAATACCAGAAGCCCGTATCCCGTTGGGATGCCACAGGAAGGGATGGAATGATTTGGAGACCTACCAGGTACTGCTGGGAATGGGAATTTGCCTACGAAACCTCAATAATGTGGGAACAAAAAGAGTATCAAAGAACAAGCCACCCCCATCAACTGTTGGAGGTCTATTAAATATATTTAAATATATATATATAGAGAGAGAGAGATTATACATATATATATATGTATAGGTTATCCCAAGTAGGGGCATGCCCAAGAACAAACCAGACATTTGGGACATGGATCTTTCATCTGCTGATGTTCAGGCTATCACCTTGCTCCATCGAGTACCACAAAATCCAAGCCTTTTTGGCTCAAATCAACGCTAGTAGGTTAGATAGCTATCGGAGGCGTTTTCCAGCGCACGCGACGCACGCGTTTCGCTTGCCGGGAATGAGTATGCATACCACTCAGGAATGGGCACAGAGTGCTCATCATAACATGTAGCTTGGCAGGATGTATATCCTATGATTCTTCGCCAGATGATGTTTGTTCATGCTTATTTGGGGTATGCTATGTTCTGCTGCAACAGTAACTGGGATCCAAATTGGTGTAGAATGGGACAACACCAGTATTTTTGTGGCACTGCTCAGGTGTTCTTCGCAACTTTTATACACATTCGCCCCTAAGATTGCACTGTTGGCTCCCAGGACATCACCTTACATCTGTGGCTGTTTCCAGTGGAACACATGGTTTCCCGATCGGAGGTACCAAGCCCAAAGGACGCACAGAAAAGCCATGACTCAACAAGATCACTCCAGCCGAGCACATGAGGAGGTCATGTCGGACGCTGGGCTGGATGAACATGTTTTTTTTCGCTGGGTGGTTCATATTTAGGAGGTCACAAAGCAGACACAAAATGCGGATTTCGGAATGATGTGAATGGTTGACAATGATTTCTACTAGTGGATTTCTCCTGTAATTAATGGTTATATTATGTTATATTATGTTATATTATGTTATATTATGTTATATTATGTTATATGAGGTTCCATAGTATAACATATATATATGCATATTTATAACAGCATATAACCATTCATTAACTAATGGATTTTTTTATTGTTCCGAGGTTCCTAGATGTGATGGGGGACCATGCTACAACCGTCCGCGTGTTTTTGTTGTTGCCCCCAGTGCGTGGAGGCCGTTGCGGAGCGTGAGATTCGTTGATGGTGAAACGTTTGCACCCAAGCTCCCTGCCGAAGTATCTTAATATAGGTATCTATATATATATATAGGTATCAGGTATCTAAAGTATACTATAGGTTATTTGTGTAATTATCTACTATACCTATAGGTGATATGTTTGTAATTATCTACTATAGGTATCTATAGGTAAACTTTAATTGTCCTAATTATTAGCTAATAAATGCTAATGATAAGATGCTACAAGCTACGTGGCTCCAACCGCGGGATCCTGCGGATCATAATTTTGGTCCACTTTTTGGGAAACATGTTGGAAATTGGCTGCTAATCTCTTAGGATCCGAAATAGGAGCTCCCAGTCACTGGAAAACCAAGGATAACATGAGCATGTACAACGAGCTCCATAGCTCCCTCGACCAGAAGGTGAAGACTTCACAGCGCTTGGTGGAGAAGTTGTCGCATCGCGCGCAATCTGTGGAGAACTCCTTGCAACACACCAGGTGCAAGCAATGGATGGGATGGCTACACCCAAATGGCCAGGGTCAAAATCCTGCAATTGCGGACTTTACGGTGGATGCTCATCCCATGTAGTGACTGATCATCATTCATGACCTCATTTCTTTTCGTGCTTATCACAATTATGGAACCGTTGTTACAAATGCATCCTTTCATTGTTTGCTACTGTCTGTGTCCGAGATGCTCCTACTTCATTGGCGAAATTCTGTTTTTGTTGGCTTATGAGTTGTAACCTTTGTTGTTGCCCAAGTTCCACCATGTTAAAACCAAGGACTTTGCCCACATCCCAGCTCCAAAACTTCCAAAACCTGTCCTTCTCATGCTTCCATCGCAGCTAGTGTGAGATTGCAAGCAAACAACGCCCCAATGGTATGTAGTGGTTTATGAAATTGTGCCCACCCCGACTGGGTGATGTATTTCATAGCCCCCTTTTACTGTCTGAATTATTGATTGTAATATCCCATGAAACCCCATTCAATCACCACATTAGATTATACCCCAACAAACAGCCCTTGAAATCCCCTTGAAACCAGCTGGAACCCCCCCAATTATGACTGGGTTTCAAACGTTGCCAGGCAAACGTTACAGAAGTTGCAGGATGCCCTGGTCTCGAAGGATCCACCCTTGGCCTTGTGCACCTGGCGCCTGGAGCAGCGCGAGAAACGGCCCCTGCGGGAACAGGTGCGCGACACTGTGGAGGTTTGCCTGGAGGCTGGGGGGGATGGCCATGGCAGAAACAGATCTTTGCAGAGTTTTCCTTTTGGGGATGGGGGAAGAATGCAAAGTTGTCATATAAAATAATATATATACAAGTATACATATATATATACATACATATACACATATTTATTTTTGGAAGTAGGAGTGATTTTTTTTGTTTGCACAAGCTATCGTGGGGACATCCATTGCAGCAATCAATACTGCAGGCACTTTTTAGCGACCATTCTATGTATGTATGGAATGTGCAGTGGTCAATCAGCTAGTTCAAAAGTTGGGGAGGCTTAGATATGGGGTTGATATTTTGGACATAGATGTGAGGGGTGGGAAGCCTTTGAGAGCATGGCACGGGCGCAAAACCCGTGCTTTAATAATGAGCTGTGTGGGACTAAGGTTCATCATTCTTTATGCATTTCGACATCATCCATGAGATCACCTGTGGTTGTAATTGTCTTTCCATCCTTATAGTTTTGGTGGAAAAGGGCCCCAGGTTGCTGGCTGAACTACTTTATTTTTGGGGATACCCCGTGTTTGATGAAGTTTGTTGGTTGCCCAACGTCCTTTTCCTACTAGTTGAAGCCACCAACCAGTCATTTATCCCAGAGCCACAGCATGCGCGAGGTAGAGAAGGCTAGTCTGATGGACGCACAAAGAAGATTGAAGGAGTGCATCAAGAAGACTCAGGCAGTTGGGAGCCTTGCGTGCTTTTTGTGAAGGTGTTCTGGGCATTTGCAGCCCCAAGGAATGGCCCAAACGGGATGCAACGGTATACAACTAAAGCTGGAGATGAGAACAGCACCGAAGAATTGCCATGCACCGGACGGCCACCTTGAGAATGAAGTGGACAATGGGATGGCTGAACCAAGTGTACCCCTTGGGCCAAATGACAATCTGGTTCATCCTCCTTGGTCCAAGCCCAAGAGGTACCCATGGCGGACCCCAAGTAGATGGTGGTTTTGTCAAAAGGGTTCCATTTTCATCAATTTTCTGTTTATTCATGTTTATTCAAGCTACAGATTGTGTTGTGCGATTCTAGTGTGTCAGCCACTTGCAGGCCACCATCAACGCTTTGGATCAAAAATTGGAGGAACTTCGTCATGACATCCAGCAGAAAACGCCTCTCAGCTTGACATGGGAGGGGAAGGGATGCTTGGTACAGGCCACCTGGAACATGAATGCAGGAATGGAAGGGCATGCATGATGATATATTTACTCATAGGATCTCATAGGGACAGAGACCACGACACCTAACTGCCGCTTGGCTGATCTCAGTCTGATTCATGAGGGTTGTGTGCCCCTTTGATCTAAATAATTCTGAATATATCTATGCGTTCACTCCATCGATATGAACTAATCTTGTTTATAATACTTTCTGTATAATTCATTTACAGTATATGCTCATCTCAGCATCTCATCTCTCCCTCCAATCCCCTGAGGCAAGCCTTATCCGTGGATGAGTTATGTCTCCGCACCACCTCTCGAAGTTTGGAGACCGTGGCGGATCGCAGCAGCTATCTACGCAGCTGCCTGCGGCCCAGCAGTCGTAACCTACCGCCCAGCAGCCCGCGGCGACGGCCCGGCGGGGCGCAATCGGCGCGCCACGAGGTCGCGGCACAGGAGTCCTTCCGCCACTGGGCTGAAACTGCTCGGTGGAAACGGGGATGGGTTGGTTTTCTGTCAACTTCAGCCGTATTTGTTGGAGACGATCTCAATCCCTTTTTTTTGTTGGGTGATGTTCAAGTAGGACATTTACCAACCCCTCTGTGAAGTTGGAAAAGTGGATAGGACATGAGTAGGAGACGGCGGAACATATATTTGATCTATCTAGTTTGATCTATTTAGTCATTTGTTTATTGATATAGACAGGTTCACTGTTGGTAGAGAGTATTGACATGGGCATGTTATAATATGTGCATGGTGACCTTGACACTCGAATCTGCTTCTATCTATTCTATCTATAAACTAAATATCTAAAATTATCTAAGTATGTTTTAAGATATACCAGTAGGTAATGATATCAATACAGGAACATTTCTTAGCACTATACCTTTGGTCATGTCTTCTTACCAGCACACCATCCAAGTGCAGCTTCCCAAGACCGACAGGGCATCATCAGCCCAAGCCACAAGCCATGAAAAAAAAAACAAATTACCTGCCATGATCAGCATCATCCCCATGAACGAGACGGATGGGTATAGCAAGCTAGTAGTTTATGAGTAATTATGGGTCAAGTATGGTCAAGTACTCAATGACATCGCTATCAACCATATCATTTCCAAATGACCGGGTCGTTTTTTGTACTTTCGAGGGAGGAAGAAACACGGTTCGAGTAATTTTGAAAATCTGACCCATCGGCACCTCGGCACAGGTAACGAGGTGCTTCGACAGAAGGAGGCCTTGAGACTGAACCAGTCAGCCATTCATCGCGAGGAGTGCTGGGAGTTGGGCAGTTCATGTTGATTCACCATTGAAATGTTCATGTTCATTGCTCAAAATACCATTTCTTCTTGCTTCAAATCTCTCTCTTATGTGTCAGCATTCATTCCCCATGGTATCTCAAAAATTGGTAACTCAGAATTCCTCGTTGTGAAATCCCCATTTTCTCTTGGTTCGAGCCCCGTCAAACTCCATCAAACTCGTGAAAATGGATGAAATGTCACAGATGTTTCACATAAATCACCATCTTCGATTCATGACACGTCATAAAGTCATGCGAAATCCCCGATTTTCCCCATTTTTCATGGCGGTGTTCCCATTGTTTCAGCCCCTTTTTGTCGGGTACCGGGTACCGCCAGGAGGCCGCCAAGGAGCTCCGGGAAGAGGCACATAAGCTGATCCAGCGCATGCAGCGACAGACGGAGGATGCCACGAAGAAAAGCGACAAATCCATGCAGGTCATGGGATGGGATGGGAAATCTGACAAGGTCTGGGAATGATGGTGATATATGATTATATATTATAAGTGAATATAAGGATTGTTGATCATCCATCATTGGAACATCACCGGTTGGAAAATCCACACCGAATATGTACACATATCTACCCTCTGGTAATTTGTTACATAGCTATTGAAAATGGCCATTGAAATAGTGGATTTTCCCATTGAAAATGGTGATTTTCCATAGCTATGTTAAATTACCAGAGGGTATATATTATAAGTGAATATAAGTGATGTATATGATATATGATGATATATGGGATGGGAATATCTTAAGTGATATATTTCCCATCCCATATGGAAAAGGATTTAACCACCATAAAATATAATGGTTTATTATGAATATTATGGGATGGGAATATCTTAAGTGATGTATTTATGATGCATGAATTGGAAAATGGGATGATGGCGATGATGATGATGATGATGATGAAAATCGATGGAAACAATGGAAACAACAGAAACAATGAATGGATGAACACTATTTGGTTTTTCGAATGGGATGACGTGATGATGGAATGATGGGATGAAAAATGGCTAGGCGGCTAGAGGGTTTGCGCATGAAAAAAGAGTTGGGGACGGCTCTATGTTTATTGTACATAAAATGCTACTATCTACTTATCTAACTACCAGTGTATGAGTCTGTGAAGATGTGGTGTATCATCTGAAAATAGCACTGGGAATGGAAATGCGATGGTTCCGTGGCTGAAGCGGCATTGGGTTGGCTGGTTGGCCGAATGGTTAGTGATTCCACTGATTCCATTGATTTGAGTGGAGCTATATGCAGCTATTTATATGATGGTCATGGTTGGGTTGGATGGAAATGCGTGATGTTGAGCTAAACAACTTTCAAATGTTTGAATCTGACAAGTGACTCATAAATGTTGAATTAAAACAAAAAGAGACAGTAGTTCAGTAGTTGGATCGGGTGAGTTGGACAAGGCCCGTGTTCTTGGGGAGTTTTTTGATGTTTTTTGTAGGGATGGCTTAGTTGGACGAGATGGATCGAAACTCGGGACTTCGGGGCCGGACTGAACTCCGGCACCCGACTCCACCCGACCATGTCTTAAATGTCTTAGCAATTTCATGCAATTTCAGCATGTGTGATTTGTTTGGCGTATGTTGGCGTTTTCAAGAAATTGCTATGTTCCATCCCCAAGTTGCGGCAGAAAAAATTCAGTGAGAGATTCCCTCAAGTCGGATCGCGCCTCCGATCTTCCAATGTTCCATTGCTTTAAGTGTCTCCTATTGGTGGGTGCATCCCAGTTATGTAGGTGGGTAACCCATGTCAAAACACATAATTTTCAACTGGGATACTCCATGTATATATACACACACATGTGTACACAATGTTGAAATGTTGAGCTTATATACATACACACGCACATATATATATACAATTATATGTAATCATTTATATATACACAGATTCTCGCAAGTTAAACCCATAAGTAAGTGATCAATAGTGGTAAGATATGGTAAGATACTGTAGTTGTTGCCCACTCACAATGCCTCGGATGCCTTCCAGATGCGGCAGCCCGGTGGGCCAGGAGCGCGTGAATGAGAACCAGCAGATGCGGCGACGCCTGGAGTCGGAACTGCGCGAAACGTGTGACCTGGTCACATTGAAGTGGTATGGTATGCTTACAGAACATATGTGTATATATATATTTATATACAGATGATACGCGATAAAGAGATCAAGAAGATTGGTAATGCCGATGTATCACTCGGATCCACCTTTGTGATCCGATTTTCTTGGCTCAATCCTTTAGTCAGATGACTTGAAACCCAGGAGTCGCCAGTTGTACCAAGTCCCCAGTTGATCCTGTTTGCGCTATGCATGATCGCCAGAGGTACCCAAATTCACATGACCAAGAACACCCTCCAAGACACCAAGACGCACATCCGTTCCTTGGAAGCGCCTTTGGCTCAACCATGGCAGGTCAGGGCGCCCTCGGGTGTCCTGGGAGTCCTGGGCATCTAGATTTGATCACATTTTACCATCTGGTTATTTGTTACATAGCCATGGAACATCACCATTTTTAATAGGTAAACCATTCTATGGGCCATCTATAGCATGGCTATGTTAGTCATAACCAGGTTGGGTAACCCAAAATGTTTCCAAGAGTCACATGTCAGTCACATGTCCTATGCCTCCAAGGAGCCCATGGAGTTGACCAACACCTGTGCATCTTGGCGCAAGCAGCGAGCTTCCAAGGAGTCCCGGTATGTCCCGGTCCCAGTGGCCCAGTGGCCCAAGGTTGGATGGGAAATCCCAGCATTTTGAGCGATGGATCCACACATCTTTGTGATACTTTGGGTAGAATTGGGATGAATTGGGTAGATATAGTCAATTTCTTTGGAATACCGTAGGAAAACCATAGGAAAATGGTGGTTTAATGGGATTTAATGGGATTTAATGGGATATACCCTCTGGTTATGACTAACATAGCCATGGTTTTTCGATGGCCCTAATCGAAATAGATGGTTTACCGTTCTTAAAAATGGGTGGATGTTCCATGGCTATGTTAAATAACCAGATGGTAGATATACCATCAGAATTCTGGGAAATGAAGGGAAATGATGAGTTCTACACCAGAAAAAAAAAGTGTCTGAACATGGCGGATTTAAGCCCCAGATTAGGACACTGATGATAATCCACTGGAAGTAGGGGCAGCTTATTTTCAGACGAAAATCTGGATAACCAAGTCTGAGATACTTTGGGTAGATATAGATGATATAGTTTGATTGTCGTGATGTGTTAAATTTGTTTGACCCATCATTTCGCCGTCCCAAAAACTCTGAACACGGCACGTGCCGTGCCCAGCCCAACCGCTGGGGCAATGTGGAGGAGCATACTGTGGATCCTGTGTCTACCACTTTGCTGGAACATCAGTGTCCTGGCGGAATCAGTTGGGCTGTTGGGTTCTGAAGATCTCTGGGGAAGTTGTAAATTGTGGATTGAAAATCAGAGTGCCAAATAAAAACAAGCAATATTTGTATAAATTTTGTATATGTAGTGGTTTTCAAATGTTTTCTATAGCTTTTCAGTGAGATTCTAAGGCATTTCATGGCCGGAACGATGGCTCCCAGCCGTTAGTTCCTAGCCTATTGGCAGATCCAAGGATGACCTTGTTGAAGTGTCATGAAGATTTGAAGCAGCACCATCAGAATGAGAAGTCCGTCCTGCAAGAGCTGCAGGAAACGACGGTGGGTGGTCGTGTTTTTACATGTTTTTTACAACATATTGCTGGATATGATGTACAATATCTTTATAATATAGGTCATTATGACTGTTATTGTGTATTTATATATATACATGTGTGTGTATGTATACACACATTTGTATCTTTATCACAATGTGCGCAATATGTTATGTTATGGTATGGTATGGTACGGTATGGTATGGTATGTATGCATGCATGCATGGATGTATGTATGTATGTATGTATGTATGTAATGTATGTATGTGTGAATGTAATGTAATGTAATGTAATGTAATGTAGTGTAATGTAGTGTAATGTAATGTAATGTAATGTAATGTATGTATGTATGTATGTATGTATACATATTCTATATATACACAGCATCATATTATAGTGTGTGTATAGGTCTTAGGTATTCATGTGGGTACATAGTTATGTTTGGGCATCTGCGGGTGAAGTTGCCATTCAGGCCATTAGGGCAACCACGTCTTGAAATACTTGAACCAAGGCCTTCGCCAAAGCCCAGCTCCTCAGCAATTCATCTTCATTACCCTCTGGTAATTGGTTACATAGCTATTAAAAATGGCCATAGAAATAGTGGATTTACCCATTGAAAATGGTGATTTTCCATAGTTATGTTAACGTTTACCAAAGGGTATTGTTCATGATCATCTATCATTCCACTAATCATCCATCGATTCACCTCCAATGTTTCCATATGGTTCCACCTAAAAGAACGATTCGGATCTCAGCATCTTTTAGGCATCGAAATCTCCATGTGGTGTCGACAGGAGAAGAAGGAGCAGTTGAAGGAGGACCTCCGCGACAAGACCTCCGCGCTGCACATCGACCTGAACTGCTTGACCCACGAAAGCGTCGCTGGCCGCCAGTGGAGCTCCCAAAATATCCCGGCGATGTTCACTGATTTGTTGAAAAGAAAGATAAAAACCAAAGAAGAAAGTTGGTAAAGATGGTTTCAACATGTTTCAACATGTTGGGTTTTGTTTGGTGATATTTGGTCTCTTTAATGTATATATTGGTTTTAGCCACGCTACATTGAGGGCTTCACCCTATCCCGGCCGTCAAAGGTTCTCTTGGATTAGATTAGATATGTGTGTCATCAATTGTTGTTGGATATGCTGAGATAATGATAAATCTAGAATATCGTCAAATTATTCTCGGTTCATCATTTGAAATATTGAATTTGAACACATTCGAAGAGCTCCATGGTCTTGGAATGCAACTAATTTGGCTTGTGGTTTCACTTTTTGTGATTTTTTGTCCATGTTTCATGATGTTTCCCCTGTGTGGCATTAAGATACTGCACAATCAACAAAATGATAGATTGCATGTGCTTCCCTCTTTTGTTTGCCACACACACGCACCATTTCACCCACATCATTATTTAATGTGTTCTTTCTATTTGGCATCAAGACACTACAATCAAATCAATCAACAAGTCAAAGACATTACGATACTATAGTGAGAAAAAAAAAACTAGTAGGATCTAGTAGGATTATGATTCATTATGATCCATTATGGATACTATAAAGAATGAGCTTCCTAATTATGATCCATTCTCCATGATTTCGTCGCAAGATCCATTGAGATCGACCTGCCGAGGTCACCTGCCTCAATGGCAAGGTGGTGGGTCCGCCCTGCGTCAGCCGCCAACGGCTCCCAAAAGCCATGAAGGTGAGGAAACAGGGGAAACTTCGAAGATCTGAGAAAATCTCCCAAGAAAATGGACATAGATGGGAAGATTACCAGGCAAAAAATGGGATAACATGTGATAAAATGGAACAATATAACCAGCAAGAATGCAGCAAGGAATATACTGAATTGTTGTAGCAATTTGGTTGCTGGTGCTATCAGCAAGCGAGACGGTCCGATATCATTGGATATATCTGGTTGTTGGTTTCTAACATATGGCATATGGTGCATTTTCAACCATCAATCATGGAAATTGGATGATGATCCCCCAATGACTGATAATTTCAAAGGGGGTACACCAACCAGTATAGTAAGCACCATGGAACTGGGAGGACTTGTGCCTTTCTTGTAAAAAGATATTCAGGAATGAATCGAAATTCAGAAAAAAAGCGCGAAACTCATGTAATTTCCGCAGATGTCCTTTTCCAACTAGGTGGTTTGATGGAAAAAGAGCGGTCAACCTCATGTTCAGTAGCAAAATGGAAAGGGCGGATGGCAGGCGGTATGCCAAGCTCTGGCTGCCTATTTTGGCATGGGATTTCCCGGTCTTTCAGTGACACTCCAGGTGGACCCCACCTTTGTTCCCAACGGCAGTGGTGGAGTGATGATGATGCCCCTGACGGCTCGATGATTGGATCCTTGGAAGCCTTGGAAGTTCCCGAAATGCTGAGTTTCGATTCGTAATATTGGCAATTGCCCAATCATCGACTCCATATTGAACCCACCAACTGGAAAATCTGACAGCCACCAGGACTGGCCTTGCCATCACCATGACGTTTCGATGCCAGAGCGGCGCAGGATTTCATCCGACCAGTGACGCTGATTTTGAGAGAAAGCATATCTTAGCTACTATGCGTTCCTGTGGCTGATTGAACTAAGGGACGATGAGGAATGAGTATGAATGATCCCCATGCCTATTGAAAGAAAACTTATAAGAAAACCCATGGTTTCTCAAGGCATGCGCCTGACAGCATGTATATCAGCCATCAGCCTGTCTCACAGGTGGCGCGAGGCAACCTCGCTGGCACAAGTCCTAGCAAATCATAGATCCCATTCGCAGCTGATTTGATGTGCTTTGGAGGTCTGAGATGGGTTTGATATGAGTTGATGCTATGGCATCTATCCAGATGAAACATGGTCAAACTTGACTTCCGGCTCAACAGGTTTTGGGAAGCCGATCTCCCTTCGCGTTTCGAGGGGGGAACCGAAGCACCAAAACACATCAAAGAGCTGCGCCCATGGTGTAAAATCACCTAGCCCATCACGAAGTACGGTAGTAGTATGCCTCAAAGTCTTTCACCCCTCAAAAGGCCTGATCAGTTCCCCTGCCAAGACATGCTAACATTGATACTTGGGGCACCCCACTGCTAAGGAAACAGCATGCTTGTGATGTGGGCCCCGATTTCGAGGCATACCTGCGAGGACCTGCCCAGAACGCAGCCTAGAAGAGCATATTGACGTTTCCCCCAGACCACCTGAGCTGTTGAAGGCATGGATATGATATTAATATATCATGTATACATATCTATATAATTTATGCATCTATAGAGATAGACATACCCTATGGTGGAGGCAAACTTCCAGGCTGCATGCGGCGCACTTCTAGATGACAGTCAAAATCGCCGAAATGGTGGGTGCTTCTTGACCAGAAACACAACTGTTGAAGTGGAGAATGGTTGGGCAAGCTTCTCCCACATTCCTTGCAATGCCCAAATCCATTGCGCAATTCCACGTGGCTACCGAAAATCTACTCTATCTATTTGATACATATTCCCATTTGTCGTCGTGTCCAGTCAAAAACGGTGATTTTCTATTGCCATGTTTGACTACTGGCCAGGATCACGTATGAAACTGACGGGCACACAAGGGCAATGTCTCCAGCCATCCTCCATACCTTCTTTGCATTTCACATCAGAACCATTTGACCCTCAGGTCATCTCATTAAATCTCATCCATGTGTTTTGGCATATACTTCCCGTTCCTTCAGTTCCTTCAATGTCCTTCAACAACAAATAACACAACCAGATAGGAGAGATGGAGAGCGTGCCCATTGACAAATCATGAGATCCAACTCCTCTATCTCTACGCGCAAGCAGTGGTTGGTCCGAGTTTGTGCACCATTTTGGCAGTGGCTGATACTGGCCGACCTTCGGCTACCTTGGGCCCAGGGCTCCGTCGAAGATAAAAAAGTGACCCGTTGACAGCTATAAGGATAGGAGCCTCAGCTGCTGTTTCTCCCCGAGCATTGCATATTCCATTCTGAAATTATGAATCGTCATAGCTAGATGAGGTTTCCTGGGTCTAATGTGGTAAACCCACTACTGAACCATCCCAGTGGCACATCACTTGGGGCATTTTGCATCATGCCAGTCGTAGGGGTATATTGGTATACCCAATAATAGACCATAATATCCCAGTTACACTATCCCATAATGATCCATTGGTATTCCACTATTACCTTGTTATCAATTCATATGCTCTCGATTAATATCCTACTATTATAAATCCTATGAAATGGCATTGGGTGAACCCCACAGTAGCTGCTATAGAATCGGAATATAGTGGCCATATGATTTGGAATCTAATGGGAATAGAGTGGGTATAATTGACACTACAGTAAGAACTATTAGTTATCCATTTGTGTTCCCATTTGTTTAAATTCCCATTTGATTAAATCATCCCATAGTATCCATTAACAATTGGGAATAATACCAAAATAGTTCAGATAACATCAGATAACAAACTATTGGGAATCACAATTGGTTCAGCGGCATTGATGATAGCATTCACCATCATCAGCCATATCTCCCAAGAAAAGTTGACGTTCATCTGGATAAAGCCATTGAATCAAACCATCCCCTATTTTCACTAACCATCCCCTAGTTTCATCTATTTTCACAATCCAAATCTTCTCCAAACCCAATATCCTGCTGCAAATCCCATGGAAGTCCTATATGAAAACCATGGCATTTTTCCCATGGTAAAAACCCATGGTTTTCCCGTGAGATTCGGCCAGGTTCGGCAGCTGGACCTGTCCCCAGGGGAACGTGGCTGTGCTTCCAGCCACATCCGCGCCTGGCGTTATTGCGTGGAGCCGCTTGCCGTGGAGACAGGGGATGATTATGGATGATTTAACCATTCAGTTTGTCTAATGTCAACCCCGGATTAATAAACCATGGTTTATTAATTAGGGGGGTGCTACTCGAATAGTCATAATCTAATACTTAAATGGTACCCTCCCAATTAAACAGCCCAGGGGTTTACTAATCCAGGGTTGACATTAATATCCTGTGATATTTTAGGATATATTGAGAATTATATTCATGTAAAGTATGATGTTATCATATCATAGTATATAGTTTCCAAGAGGTGAGTTGAGATTTTTTCAGATATTCTTGAGTGGTGTCCAATGTTTGAGCCTGAATCTGGGTGATTTATGATTTATGATGATGTGTGGCGGCTGATTTCACGCGTAAGGCCTTTGGTTTGCTGGGAGTTCCTAATCAGGGAGGATGCACCAACAAAGAGATGATATTTATATGATATAGCTCAGAAAACACTGGATATGTTTGATGGCTGTTTGTTTGTGCGTTTTTTTTTGCCTTCTTTTCGAAGGCCGTTTGAAACACGGTCCTCCAGACTCCTTGATACTCCTTGCGTGATGACCCAATCACTGCTGGCCCACTGGGAACCACGGATGGCTCGCCACATTTGCATATCCCTGGTGCATATCCCCGGGGGCGCAGTGGAACTCTGATTGATGGGGTTCTAGGCTTTGGAGGTCATATCCAATTGATATCCCATCTTATGAGGGTTACCCTCCAGTAAATTAACATAGACCCTGGCAGAACTCCCCCATCACCGTGGATCCCCATGAGGCAAGCCAAAGGCACCGATCAGCCCCTCTTGGTGCTGGAAGATGATGCCGCTCCCACTGCCGAGTTACCTGGATGCAACTTCGACCCTGAAAGGTCCACGGGAATGGTCACATTTCGGCATATGTTTGCATATCAATTTGGCATCAGGAATCCATCTTCAAAAACTGGATTCACAGGTGATTATGGAGGCATTTCTTTCTTGATTTGTTGTTGGGATGTTCAAGTCCACCATAAAAAGTCGCCCTCGACTATTTCCAGATGGGCACCCCAACTCCAATCAATTCCGATTGGCAAACCCTATAACCCAGTAATACAGCACATCTGCACTTTTCCTTGATTGCAACTCCACTTTTTCTGGGTGATACACTAATCTTTGTTGGTCAACTCCCAATTCATGTTGAAGCATCTGAGGACACTGACAGACACAAAACGTGCAATTTCTGTTGCAAAACCATCCCATTTTTCGAATCCAGATGTTCGAGCCATCCCCATATTTTGGAGTATAGCTTTTGGACTGACCCACACTTTTGTTGGTGCTATCCCATGAAATAGTGCCATCATATCATATCCCCTAATTTACCCTTTGAAAATCGAGATAGATATGGTAATCCACGGCTTTCCCGTGGATTTAGGATATCGTAGGGCCCAAAAAGATCAAAAAGATCGAAAAGTTACATATCATTAAATTTTGATAGGATGTTACATTTCTATCTTTCTTGGGGGTTGCTATATCTGTGTTAATTCACCGGAGGTATACCATTGACTCAGATGCCCAGGTTTTGCGAGGTTTTAGAGCAAGCCCTTGCGACCTTGCCGGTGGGGGTGACCCCTGACAGTGGGAGGTGAATTCATATTTATGTCTATAGTCTATTGATATATGAACATACTGTACATATATTAAATTAGATATAGATATATATATATAGATAGATAGATAGATAATGATAGATAGATATACACATTATGCATAATATATAATATATATACATATATACATACATATGTGTATGTGTATGTGTGCACAAAGGTATAGACATGCATACAAATTCGTTTACACGAGAATGTTGAAGCAACTGTTTTTGGCTTGTCTCCTGTCTTTGATGCTCTGTATTTGTGCAACTCAGAAGCTCACAATGCAATTTGATACATATATATATACACATAATTATAGTTATATAAATATATGTGTTTTTTGTTTAGTGGGCATATATGTTGGTGTAACATACTCATATGCCGTATGAAATCCCTAGAAAGCATGTAGCGCTCGTAAAGTGAAATGCACATGCCTAGGCTTGTCAAGACTTCTATTCAAAGTTGTTTGTGTAAGAACTGTAAGCTCCCTCAACGATAGAAACTGTACAGGGATTCCCTGGCATTTTGAGATGGTGAAGCCGAATGTGACCTACCAGGATGACGCGGATCTTTTGTACCTGGGCTATTCTCAGGCGCGCCGCGAAAAAAACCGTGTGAAATGTAAAGGGATTCATCGAACTAGCCATGGGCCATACCATGGCGTTCCGTGACCGGAGGCTACAATCAAGTGAATGTATCATGATGTATCCTCAAAGTGGTTGACTATCTACACAATTCAAGGGGATGCATGGGAATGGGGGATTGGACTCCCGTGATCGTGCGCTGACATGGTGAATATGGTATGGTGATGACCAGCCAAAGTCAAAGTCTCTGTCAAAGCAATCGCTAAATACCCTTCCATCATCCGGGAATCCGGGAACTTACTTACATCATCCAAATTTGCCGTAGCGTGGATAGGCGCAAGAACAGCAAGCTGACCCTCCAGAAGCAAAAATGTCCAGTGCTGAAAACTGCTTGTGACAGGCAGCCGACTGGCGCCGCGAAGTCTCCCGACATGTCGTGGAGTCCCACTATGTGTGGACGACACTTGGCCCAGTGGTGGGTGAGTCGCGGCGTTTCGAAAACTGCAAAACTGGGATGGCATTGCTCCGGGGAACCTTGGGGTATCTTGAAGTTATGAATGGAAACATTGGAAAGGCAAATCACCACTTTTCTCAATATATGATAATATATGCATGTATCCTTTTTAATCATTGCTGGGATGCTTCCCATAGTCTCAACGTACCCTGAGGGTTGCTATGGCTTTGTTATATACTATTATACCCTCAGGTAATCGACAATGGCTTGCTGGAGAAAAAAATCATAGATGATTTTTTCCAGCAAACTAAACCTACAGTGAGTTGGGGAAATTTCAAATTTCCACAAATTTCCCAGGTTACCGGAGGGAAAAAACCCATCGTATCCTGATCCAAGTGGTCCCCGATCACCAGGACAGTGGCCTACATTGCTGGGATCTGAGACATGTTGAAACTCAGCAGCTGTTTCTAACTTGGGACATGTCAGTCACTCAGTCCTTCATGTCACATGTTTGGAGAGGCAAAAACATCCAAAAACGCCTTTCGTATCCTGGCCTAGTGCCAACTTTCTGCCTAGTTCCAGCTCAACTGCCCAATTGCCCATCAGTTCCCACAGGTCTGGCCCTTGGGGGCAAGGAAGATGTTGTCCAAGCTGCCGGTCAATGAACCCGTGGACAATTGGATGGCGGAGCCTCGGCGCTGCGGATGGGAGAAAGAACGGAACTGGTTTGAGATGCAGTTTCACCCCAACATTATGTTGGGGTGAAACTGGAAGTTATTTGGAATTTTTGGGGGTTGAATCAAGAAATTCTTGTTGATTTTTCATGTTTGAAAGAGTTTGATCGTTTTGTGCGGAGAATCGGCGGGTTGATATCGCTTTTTGGAACCCAAGTTGGTTGGCTGTGAGGCTGGTGTGCCCACGGTCGGGTGGTATTCGGTTGACGTAGTCCATTTTTTGCATGTCGGATCCGATTCTTGAGATTGGTCCCATAACAAAAGGGCAACCAGCTGACTAAGCTTGGAAGTGGTACTTGCTGCAACAAGATAGGAGTGTGCGAACTTGTGTTATGAAACTTTGACAAGCCGAAAGTAACCAGCAACACTGACAAGCAACAAAGATGCTGGAACAACCCGAAATCCAGGGGTGGATGATCCAGCGCCTTTTTCGTGCCAAGGGCATGTGTGCTGAAAATGATATCAAGGCAGGCTTGGTTCATGGGAATCCTAGCCTCTATCCCATTGGAACTGGTTTTCCAATAGCTATCCCTCTTGGTTATCATCATCCCCAGTGGGGGTAGTACACTCTCCCATAAAACCCCACCAAGAACGGTACATTTAATAATAATATGATTGATATGTTCATGGCTCATTTGGGATGATGAACCCCACTTGCACAGTATGGATCAGTATGGGACAATGTCTCACTGGAATCTCGAGTGCTACATGTGTAAACCTATGATGACTACCTGTGGCATAGGTTCCATCCCTATCCAGCCAAATCAGCCAAACCCTTTGCCAGAGAAGAAAGGCTAGCACTGACAGGTGCATGCAGTGAGTGTTTGCATGTTTTTGCAAGTAGTGCAATAGTGTAGTGATGGTTGAGCATGGCATTGCATACAGGTGCAGCAAGCAGCTTCCAAATTCAAGCAGGTTGTGTCCATAGAAATGGTGGCTTGAGAAATTCTGACCCGCTGCTCCAGTATTTCTGGTGCACCCAGCTTATCTCACGCCCCATGATTTGGATCCGGTAGACTCTGAGCCGGTAGGCATACTGCGTTCGCCCGAAGATTGTGCTTCAAGCAGATGCTTGGAACGTGAATTCTGACGTGGCGCATTCAGATGAGTTTCTTGGTCATCTCCCGTCGTTGAGAGATTGGAGTTTGCAGACTGAGGCAAATGAGACCATGTCAGTGACAACAGTCTCTCTCTCTCTCTCTCTCATTCTCTGACTCTCCCTTTCTATGTATGTGTCTCTATACCTATGTATAAGCGTATACATGCATAGAGAGAGAGAGAGAGGAAAAAAAAAAAACATTGTGGTCTAGTGGAGAAAGAAGCTACCAACCAGTCAGTAGGCTAGCCCATGGGTTGACAAAAACTGAGGCACTACTGGGGGCCCAACTCCGACATTCAGCATTCGGACGCGCCACTTGACGACTGCATACATTTGGTGATGGGGTCGCCTGGGAGAATGATCAGATTTTCACCAATTTAATTGAACTTAGTGAATGGTTGGTGCATATGACATTCAGCATGCAGACAGCTCACATCCCAAAAGCCAACAGAGATTCTCGCGGTCGGCGGTCAAGGCCCCCGAAGCTCGGTAGATGTATCCTATCCCTGCCCGATGCCATCCTTGAAGCATCTTGAAGCCCGGGCATTTCGGGCACATGGGAATGGTCATAATATTCACAATGTTATGTAGATTATGTAGGGGATGGGATTGTTCTGTTTGAAACTAAGATGAGGTAAAGCAATCCAGGGCGACTATATATATGTTTCCACCAGGTGAATCAGGGACTTGGATTCTGCTAGTATTGTGCTTTGGGTATTACAGAGTGTTTGGACCAAAATAAGATGTAAAAGTTGTTGTTTCCAGTTGGGAAATCTTGGTCTTTGAGAAGCTGAATTGGAACTTAAGAGTCCCCATCTTTGCTGGATTTTGCTGGCTAAATCCCACCCCAAAAAATCCAGAAAAATCTTGGAGCATCCACCCATTTTCCGAGGCTCTACTGGGGTCCAGGGCATCCGGAAGCTGGTGGAGACCCGGCAGGCCGGTGCTCTAGCTCCAGCCAGAAAGTTGTAAGGCAGTTATAGGATGTTATAGGCATAAACAAAGTTGAGTTACCCATAGTGACCCATGAAAATTTGGGAAATGAATTTAACCATCACTGGCTGGTTTCAAACATGCATTGTTCAACCAGACCAACGGGATGATGGGAATCAAGTCAACGTACCATGTAATCCCAGAAATCCCAGGTATGGTGATCCATGGGTTGTACAACCACTAAAAGCAGTAGTACCTGGAATAGTACTGAAAATAGCAGCAAGTATACACTGAAAACAAAGCCCCGTAGTACATTATATTACTAATAGTATCTAATAGTTTTATAAAGTGTTATATTACCACATTCTGACTACTCCCGACAGATAGATCAATGATGATCCATGACTAATAGCTATATAACTGTTACCACTAGTAACATCCTATGAGGGGTTGTCATATGATGACAATTAAATTGATACTACTAGAATCATTAGTTTTAACACTTATAGATAGTTATATATAGTCATTATAACCATGATATATTATTTAGTTAGTAGTTAGTACTATATATAATATAAAGATATATGATAGCTTAAGTTACTTGGGTGTTATAAATAGTATTATCATACTAACTATTAATAACTATGAATAATACTATTTACTATATATATAATACTATATATGTATTACTATTATAATATTATTGTATATTTATATTATTACTATGAATAACTATTAATTATACGATGACCAAACAGCCGAGACACTCCGTTTAGGTGGTCTCCTATGGGACTTGGACGACTTGGACGACTTGGACGACTCCGACTCCGAGGACTTGCCACCTGGCGCGGCGAAGATTTTTTTCGATGGTGAGATATCAATGATAATGATACCCTCTGGTTATTTAACATAGCCATGGTATAGATGGCCCATAGAAATAGATGGTTTACCTAGTAAAAATGGTGATTTTCCATGGCTATGTTAAATAACCAGAGGGTATATGATATGAGATTGATATTTGAGATTGATGATATTGATGATTTTGATTTTATATTATAGATCTATAGAGAGAGAGAGGTTCTCAGATATATAATGATATATGTATATATACACTATATATATATACGAAAATTGTGTGGCTTTATTGGGCCACCAATCAACCTATGGATGAGCTAGATTTTCCCATGCTTGGAACATGAACTTACAACAAGAAGCCAATCAGTATGTAGAATGATTTCTTGAATTTAGATGGAAAGATGAAACTATCGGCGAAAATCATGTCAATTTTCAGCTTGGAAAAACGCGGAGTTAATTCCTCTGAGTTGATCATCCGATCTGAGGTAATCCATATAGCTTTATCAGCCCCTTGGCGCTGGGTTTGCAAGCCATTTGAAGCTCCCCCAGAGATGTGTGAAACCTTTTGCAAATCTGATGAAAACTCAAAGTGGAATTGGAATCTCATGGAATCTCTTTGCCGGCCACTTGTTTAGTGCCAAAGGTAGATGTTCCATGATTTTCCACTTTTCTAAATCCACTTCTTTGATGATTTGATATAAAATATTGAGTATTGGTGAAACAATTCCGCAATAGTAAACCTCAGATGGCCAAGCGTAAGTCTCAATCCCATGCAAGTTGTCAGGGATCATGTTAAGTTACCTTGCCCGATTTGGCCCAACAAACTGCAGAGAGATAGACTATATCACTGACATATACAGAGGAAGATGGAACTTTGAGCTGATAGTTTGATCTAGAGGAAGATTGCCAGCATGTTGATTTCATATATATTATATAAGATTATATAAGAGAGGTTCCATTTCAAATGGTTGATTGGCAAGTTCTAGAAGTTCCCTGATGACACATCGAAAACACCTGGTAATTTTGCCTCGGAAGATCATCATAAAGCAGCTATCGGAAGATGTGCATCCTAACGAGTATGACTGTTCACTTGCTAATATGTGGTTACAGTTCAGTTATAAAAAGGATATTCCGGATTTATACATGGCTCATCAACT
>CAMXCT020004524.1:60723-220723 GCA_947184155.2 Cladocopium goreaui | reverse complement strand
GTGCACAAGCAGATTGCGTATCAACATTAGGATCCCACTTGCACGCGCACGCACACAGACATACATACAGCTAGGGCTTGAAAAATAGGTCTTAGGGGCTTGTGGCCTCTCAAAAGCAGTTTCTTTGGCTGGCGTCAAAACAACCCAGAATTAAGAACCAGGAGCGTTGGGCCAACGGGGAAGTTAGAGGTTGCAAGACACGTGTCCAAGGGGGCCTAAAGCTGCAAAAATGAGTTGCCCCGCCAAAAACACGCAAAACGGCCCCAGATCCCAAAACTAGGAAATCATGGTTTTTGAGCGTGCGGACTTGTTTAAATGGATGATTTGGAGGTTTGACGGCACCAAAAGGAAAGGAAAAAAATGACAGACAGCCGGTGCAAGCATGTTTGTGGCTAGCGGGCTGGTTTTGGACCAAGGGGGGACCCCTATGTCTTTCCAGGCCCCCAGCACGAAAACCTGGCGGTTTGAACTGAGTGTCTTTTTGGGGGTGTCCTCAAACCTTACCTTGGAAAGCTATAGGTTTTCTATAGACCCACGGCATCCTTAATGGATGGTTACCTTTTTTTCCGGGCCTGGCGGCACCTACTAACACCATAAGAATTGCTATTTGCAGCCCAGCAAGGTTGCCAGGTCCTCATTCCCAATTTGAAAAACTATGCTTTCTAGACCCACGACCTCTTTACTGGATGGCTGCAAATGTTTTAGGGCCTAGCGGCACCTAAGAACACCATAAGAATTGCTATTTACGCAACAGCAAGGTTCCCAGCCTCTCATTCCTAATTTGAAAAATTATGGCACTAGAGCATCTCCGGGCAGCGTTCGCACCCGACGCCCATATTTCTTATTTCCCCCAACGTCACCCTATTTCTGGTTTGGAAGAAAATTGAGTAACGACCTAAGAAATAAATTAAATTGGCCAGATGTATTAATTCATATACTGTATATTCATGCATATTCTATGTTGATTCTATCGCATACAGGCAAACAGGCCGTTGTTCATGTGTCATCGACATCATCGATTTTGGGCGGTAGCTTCAGAGCTGTAGGTGGCAAAGTTCGTTGGATGAGGATGAAACTGGCATTGGATGGTGTGGATGGTGTGGATGGTGTGGATGCGGATCATGAACCAAGATTACTAACAGTACTAACATCATGATTTTATGCGGTCGATTTGGTACAGCAACTGGTGCGGATTCCAAGGTCCATATGGTGGAAAATCTATGCAGGCTCACCCCGAAATACACGACAGAGTACGACTCAACAGATCTGGTTCTGCGCTCCAAAAGTGCGGTTCAAAGGGCAGAGATGCAGGTCCTAGGAATGTCATGAAAAGTGGCGGATCCTCGCTATCCCCTCCATGTTTGTAGATGTTTTACCTGTTGAAAGTTGGAACCCTTCCATTGCCAGGTCAAATGGCTGGAGGGTAAAGTTAGGGGGCCTTAACCCAGGGATTTCCAAGGCATTCTGGGGTGAACTCATCCTCCTTGACTCTGTAGACAGACAAAAAAAAAACTGTTTGGGCTCATTGTTCATGACCGCTCGAACAAACATGATTCATTCGCTTTATAAACCCCATCATCCATCCTATAGATATCTATAGAAGATTCTATAGATATCTCCACAAATAGATATATATATATATATAATACATATATATATATATACAATATTATTATTTCTGCATATTATTTCTGTCATAAACCATTAGTTACCTCTATCATGTTTTTTCCCATCGGACACGGCATCTCTGCCTGGGGATTTTTGGAGTCTCCGGCACCTTGGTGGGCGTTCCCTGGGAACGGAGAAGCTCCATCAACGGGACGTTTGGTGGACGTTTGGTGGGGCAAAAGATGAAAAAAAATATGTGAAAATGGAGAAAATCATCCAAAACCATAGGCAATCATCCAAAAATCTATAATTACTAAAAGATGAAGAAAAACCAATAGAAACCAAGAGAAAATCATCCAAAAACCATACTGATGAAGGTTTTTTACAACTGATAAAGATTGATGAAGATTGAAAATGTCATCCAACAACATCAGCAGATCTATCCTAAATCTGGAAAAAATCGTCCGACTGACATCGTTTTGGTCAATCTTCCAGTTGCCGAAACGCAAGAGTCGAGTGGCCGTCCCGAAGGTCCTATGGGGCTGCGGAAAGCCGCGCCAGCGCCAGACAGCTTCGAAGTCCATGGAGCATGGTCAAAAGAGGTCGAGGCTAGGCTAAGATACTCCAATATTTTGGCACATGATGGTAGGGGCATTTAAAGGTACATGTTTATGCTGTTGAGTCTTGGATTCAACAGGACTCTAGGGTTTTGATCCATGATCCATGTCATCCCCACCAGAAGGTTAATAAGTTAACCGTTTGTGGGCCAATGCCTGGTTGTAGTTCAAGGAACTGCTAGTCACTGGCCGCAGGGGGAGTATCAGCTAAACTCCGGATTAATACCCTGCTTAGTTAATTCGGGTATGGTATCCGTACCCATAAATAGTATTAAATAGTGATGTTTGCTATTGAAATAGCACTTCCCCATTCAACAGTCCAGATCGATTCAAGGTTGACATTACACTTGGTGATTTGTGCCAAATGAACTTCTGTCGATATTCTTCACGAAGGATGTGTTGGGTGACCATGAAAACCATGAAAGCCATGAAGTGGTGAGAGGCCGCAGTAGTAAGCCATGGTAAGCCATTTTCCGATCGAATGGCCCCAGGCGGTTTATTCACCATGGAGGAAGCTGATGTAATGGCGAAATTAAGAAACTCTCGCGGAGTTTGCCACCCTAAGTCCCAGAGCCCCCAACGTCAGCGGGCAATTCATGATTATCTGATGATTCACAGTGGCAGACGCATGCAAGATGATAGCAATACCATCGCCTCCAACTGCGTGTTGCTGCTTCAGCGACGATTGCAGATGGTAAAAGGTACAAGCTGCAGTTGTCGCATGGACTGTTGGATCTACTTGGCAACGCCGCGACTTGGAGCGTATGAATTGCAAGATCATACCATGAAGTCGGAACGTATTCAACAGGGCAAAGCTCAATAGCGTACTACCCACTTATAACAGGCTTGCTCTTTGGCAAGGGGCTAGGACACTCTGTGGCCTGCAGCTCGCTGAAGCATTTCCTTTGCAGATAAGGTTCTGGAACCGACTCCAAATGGCACCTTTCGTTCGAATTAATTGCCCACTTCAAAGAGGTGACACATCAACTCATATGAGCACTGGTTCGCACACACTTCATGAGCCACTCATTGAGCCCCGTCTTTGTGACCAAATGTAGCTATGTTCCTCCTTTTTGCTGCTACGGTTGCTTATCTCAGTTAACCTAAACTATCTCAAAAGTCTGAAACTAAATTTTCTAACGTCATCTCACGTCCCCCTTTTTCCGACCTATATTCCAATGATTTCCTCCCAGTGACCCACTTTGCTGATCTTGGACCGACCTCGCCATGGCGGCCATAGCGGCCATGGCGCTACGGCCATCAACGCCATCGCAGTTGTCGCCGCCGCACCACGGCCTCGCGGTCCAACGGGGTCCAGCCGCGAAGAGCAGAACCAGAGGCACTGATGGATTGAAAATGGGAAAACATCGGAAAACACTTCTGGGATCTTCTTGGTATCATAGGGTATCTAAGATTGAAGGAGTATGAAGGAGTAATCAATTATAGGAAATATATTGAAAGATGTGAAATCATCCAAGGCATGGCGGCCATGTTGTACTGTCTGTCGTTTTCAGCAGATCTCCGGTAAGATGTGCACCGTCCTGTTGGTGAGGTGCCATGCTTCGTTTTGCCGCGGTTTTCTGTGGCAACTTGGTGAGTTTATTCAGTCCATGTCAGTAGATCATAGTACATCTTGTGCATGTTTTATCGTTGTAATGTTGGGCTCTGATTAGCCCCCCCTCAACAATTTTAGTCTACTCAATAACTCGGCATTTTCTGCGCCCCCCCAACAATTTTTAGGATAGTCAACTTAAGTAAGGATTTCAATTGACATCAATCTACATTCAATCGATTTTCCTTTTCAACCTCAAAAAAATCTATTGATAAGAAAGGATTTCAATTAAAATCAATCTACTTTCAATTGATTTTCCTTTTCAACCTCAAAGAAATCTATTGATAAGAAAGGATATCAATTGAAATCAATTTACGTTCAATTCATTTGGATCTACTTTCAATTGATTTTCCTTTTAAGCCTCAAAAAATCCTTTTATAAGAAAGGATTTCAATAGAAACCAATTTGCTTTCAATCTGCTTTTAAATGATGTTCCTTTTCAACATCAAAGAAATCTATTGATAAGAAAGGATATCAATTGAAATCCATTTACGTTCAATTCATTTGAATCTACTTTCAATTGATTTTCCTTTTAAGCCTCAAAAAATCCTTTTATAAGAAAGGATTTCAATAGAAACCACTTTGCTTTCAATTCATTGGAATCTACTTTTAATTGATGTTCCTTTTCAACATCAAAGAAATCTATTGATAAGAAAGGATATCAATTGAAATCCATTTACGTTCAATTCATTTGAATCTACTTTCAATTGATTTTCCTTTTAAGCTTCAAAAAAATCCTTTTATAAGAATGGATTTCAATAGAAACCAATTTACTTTCAATTCATTTGAATCTACTTTTAAATGATTGTCCTTCTAAATCCAAAAGAACATTGCCCCAAAAAAAATTGTGCACAATAGGGTACCATCGAAACAATTATATACATTATTGAGGATCTGGGTCACTCATGGGGTACCCCTTGAAAAATTGTTTGGGTGCCGTTTTTTTTGATAAGGGTTTAATAAAGCATCTAATTATTTGGGAAACCTTGCATTTTCAAGGCGTTAACATGGATATGGCTTTCTAAAGTAAATGGACCAGCTTTACCCAAAGAAAGGTGGATAAAACGTCTTGTGTTCTTTTTTCACCTCATTTTTTTTTGCACAATGGGGTGCCATCCAAACAATTACATTATTGAGGATCTGGGTCACTCATGGGGTACCGTACCCCCTTGAAAAACTGTTTGGGTGCTGTTTTTTTGATAAGGGTTTAATAAGGCATCTAATTATTTGGAAAACCTTGCATTTTCAAGGCTTTAACATAGATATGGCTTTCTAAAGTAAATGGACCAGCTTTACCCAAAGAAAGGTGGATAAAGGTGGGAAAACATCTCACAATAGGGTACCATGACACTAATCGGGGCTAACATTATCTGTTTTGAATTATATGTGACTGCAGAGAATGGAATGTCCCTATAGGGGCTAGGTTTGTGGCGCTAGATATCGCTATATAGATACTTTTACATAGCAATGAAAGTGAAATATTGTCAGGCTCGATGCTTTCTCGGCCTCTTGCTCTCTTGCAACTGTTGTTCCCTGTCCTGCTTGGGCAACTCCACAGTAGCCTACTTTTCGCAAACCTCTTTTTAGGTTTAGTTGGAATATTGATTGATGTGTGTTTTTCATAGTTGTACATGTTCGTTCGGAGCTGGGACTTGTGACAAGCCCTGCAGGAATCGCGTAATGACCAGTGGAACGGGATGACAAGGGTGGGAGGGGATGGCTTCATCGAAAGTGCTTTTTCCAGACAGTTAGTTTTGCACATTTCAATGGATTGGTTCAAGGGCCGGGAAAGTCTACAGGAGACCATGTTTTTCATGCGTTCTATTCTCAAATTGGTTGGGTTCGCCCGGCAATCAATTTTTCCACCAATTCTGGGAACATACCCGTTACGAGATACCTTGAACATGTAATGAATATAGTGAAGATTCGTTCTATTTATACATACATAATCATACATACATACATATATATATATACATATACATGCAGTTTTGGCGTTTTTCAGCGTCAACATGTAGACTTGGACGCAACCGAGGTATCGTCTCGGCGCGCAGTTTTACGGCCACGAAGGCTGTAGGCGCGATAGAGATTCAGGGACAGTGGTGGCAGCTTAATGCGATCCAGATCCATGGAGCTCATTTGGAAAAAACAATGCTTATTCTTCCAGACCCATCAGCAATTATGATCGAAGGAAGTTTAGAAGTCAAACTTCGAACAATATGGATAATATGGACAGATATGGACAGATGAAAAAGCAAAGGAGAGTCAGAGAAGAGAAGAGAAGAGAAGAAGCAAGAAGATCAGAGAAGAGAAAGAGTCAGAAGAAAGAAGATGCAGGCGTGCGAAAAGGTAGAAAAGTCGCAAATCACTGTGTTTTTCCAATGTTTTGGCGCTCCAGAGGGTCAAAAAGTAGGCTAGCTAAAGCGGCGGGTGCGGAGCCGTTTGAAGAGATGATAAATGAAAAATTGCACGCCGTTGTGGCGCGAAGCACGTTTCGAAGTCAAAATGTACAAAACACTACATGTTCGAACCACTTTTGGAAGTTGCGTGTCGAAAAAGTGCCCGCTGCTGTGGCGCGAAGCACATTTCCAAGTCAAAATGCACAAAGCACATGTTCGGACCACTTTTGGAAGTTGAGATGATGAAAAGTGTATGCCGTTGTGGCGGGAAGCACATTCGAAGTCAAAACGTGCAAAACACCATGTTCGGACCACTTTTGGAAGTTGAAATGATGAAAAAAATTACGCCGTTGTGGCGGGAAGCACGTTTCGAAGTCGAAATGTACAAAACACACCATGTTCGGAGCACTTTTGGAAGTTGAGATGTCGAAAAAGTGCAGGCCGTTGTGGCACGAAGCACATTTGGAAATGAAAAGTATCAAAAACTGATCGTGTCGGACTACTTTTGAAAGTTGGGATGTGGTTTTGCGCGGCATGCGCAAGGGATTCGGCACCTTGCCACAAGTGAGCAAAACGTTGGTAGTGGTAGTGGTAGTGGTAGTGTTGGTGGTAGTAGTGGTAGTTGTGGTAGTTGTGGTAGTTGTGGTAGTTGTGGTAGTTGTGGTAGTTGTGGTAGTTGTGGTAGTTGTTGTAGTTGTGGTAGTCGTGGTAGTTGTGGTAGTTGTGGTAGTTGTGGTAGTTGTGGTAGTTGTGGTAGTTGTGGTAGTAGTGGTAGTAGTGGTAGTAGTGATGGTAGTAGTGATGGTAGTAGTGATGGTAGTAGTGGTAGTAGTGGTAGTAGTGGTAGTAGTCGGAGTAGTCGGAGTAGTCGGAGTAGTAGGAGTCGTAGGAGTCGTAGGAGTAGTAGGAGTAGTAGGAGTAGTAGGGCACTAGGAGTAATAGGAGTAATAGGAGTAAAAGGAGTAATAGGAGTAGTAGGAGCAGTGGGAGTAACAGGAGTAACAGGAGTAACAGGAGTAACTGGAGTAACAGGAGTAACAGGAGTAACAGGAGTAGTAGGAGTAGCAGTAGAAGTAGTAGTAGGGGTAGTAGTAGGAGTAGTAGTAGGAGTAGGAGTAGCACAAGGAGGAGTAGGAGCACTTCCCCCTGGCAATTTTTAACACCGCAAATTTCGGAAAGGTTGTGGCCCTTCCAAAACAAGTCTAAAACGCCTCTAAAACAAGTCTGAAACGCCTCTTGTTCTGTTTCAATTACTGAAATCATGTCTTAGTCTTGTGGCTCTTGAAGAATGCAATGAAGTGTGTTTTTTGAGCGACCTGCTAATAAACATCCTCGGCGTGTTACTTTCTTCTCGGCGCATTTAGTATTTGTTTTCAATAGGCGGAATTAAAAAACAACGGTCCAGTGGTGCGTCAAGACGCGCCTGAAATGCTGCCAAGTGACGTCATGTTCTATTTTCTATGGTTTTGGCGGTGTTTTTGTGTTTTTTTCATCTGCTTGTGTCATGTAATTTCATGTTTGTTTTTTTAAAATTTTGAGCGAAATTTCCATGGCACCACAGTTTCGCGCATGTCGCACGGGGCTACAGCGAAATGCATCTTTTTAAATGTTGGTGGTAGTTTCGCTACAGTGAAATGGCATTTTTTTACCCACATAATTTACTTTTTTTTGGACTTGGATTTTTCACATAGCAGTTACATCATGTTGCACGGGGCTACAGCGAAATGAAGGTTTTTAGTCTTTTTCGTGTTTTCGTCACACCGAGGTGCACCTTTTTTGATGTATGGTATGGTTGATTCTAGTTTCATAAACAATGAGTTGTGTGTGTGTGTTCGAATGTGTTTTCAGCTGAATACGGCATTTGAGAGCATTCGAAGAATCCACAGCTCAAAGAAGCTGACACGGACGCTTCTTTTTTGTCCTGGCGAGTGAACTCATTCGAACAGCCAAGAGCTGTTTTTGTTTTTGTCCAAGACCAGGAAGTCTTTGGGTTCATGTCCCAAGGCAAGTTTCACTTTGTTCCGGACGTAACATCGGGAGCGTGTCGAGGATTGCAAGAGAAGATCTATAGAGCGTAGCATCATGAGCGTGTCGAGGATTGCAAGAGAAGATCTATAGAGCGTAGCATCATGAGCGTGTCGAGGATTGCAAGAGAAGATCTATAGAGCGTAGCATCATGAGCGTGTCGAGGATTGCAAGAGAAGATCTATAGAGCGTAACATCGGGAGCGTGTCGAGGATTGCAAGAGAAGATCTATAGAGCGTAACATCATGAGCGTGTCGAGGATTGCAAGAGAAGATCTATAGAGCGTAACATCGGGAGCGTGTCGAGGATTGCAAGAGAAGATCTATAGAGCGTAACATCGGGAGCGTGTCGAAACGAAGATGCAACAGGAAGAAGGCGACAGAACGCTATTAAGCCCCCCCCCCACCCCCACCCCCAACCCCCACCCAACCCGTCGATCCGCGTGACAGGTGTGGAGAAAAATACACATAAACGCGCACTGCCAAGCAGAAAAGCAAAGCATAAAACGCGTCGTGACGTACGACTGGGGCCAAAAACAAATAAAAAAAGGCCCCCGGGCGGCGACATTCTTTTTAATTGAGGGGGGTTATTAATAGGAGGTCGAGATTACAACTCCAACCACCTTTCGGTCCATCAGTGGATTCCCTCTGCCATCCATGCATAACAAGAACTCACCTCTCCTATAGCGTCCTACCTTTGGAACTTCCACCACCGCCTTGTGCGGTACTAGTGGTACATGCGAATATATACACACACATACATATATATGTATATAAAAAATATATCATTACATACATACATATATACATATGCTTATAAGGGTTTTTTTAATATATATATATGTAATATGGACAGCATGTTTGATTTGCATGACTGTCGCAATGGACGATCGAGGTCCCACAAATCAGTTTGCTGATGAACTGTTCAACCGATTATAGCCATAGATCATCATAGGTCACAAAAATCAACAAGTTTGATTATTTTGAGTAATGAATTACCATTACCCCCTTCCATGCTTGATGATTTTCAAAAAAAAAGGTTGAGTGATTGTTTCTACCTATATATGTTTTTAACGTTAGTCAGTGGAAATGCTGGAAGTTTCAGACTAGATCTCATTCAGCTTATATCGGGAGCCTTCGCTGTGTGAATTTACACATGGCAGCGGAAAACTCCCCATTTGTAGATTTCTAGTGTGGGTTTGTCTGAGATGAGGGTAGATGTACCAACAAAAAAACATGTTTTTCACTTTCCCTATGAAAATGACCATAAATTCATCATTGAGTGTAGATTCCACTACATTCTCCTTTTGTGACCAGTTAGAGTGAAAAAACTTAGGGCTAGAAAGAGAGTGAGGGAGCAGTTAGATTTAGATCCCCATTTTTGCTGCATCCAGGTACCGACCGTGCGAGCCGCACGGCCAGCACGGCCACTGAAGCCGGCGACGGGAGGAAGGTGCAGATCAAGGTGCAGGGTATTGGGCGCCGCTTGATCCAATGGGATGAGCGATCCATATTCCCGGAAAGACTAGGAAACCAGTTGGGGTAGGAGTTTCCCAGCCGTATATTTGACCAAACATTGGGGCGTCACCCACAAAACTGGTGGCCTCACTGGATATACCATGCGATTGCGGGCTGGAAATGTGTTGGTTCTTTCTGAGCATGTCAGATGGAATCAAACTTGGAGATCCTGCTTCACCCACAGGATTCCAAATCCACCCATGTTAGCCTCATGTCAGCGCTGAAAGCATCAAGCCTTTGCTGAATTGGAGATGATGTCACTTGATGTCCCTTGATTTTGTTGTCGCCATTCACATCATTTACATCAATTACGATGAATTAACAATGGGCTCAATGTAAGCGAACATGTTGCTATGGTATACATGGCCCATTTATAAATTATTTGGTTACCTATAGAAAAAATGTGATTCTTATGTTCCATAATTAACTTAGATTTCCAGAGGGTACAGATAGGTTGTTTATTTGTTCGTCCATCACGAAAACTGGGAATGATGATCCCCAACTGTGCCAATCAGCCAATACATTCAGAGTTTAAAGCCACATAACTCCATCAGCCAGTCCAGTTCATTTCTTACATGCTTCAAAGAGTGGACCAGCACACAATGCACATAGCCATTGTAACAGCCCTAGAACCCCTAAAATTCAATGTCCTTACAAGGGAGAGGGGACCCCAATGTCAAGAAACACTCAGCACCTCCAAAATCCAGACCAAGAGCTAACATGGAGTCACTAAGCCGCTGAAAGAGTTGACGTGCCAAAAAAAAATCAGCTGAAGGTTGCAACTGGAAGATCATTTGGTGAGTTCCCTGGTAACCAACCACCATCAACCGCAAACATTGTAGGGTATCAGCTACACACTAACAAAGTCGTTCAAACCTTTGCTGCAGAAAGGCCGAGAAAGTGAAAGAAGTGTGACTCGCTTCTGAAACCGGGTCGCCTGCTTCCTGGTTTCAAAGATTGACGTCCTACTTTCAATCATAATTTATGGTGACAAATGGACTCCGGTGATGAATCTAGATCCAAGCCATCCAGTATATTATCTACAGTATACATATATACGTGTATACATATATATATATTTATTTATTTATGTGATGCATTGTGATGCTTAAAATGATGATGATGATGATGATAATAGTACTGGCAACAAGCACACAGATACTGTATACATATTACGGTACACACGTGGATCATTGGGTTCCCACTTGATTGATGCTTTTCAGGACGGATGGACATGTCCCGGCGGCAGATTTGGGAGTGGGCCCTGCAATAAATGCCACGGAAGAACCAAGTGATCGAACTCTGTTTCGGTGGCCCACTGGGACCCGACAACATGTGGTCAAATATCACATCAAAGAAGTGCTGGAGACTGTCATACGCACTGTTCTGGGGTAGAAGTAGCACCAAAACAATGCCTAATGTCACTTCAAGAACCCGCACATAAACAATTTCTGTATAAATGCATTTTTACACCAGTATATGATATGATTATGCATGTTCTACAATACATATTTTTGTGTAATCATATATGCAGATGCATTTGGTTCCTTGAACGCACGTATCATATCTCCACTTCCACTGAGGAAGCTGCAAGACGCTGAGATGAAGATCATGGATGATCTGATGCGGCGCCGCGGATCTCCGCAGATCCAGTTGGGGATCAATAACTGCTGTACAACCATTTTAACCATGGGGAGAAAAACCAGCAGGGTATAATGGAATATCATGGTTATAATATGTTATAATTCTTCCATGGTTCTAACCAGGATAATTGTTATAATGGTTTTATAGTCATGGAATAATTATGGGATTTGGAGATTAACCATGATCAACCTATAAATTACTGGCAGGATCAAACCCAGAAAGTAACCGCTTGGGAAGTGGACTTACAAGTCCTGCGCCATGTATATATACCCGAAGTCAAACATGGCCCATGTATATATGCTATAAAGTTGCATTTAGATCGGGGATTTCCCAGCTAACCATTTTGATTATATAACGGAGAGTAACTGGTGTATAACCCATCATCAATTAAAAATACAGTCAAAATACTAAAACAGCAATTATGGAATGATTGAATGGGATATAACACATCTACCATTTTGATTCATTTCGGGACGATTGAAACACCCAATTGTGGCAATATTGGGGATGGTACATTCTTGGGTTTACCAAGTTACAGGCATTGCCATTTTTTGTATGCATCTCAAGCTGCGCAGCTACAACGTACGCTGCTTGCTTGGTCAGTGCTGCTCCCAGATTCTGAAGGGAACAGCGAAGGGACACAACATAGGGCACCTGCCCTTAGGATGAAACCATGTGAAATTCATAAAGATATGATGCTACTCATCAAGTCAGATACATGATGCATCACCCCTATTACAGTTTTACGGGATCAATGAGGGATATGTGATCTCAACAGCATCTCAACAGCATCCCATGTTTTGATGAGAATCCCTTATTCTCCTGGTTGTCCCAATTTGTACTGTAACGTTGATTCTTCATGGTTGTAGGTACCCTTGTTCCTTGCTTGAATCGTTAAAAATGGCCATGCTTACATGTTCGATGGCTACCTTGTACTGCAATTTTTGCGGTTTCAATCCGGGTGTTTGTTCTGTTTGGCTCACAACCCAGATCGAACTGTTGCTTTCACAGGAAAGAGGCCGTGAACATCTTGGCTGCCGGGGCGGAACGGACTGAAGAGGTCAAGGGCGCTAAAGGCCCGGTCCCAGCAGATGGTTATCCCCTTGGAAATCCTGGCTTAGGATTAATTGGATCTACCGACTATGATTCACTGTAATCGATGTTCTTTTGAGGAGCCCTAGAGTGTGTAATTGTTCAAGATTAAGGGGATGAGAGTAGTGCATTCACCAGCAAACTGTAGGTAAGTAAACGGGTTAAAATGGAGATCTCACCAAAAAAAACATGGGAATAGAGCCACCTGCTCGCCTTCAGCTTCGCTGAACCCCATGATGGCCACGTCAACAGCACTTGAGCCGCCAGACATGGTCGTGCTCAATCTTGGGATTGTTGGTAGCGGACATGGATCTTGGACAGCAGGGAAACCTTTGCAATTAATATTGGTAATATATGATGTAATATCTAATATCACAATTACTCACCATTGTCTTAATAATGAAACTAAATAATTAGATGCTGGTAGTGAATTGAATGTCAGCCAAGATTCCTGCTGGCAAGGCCTTTGGTATGCTTACATGAAGCCGACTCGCATGGGCACTTGGAAGAATCAGGCAAGATGCTTGGCAGAATTGGAGCTACTGTAGATCCCCTTCTTTGTAGCAAGGGGCGGTTCCTGCATATAGCTGCTATAAGCGGACAAGTTATATTATATGTTTAAAGTTCCAGCCACTGGATGCCTGCAGGGCACGTCTCTGGATTGGTCGCAGCTTAGGATTGAAATGCAAGTTGGAGCTGGCTAAATCTGGTGCAACTCGGATTTGATTTTTTTCCGCAGCCACAAACCTAATGATTCTCATGGCCTCGTGCCTCAAAATGCAGCCTGGAGATGAAATTGCCAAACAATCATGTTTGGAGTTACATGTGGAATGTTCCCCTGGATTCTCAGGGTGCATGCTACATGCGTGTGACCTTTGCTATCGCCACCCGATGAGTTTCAAATGCAGGTTGCATGCTTTCGTTGCATTGGTCGTGCCCCTAAATTTTCGGGAAGGCTTTTATCCGATATCCCAACCTGGATTCTCTTCGCAATGTTTGCTGTCCATCCAACCCATCCCAAATTACACACATATTCATATATATATATATGTTTATATATAATTATTTAAATGGGTGGTAGTTTTATGATATTCTAATTGGGATATTATATAACTAAAAGTAGTTGTACACATATATATATATGTATGTATACATATATGTACGGTATATATTCATAATTCTTGGGTTTCGCACATGGATGGGTTTTTGGGAAGCGACGCTTTTTTCGGTGCGGTGAGGCGGTGAATGTGGAGGTGGTGGAGATCGAGGTGGGCTCTTGGGATCGCACCTCGGCATGCTCGGCGCTCACCTCGGCGGTGGATGGGATCCACCCTGAAATAATTTGTAATGATCTTGGGGAAATAGTAATGGTAATATATATGTATATATATATGTGTGTGTGTATGTATGTTTTTATGTTTTGTAATTTGTTACTATCGTTGATTATCACTATAATGATTAGCATGCATTATCATTATCAAGACTAGCATATATCAATATAATATGGTAATATATACTATGGTAATATTTTACTAATCCAGGTATTATCATTAGTAATAGTATTAGATAGTATTAGTAAAAGTATGTTTTAGTAAACAGTTATTATATAGCATATTATTACTGTAGTATATGATTATTCAGGAGGATAATAATCAGTATTACCATAGTATATAATCGTATTACCATAGTAAATATTGTAATATCTAATACCATAGTATTACTATACGGATGGTCATTAGGAAACTGCATTACCGTAGTATATAATACCAATAGTATCATATGTAATGGGCTAATAATCATCATTAGTATAACATACTATTATTAGTATGTATTAATTAGCATAATTAGTAATAGCAATATCATCTATTGTCATTATAAGCAATTTATAGGGTATGAATGTATATGAATATGTATGATAAGAGATGATGATAGATGATTTCTGTAACAATATATATATATGTAATATAATGCAATATGAGTAATATATATATATACATACATATATCTATAGTATATGAATGTATTTGAATATGCGTGACAATAGATGGTCCCACATTATAATAATGGACAATAGTAGATGATGATAAAGTATATATATTGATAATATGGCATTTTACACGAATTGTACCCCTGAATGATCCCAAGGACACAAGGCTTTAGCACAATCCGGGGTTGACAGCGGAAATTGGTCAGGGTCACAGCTGCAAGGCGACTTGCAGAAGTTCATCTATGAAAAGTTTGCGGAAACTTTGGCTGCAGTCTTCATGAAAAGGGTATAATATTACGATGTACTACGGTATGGCCATACTATGCACTAGGCTCATAGGCTATACAATTCTATGGGGTCAAGTCTCATTGAATACCCCTCCATAGTTCATATAGGATGGTTTCTCCATCAAATCCAAAAATTGGTTTCGCCCGTCTAAAGTGAGATATTGATAGATCTTGACCATATATGATCCATGAATTCTGCTACCCCAAACGCTGCCGCTGTCTGTGCGTGGCCCCCACCCAAGGAGGAAAGTTTTTCGCTGAATTGGATGAACAGCTTGACCTGGAAAGAGAAGGGGAATGACTTGTACCTGCTGCATCTTGTAGCACCGTAGATGAGGAATGGGCCGAGTGGGCCCCCGGATGGTTTGCTCCACCCAAAGAAACAGTCACATTCCAGTCATCTATAACCTTGGCAATGGAAATCGCCCATTCGTATTAAATGTATGATGTTGTTCCTTCAGTTTGCCTGGTATGCCGTGGTATACCGTGGTATACCGTGGTCCCTCAAGTGGTGCCCGAGCCAAGGCACACCTCCCGTGGGGACATGGAATTGCTGCTGCCCTGGTGGTTTCCACTGCCTGATGCGGTGGTCAAAGCCACCTTCCAAGCCGGCATTCGATACATGTGACATGGTCAAATTTAAATGATGGATGTTTAACCATTATATAAAGAGTTGGGATTTCATATGGGATATGAACGGAGTATTTTTGGGGGTATATAACCAATCAGAATTTGGATGATATACCCACTTCTTTGGATGCTCATCCATTTTGATAGGCATGTGCATACCCATAATTTTGGAAAACCCATTCATGATGGTGGGATGACCACACCACATATTAGGGCGCCATACAGAATGTGTTCTTCACTGATGACGCACGAAAGGCTGCGGCTGAAGTTTCCCATACGTCTACAGGCACAAAGCATGCAAAAACTCCCGGCAAAACCCAACGGCTAGCTCGTCCCCCACTCTGCAGAACTGAATGATTTACAACTAGGGTTTGGGACTGTTTGGGACCCATCACAGGCCCATCACATCATCATCTCCTCGTTATAGGTCTAAGGTGAAAGGTCATGCCACAGATCACCCATTTTTGGCAGCCATCCAGCGAGAAATATGAATCTGAATATCTTCGAAAACCATTAATATACATATTATATTCAATACACACGTACATGTATACATATTTATATATATATACTGATTGGTGGTTTGGAACATTTTTTATTTTTCCATAATATATGGGAATAATCCTTCCCATTGACTCATATTCGTCAAGATGGTTAAAGCCACCAACCAGTGTGTATATATATATATGTGTACACACACGAGTATACGAATCTACAGTTTGTTTCAGGGCATCCGAAAGCCCAGATGCCCAGGATCTCCGATGGCCAGGCCAAGATTAGCGAAGCAGTGACCAAGAGACCCCTGGTGGAATGGGCTTTGGGGTTGGGGGGTCAGGGTATTCTATACATAATGTATATATATATATACTTTTAATATGAGTGTATATATATATAATATATACTAGTGTGTTTAAGAAGCTATACTTCCCCCAAACACAGAATTTGTTAATTTCACAAGTTCACCATCAGCAGTCAGAGGACCTGTGGCAGACAGGAGCCAAAGCCATCGAGGTGATGCATTCATGAGGTGATTTATGAATGAATTTACTGACTGATGAAGTTGTATTTCGAAAATCTCGTGGCGATGTCGCAATTCATTTGGGATTCGCAAGCCAATGGGCGATTTTTGTGAGCCCCTAGTGGCTGGTCAATATGTATCCCCAAGACAAGTCTAGTTTTGCGGGCAAAGTTTGGCCATCAAAATGCGTGAAAAATTGGATATGAAGCAACAGAAACAATTATGACACTAACTATTAGTGATACAAATAGCTGAATTGAAATAGAGAAAAATTAGATAATTGGATCTGAAGTGACACAAGTAAGGAGATGTAAGACTTAAGAAACCAACGTGTGGATATAAACAAGGGACATACCAAAAAATGCCAACAAAAGACTAGGGCACCATCGTTGGATGCATATTCATTTATAATTACTCACACATATATATACATATATATGTTCATACATCATATAAGCCCATGTGGGTACTCCCTGACAAAATTCAAGGCACTGATTCTCTGACTTTCAGTGGCTAACGCTCAGGATACCAACAAGCCGCTGGTCGCCCCTCCACATGAGGACACCCGCCGAACTTATGCCACAAATAGTGGTATGCGCCCCAAGTCCGCAACAACTTTGGCCGATGTTTTCCACTTATGTTTCACATCACCTTCAGCAAAGTCTGCTGAACGGGATCTGGACGCTTGGTTTGGCTGGGCAAAAGTTGGGAGATGTTGGGAGTTAAAGCTAGGCAGGAAAGGGTCCTAACATGTCCTAACACATCCTAACACAACAAGAAAACCTACAGAATTCATCAGAATGCTCTTGCTTTTCCCGCCGAAATTGGTTTTGCACCCATGTTTCTGCCGTGTTGTTCTCCAGGTCCCCATGTTTGTGGGTTCATCGCCAACTCTGTAGGTACGCTCCCTGGCAGTGTTGGCCAAATGTGACGTACTCATCGAGGAGATTCTGGGTCACAGTTCCAGACCCATGAAATCCGCATATCCACTAGAGGTCAGCCATTTTAGATCACTCTACTGTATCAATGTATATGTGATGCATATTTGTGTATATATATATATATATACACATTTGGTGTTTGGTGCGCTTAAATATGCTTAAATGTACGTCAAATGCATATTATGCATTGCTATGTGTATACGTATTTCCGAGGTCGATCAAAATATGCTTGTTCTGGAACGATCATGGCGATAGACTGTCCGTTTGAAACTGCGACAAAGTGCAACGACCTTTGTCGCCACTGTTGCTCAAGCAACTTAACAGCTTATTTCGGTGACCACACCCCGGCATGGCTATGAGATCGATGAGCATACCATGGGTTTGAGGTGTAATTATTGTATATGAAATTCTTCATGAAATTATATTCAATGTTGGCTGATATTCCAATTGATGCCTGGATGTGCTCATTTCTCTAGCTAGTTCAAACTTACAGCCCTGATGCACGGCACAACAGATCCCCATGGCCCTATTCCACAGTCAGCCAGCATCAAATCAACACCTTAGATGCTGCACCATTCAATTGCCCTCCCGCAATGCTTTCTGGCGGCCCCTTTGCCATCAAACGTTTGAGCTTCACCGCGATCCGTTGCAGGCTACAGGCTTTTGCCTCTGAGACTGCTGCACCACAGCAGGTTAACACACACTACCGGCGGCAGCGAGCCCGGCAGCATGACCGGTCGTACAAATCGGCATGCCCCTTCACTGTGCATCGTACTGCCTCGGATAATCTGCCGGTCTATGTCATTAAGCGCAAGAATCGACCCTGGGCGCTGCTTTCAGAGATGTTCCACCAGTTTTACTGCCATCCCATTTGCCCCCATTTGTATGCCTTTCTAGATGTCTTAACAAAAGGCAGCATGTACTTCCACGCCGCCACCAACCTCCAACAGGAAACGAAGACGTCACAGTGATCAAAAAGATCCGTGGAGATCCAGAAGCTTTCCGGAAGGAGATCGAGTTCTTGTGTCAGACGCGTGCCAGCTACGGAAAGAGCGGCTTCCTGCAGATCGTTGGGAATCACCGGAGGGTCATCAAGGGTTACCTGCAAAGCATCGGCTACTGAAGCACAGAAGGACAAAAAATGCGGAGATGTTGCCTTTTTTGTTTGGTGATCATGGGGGAAAGGGAGCTCAGGGATGCTGAAAACATTGATTTTTGAGATTTGCTATGGATTTACTGGAGGTTGTAGCTGCCCATCAGAAGGCTGTGGGTTCATAGCGGTGGCTTCCCAATGTGCCAAAGGCTCAAATGGTCCTCACAGCATCACCCATTGGCCCATTGGCATTCTTTTCAGTCAATTATTACCCAACCACCAGAACCCGTCCACCTGTTTCTTTTTTGGCAGGGGAGTTTCAATGCAGGCTGGTGTTCCAACTCTCAACCGCCGCACAGCCTGATTCGGTTGAATTGGACCTGGAGCTCCGGCAGCGTACCAGAAGGATTGCAAGTGGATCCATGTCAATCTCCTGTGTCAAACGTTGAAGTGATTAGCTGGGGTCAGGGTGGCCCCAAAATTGGGGGACCTCCATTGGCTTCCCCACTGTCACCAGCACATACCAGCACCCAAGCTGCAAGTCAAGATCCCCCTCAATGCTGGGGCATACTCGTACCAATCCAACAGCCCGTAACAGAGACATCGCTGACACCACTGCGCGGAGCCTCATGCAATGGCTCCCAAAAAGTCCAAAGCGAAAGCAAAGCCTGAAGAGAAAGACAGCAAGGAGCCTGGGCACCATTGGAAAGATCATACTTATAGGCTCTGCGAAGTCGATCTTGGCACCCACCCACCGGATTTGCATGAATTAAGAATGATTAAAATGTTTGCTAGCTTTTTCTTGCATCAGAGTTGGAATGGAATAGTTTGGCCGGCAACCTGTTTTGCTTCGGATCCATTGGAAGAACTAACCTCTGAACCCTTCAGGAGGTGGGGTGGCTGAGTTCACAGCTGGAGAAGCTCACCAATCAAGAGGCTTTGGGCCCAGCATGGCTGGCGGAATTTCACCAATGGCACAAGGACTGCGGAATGGCTTGGTGGTGAGATGTGCAACCGGTGTTGGGCGGTTGAGTTGTTGGACGGGAAGACACACATGTAGAGAGGTGTGGGGATATGTGGGGATGACACCCGTGATTTGAATTGATTTGACTGTTTTCACTCCTTCGGTGGAATGGTACTTTGGCTCCTTGATCATACTCAGATGATAGACAACATAAATAAAAAAGGAAAGGTCCCCAGTTGGAGGGTAAAATGATGGCCCTTTTACCCATGAAAAGCGTTTCCAGGAGCAGCTAGCAGTGCTTCAAGAAGCCTTGGAAGGGGGCAGCTTGGTGGAGACACGCTTGGTGGGTTTTGCTGCTGGCCGTTCACCACTCAGATGCTTCATAGATTCGATGCCCATGAGAGTTGAGAACAGATGCTGTGAGATTGTTCCTTCAATTGGATTTTGGTTGATTTGGCAATATTCCTAGCTTTGCCTGATGCCACTAAGTAGGTCACTCCCGCAAATCTACCCAAACCTGCCGCACCAACCATGTGCCAAAACTGTGCACGAGTCCGTCTTCTCTTGAGGCTATCAATTCCCGTGCTGACGCGAACTTTGCCCCGTTGAAAAGAGTTGTGTTCAATGTCATTAGGAAGACATCAACAGGATTATTGAGGACCTTCAAAAATAACTGACATGGCAAGTCAGAGGCCCTAGCCAGGATTGCCATGAACTTTGATTGTCCCGATGGTTTGGCTATGTCACAATGTGTCCATGTTTTTCAGTTTTAAATCATTTAAATCTGCATTGTTCGTGGTTATGTTATCCAGATATATCCCCCCATGATTGTTGAAATCTGGTTGTGGCCTGGAACACAACCCAGGCAGGGTGACTGCAATCCCTTCTGCAACTTGGCCCGTTAGGGAGCGATTCGGAGCTATGGGCATCCATATTCCCTATTAAATGACGAGCCAGTTGGAGCAGTGTCCCAACCACATGGTATCTCAGAGTTGCCCAGATGGAATAACTTCTAAATATGTGCAGAGGCTGTTGAATGAACCCACTGCCACAGATTATGGTCATGAAATGATGTCCTTCTTCAGTTCTCGCTTTCCAATTTTGGGGACTGGACTCTCCAAGTGAAGTGAGTGTGAAGATGTGAAGATTCAAGTATCACACTGAGGTATGAGTGAATGCTACAGTAGTCTTTGAGAAGCACCAGACAAGTGCAGAAAGTCTAATGAGATGGATGAATGATTCCCACAAACATCCACAAACATCCGCAAGCCACATGCAGCCATTTTCATTTTCTGGCTGGTTTGCAAACCCATAGGTTACACCAAAGTGGCCAACAAATATATAGCTTTGAGAAAGGAGGGCACCTATTCAATGGATTGAAATGGTACGTAGGGAAATCCATCTACATCATCTCTAGCTGTTGATGGCTTACATTCTGATTTGGCAAGTTGATCCTACTGTCTTCTCCAAAACCATCCGCCGTTTTTCCCACGGCACCCAGGATGTCAAGGAAGGACTGGACTTTTACATCTCCCAGTGGCTCGGTTTAGCAATGACCAATGTTGACCACTCAGATTTCACCGGCACCAAGGTTTGAGGACGGACAGTCCGTCTCGGAGGAGGAATTTTACATCGATGCTGGGCAAAAAGGTGTTTCAACATGGATCCAGGTTGAATTATGTTGAACCTGGGGACCTGCTCTCCAATGATCTCTTGCTTCAAGCCTCATTTGGGCATGTTTGAACTCCATGGTGAAAAATGATTGTTCCCCACCAGCAGGATTGTTGATGCCAAAAAAACATGGTTTTGGGTGAAATGCCCTCTCTGTCCAAAAGGCGGGGGTGGTAAAACCTATGTTTCCATGAAATTTCCCATTATGTTTACAATGGCATGTGCTTTCTGGATCCAACATTTCTATCTATCCATTTGTGGCTCATTTTCCCATCTAAAATCCAGTTTTCCAGTCCTTGTTCGGTAATTACCGGAAACGTCACGGGGTTGGTTTATGCCATGCCGGTTCAATGCCAAGTCAATTCATCATTTGTATACTGGCTAAAATCCACACTCTGTCATTGTCAAAAAGGGTCACACGCACATAAATATATATATATACAGACATGATATATGTATATATACATACATATGGACGATACCTTTAGCCCCCCACAGAGATGTAAACAACCACTTTGTCATTGTCGAAAAACCATGAAAACCTATTTAAATGATACGCATTTAGATCCCTATAGACTAGATTTAAATCATTTTAGATCAGCCCAAGGACAAGGAGCTCTACTCACAGCTCCTGGCACCCCCCGAAGCCGCTCCCGAGCCGGCCCCGTACGAACGGCGCGTGGCAACTGAGGAGGAGTTACAGGTGGAGGGCTGGGAGGTGATGGGAAGATACCATTCGGGTAATCAGCTCCATGGCTTGCTGGAAAATCCCCCTATTTAGTTCGGTGATTTTCCAGCTATAAACCACCATGGATTTCGGGAAGGGTGAGTTTCCTATGTTCACCCAGCAGAAATTGCTCAAACAAGGGGTTGTTGCCTGGTTTGGTTTGGTGGATGGAGAAACGTAGGGCTGACTACTAGCTGTTTAACGTGTCTAGATGACACGCAAACGCATATAGCCAGTCCAGAACGCTGAGCCCAGGTGGTGCAACAGTTGAACCTTGGCAAGTTAAACGGTTCAAGGTTGGAACCAGAAGGGTTCTTTTGCACCATCTCTAGGCTCTAGGTGGATTTGCAAATCAAAATGTCAAGCAACAAAGCCCCCAGAGTGAACGGCTTGCAACAGTGGTCCTTATGGATGTCCTTCCTTTGTCAATAACGAGTAGCACTGAGCGAAACGTATGTTTTCGGAAGTGAAGTGCTGGTTGGAATGTGAAGAGTGATATATGCAATTGCTGAGGAAAGATTGGAAAGATGCGACGCCACAAGGTTTGCTGAAGGCTGGGTACCTTCGCTTCTGCCTATCGCTGTCAGATGAAGCCGGCAAAGGATGATCCCTGACCCCAGCACAAAAAGCGTAGGTGAAGAAGATCATGGAGGCAAACGATGGCTCGGCAGAAGTTCAGGCAGTGAAGTTGTCCTGGGGTGGAGACATGGTTTCTTGAAGGGTTCCAGGCACGCCTACAGGGATGATACCTGAGCTTAGTAGATGGTCGATGGTTTGTACACGTTGGTACAAATAAATAACATTGGTTTGAATACCCCCAAAACTACAATCAAATCCCCGAAGTAGGCTCGGATTCGCTAGGTCGCGTCGTCCCTATTCATCAACCAACTTCTAACCCATTTCACAATTCGTTTGTCAACCATTGGCCATTTTACTGTAGCTATCACTCATTTTCTAGCAGATGCTGGCTTCATTCATTGAACAGTACGTTAGGTATGGTTGAATAACATTTTTTTGGTAAGCCTTATATGGATCGCTACTACCACTATTCTGGCTGGTGGTTTCAATCATGTGTTCTGTTCAACTCAACGTAGAATGATGATACCAACTGACGAGCATATGTTTCGGTTGAAACCACCAGTCCGGAGTTCAAGAGTTCAACTAATGTGGTGTTTTCGATTTTTTCTTTGGGGGGCTTTAAGAAAATGTGTGTTTTTCATTGTTTTCTCCCATGGTTCTTCACCTTCAGATATTGTTTGCTATGGAAAATGAACCATTTTTCATAGGTACATCTTCGAACTCAACGGGCCATCTATACCACAGCTATCCATAGCTGCCATAGCCATCCCAGAACCCCTTCACAGGAGAGCGGCTTGACGCGCCTTGGCGGTCTGCTAGCGGACAGCAAGGGCAGCGGCAGCGCCGTGCCTGCAGGCTGCGGCTTGACGCCGGCGGCGCTGTGTCCGGTGGTGATGGAGGTTGGGGATGGCTGGGGAGTTGATAGGTTGATGAGTGGGGATACATACGGATATATAGTAATAACAACATAATTGACATGATATATATATATATACACTCTATCTATATGTGTGTGTACTGCCTTCCGGCAGTCTTGACAGATGGCGATGGAGAGAGAAATTTACATATACAGTATCATATACATATGTATGATTTGAAGATATGGAGGTATCTATAGAATAGGGACATTATATAATACTATGATGAAATTATCCTTTGGGAATCAAAAGTGGCTGGCTGGAAAACCCCGACCTAAATGGAGGTTTAGAGTGGGGGAAAGTCATCTATAAATGGTGGATTTTCAATCGCCACGTTTGATTCCCAGAGAGTAATCGCTGATTGGATAGGAAATGAATTGTTGATGAATGGTTGATGAATGAATGATAGTTGATGAACCCCATCCCAATCAACAATTGATTTATTGGTTGGTCAACCGTTCATCAATGATTCTTTCGCTGGTTGATGAATGGTTGATGAATGGTTGGTTTTGTTGATGAATGATAGTTGATTTTGCATCCCATCCCCCGATCAGAAATAGTCCATGTCCCCAAAAAACGGGCCCCAATTCATAGTGCGAAACCATTGTTGCTAAGGGGAAGGGATTGTAACGGTTTGATTTCATAGGTGATTCATGTTTGATTAATGGTTGAGTGGTGAATTTAATCGGGTCAATGGTTGATTTTCATGGTGGATAAGGGGCTGGCACATTTGGGATGCACGTTTTCCACGGTCGACGATGCCAACAGAGAAGAAGATACGTTTCCTGGGTCCCATCTCTTAAAATCAACCAACTTCCATTCCCCATTCTTCCTGAGTCTTTCAACCCTGGTTTTTAAATGTTTTTTAGGTGATCGGTTTTGGTTTTGGCATTGCTTGATGGAGGAACATAGGTACATCCCACTAGAAACTATTGTAGCATGTGTGTGTGTGAGGTATCCAAACTTAATCTGGAAACCCCATGGTGGACCACTAGTAGCCTTGTCAAAATTGCTGACGCTGACCATGGCCATGAATTGTGGTAAATCCTCTTAGTCCAAGTCATTCTGTTGATATATGGATCTCGAGTTATACCATAAAACTATTCCAATTATATGCCCACATCATCCCCCAAAAATGATGTGTTTTTAGCCCCCATTCACCTGGAAAAAAATAGGATAAAATATGATAAATTTTAAATTAAAGGCCTTTGGATTCCCATTGATTGTTGGTGTCTTCATATTCCGAGAATTTGATCATTGAACGGGCAACGCCGGTTCAAATTTCGCGCTTCAGCCGATAAAACGATAAAGGGCAGACTCTGCCCTTTATCGGCTTATCGGCTTATCGGCGCCGGCCGCTTTGAACCGGCCATGCCAGTACGCTGAATTTGATGACGGGCAAATTTAAAGAAACCCCCGAAAATTGGTGGTAAAAATGGTTTCCTCTAAGATTTTCCTACCAATCCATTGGCTTATGGAGGTGTCCAATCCAGGGGACGGCCCCCAAATCACCATAAATCATCCACATCATGTTGAAACAACCATGGTGACTTGGGGATCCCCCATGACTGAAACCCTATGGATTGCTGGTTCAAGCCTTGTCTTCCATGGTGAAATCGCCTGGCTCGCCAGGTCATGTCTCGCTTCCCGCGTGACGCCAAAGTGCAGCGGGTGGCCTGCAGCGTCCTGCGAGGCCGGACGTGACGATTCAATGCCATGAAAAATGCATCCATTGAGTTTGAAGTATCGGACATGTATGTCGTATTTATCCCATAAACTGTTTGATATCATACTATATAGTTAATGGATATTTAATGGAATCATGAGTGGATAATAATGGGATAATGCTTGATATCAAATACTCTCCACTACATCAACATAGACCCTGATAACAGCAAACTTCAACTGGAAACTAGTCTTCCAACCCCCCACTTGGCAGGGTCTATGTTATATAATTTACTTGAGGATGTATACTCTTAATCAAGCAAACTGGTGCTCTGAGCAGCACAAAAGGATTGGTATATGGGGAAGATTCTACGATATAACGGTGCCTTCTTTCATTAGTCAAACTGCCCAGAAAATGATGGGAAATTCTGTGGGAACCTGTAAATTGGGGGGAACAAAGGTACAAAGGTTTCTCATATGTTTCCCCTTAGACTAACCCACTGAAGAAGGTTTTGTTGACCAGCAAATATGTGGAGAGAATGGGATATAAGGCCATGGCGTTGTAGTAAACCCATGAGATTGCCGATTGAATACACTAATTTCACTTTTTTTGTTCGGCATGTTTCTGCCCGTGTGCATTTGTGAAAATCAAGCTAGTGATGGGATAAGGTACCAGATTCTACTCTAGTGAAAAAAGATGGAAAAGATGAAAGAGTAAAAGCATATTAAGACTTGGTGGGTAAAAAAAAGAAGTAGAAGAAAACAGAGAGTGATATAACATGATATAACTAGTTGTATCATTTTGTGTAGCTACTGTATCCATTGGTGAGTTCGGTTTGCCACCCATGGCGCCAACTGGACCTGGAGCGAGCCAATGCCGGATGCCACCCTGGCGCCTCTGGGAGATTTGGCGCGGGGAAGCTGTGACATGGAAGGGGTGACCCTTGTGGAATCTGAGATCCTGGGATTAGGGGAGCCCAGTTCTTTCGACTTGATCGGATTTTTGGGGTCCAGATCTGAGGATTTTGTTTCTTCTTGATCTACTTGTTTTTGTCGCTTGCCCATCTATTTTTTTGATGATTGGATAGATCTGGGGGTGGCCGATCTCTTTGAATATGTCTGAATGGTGGACTGTTGCAGGATGATGCAAGACTATTTCATGCAGCGGAGGTTCTGACAATCCATGATGGAATTCCTATATCCTGAAAAAACAACCGGTACAAAAGAATCATTCTGTAAAACTGATTTATTGACAAGGTGGAGGGTATATTTGAATTTATTTGACATGTTCCGTGAGTTTTACTTTGCTAGTCAAACATGATGGCGTGGTAGAAAATCCAACCCTTTATACTTGTTGGAATAATTGAAGAAGTCTCGGTAAGAATAGCTGCTGGTATTTTTGACTGTCCGGGATGGGAAACTCACTGTTTGAGGTATCTTTGGCAAGGTCATTTTAGGTTCATTTGGGGTATGTATAGTGTTCACATTTGTATGCTTGCGTGATAATGAGCCCCGATCGACTCATAGTTTTGCAACGGGTATTATCGCAACTACCAGCCAGTTGTGTGCACTGTTGTTTGCCGAATGTTCACGCATTCTTCGAAATCTATACATGTACGAAGTGTACATACATGTTACATGTACATATCAATATGCAAGTATGTACATATTTTTATGTATTATATATATATACCAGTAGTACCGCACAAGGCGGTGGCGGAAGTTTCAAAAATAGGAAACCTATAGGAGAGGTTGGTTGTTGTGAATCAGGGATGGCAGAGCGAATCCACTGATGGACCGAAAGGTGCTTGATCTCTCTCACTCTTTCTCTCTCTTTCTCTGCCTATCTACCTACCTACCTATCTATTTTCTATGTATCTATCCAGCTATCGATCTATCTATCTATCTCTCTTTCTCTCTCTTTCATCTGTCTATCTGTCTATCTGTCTACCTGTCTATCTATGGTGCAGTGTCATCCAGTCTAATGCAGTGTAGTGTACTGTAGTGTAGTGTAGTGGAGTGTAGTGGAATGTAATGTAGTGCAGTGTAATGTAGTGTAGTGTAGTGTAATTTAGCGTAGTGTAAATTAGTGTAGTGGAGTTTAGTGGAGTGTAGTTGTAGTTGTAGTTGTAGTGTAGTTGAGTGTAGTGTAGTGTAATGTAGTGAAGTGTAGTGGAAGGTAGTGTAGTGTACTAGTGTAGTGTAAAGTAGTGTAGTGGAGTGTAGTGTAGTGTCATGCACTGTAGTGTAGTGTAATTTAGTGCAGTGGAGTGTGGTGGAATGTAGTTGGGTAGTTGTAGTGTAGTGTAGTGTAGTGTAGTAGTGGAGTGTAGTGGAGTGTAGTGGAGTGTAGTTGTGTAGGTGTAGTTGTAGTGTTGTGGAGTGTCGTGTAGTGTAATGTAGTGAAGTGTAGTGGGAGTAGTGTAGTGTAATGTAGTGTAGTGTAGTGGAGTGTAGTGTAATGTAATGTAATGTAGTGTAATTGAGTGTAATTGAGTGCAGTGTAGTGTAGCGTAGTGGAGTGTAGTTGCGCAGTTGCAGTTGTAATTGTAGTGGAGTGTAGTGTAGTGTAATGTAGTGAAGTGTAATGGAAGGTAGTGTAATGTAGTGCAGTGGTGTCTATCTGCGTGCCTGCCTGTCTATCTATCTATCTATCTATCTCTCTCTCTCTCTCTCCATCTATCGATCTATTGTAGTTGTAGTTGTAGTAGTTGTTGTTGTTGTTGTTGCTGCTGTTGTCGTCGAGGTTAGGGTAGTTGAGTTAGTGAAGTTAGTTAAGTTAGTCAAGTTAGTTCAGTTAATCAGTGTCTACTTTTTCGACATCTTCACGTCAAAAAAGCCTCAAAACCCTCAGTTTTTTACACTTTTGACTTCGAAATGTGCTTCGCGCCACAACGGCGTGCACTTTTTCGACACTTTTTCGACATCTGAACCTCCAAAAGTGGTCCGAGACCGTCAGTTTTTAACACTTTTGACTTGGAAATGTGCTTCGCGCCACAACGGCGTGCACTTTTTCGACATCTCAACTTCCAAAAGTGGTCCGAACCCCTGGTGTTTTTAACATTTTGACTTGGAAATGTGCTTCGCGCCACAACGGCGTGCACTTTTTCGACATCTCAACTTCCAAAAGTGGTCCGAACCTGGTGTGTTTTGTACATTTTGACTTGGAAATGTGCTTCGCGCCACAACGGCGTGCACTTTTTCGACATCTCAACTTCCAAAAGTGGTCCGAACCTGGTGTGTTTTGTACATTTTGACTTGGAAATGTGCTTCGCGCCACAACGGCGTGCAATTTTTCATCGCTCCTGTGGCCAGCTGGCTCCGCACCCGCCGCTTTAGCGAGCCTACTTTTCGACCCTCCTGAGCCACAAATCATTGGAAAAACACAGTTTTTCGCGACTTTCCTACCTTTTCGCGCATCTGTATCTTCTGTCCTCTTACTCTTTCTCTTCTTATCTTCTCTCTTCTAATCTTCCTCTTCTCTGTGCCTCTGCCCTGCTCTGCTTTTCATCTCTCCATATTGTCGGAAGTTTGACTTCTAAACTTCCTTCGATAACCACACGCACACACATATATATATATATATGTATATTTGAGAAGAGAAACCTGCGAATTGTCCCTCCTTCCAATGTTTTCGGGTTGAAATCAGGAAGCAGTGGGATTTCCTTAGGTGAAATCCCACAGCCACCAGCGCCGAAGGCGTGGCTCTGAGAAAAATGGTCACCAAGGCCATAGATTTAGTGGGATTTAATGGGAATTGATATGAATTAATGGGATTTAAGGCATATACTGTACCTCTATTGGCTTACCAAAATCCTCTGGATCCATTTTTTGGCACCAATTTCAATCTCAACAAACTAGATGCTGACTCCAATCGCTGCGCAAGGCAAAAAAAGGCCAAGAAGCACAAGAAGGGCTTTCCGAAGCGGAGGAGCTGGATGAAAGACAGAAGCATGACATAGGACTGGACACCACTGCCGGGAGTTTGGGATGTTGAGAAGTGTCCTGAATTGTTGGTTGAGGATGCTACTAGAGATCCCTTGTCGATACTTTTTGCATCTTCTTGTTCTTCCGAAAGAACAATGGAAGTGGAAATACCCAAATCTTCGCTCAGAAAATCTTGGTTGCTTCAAGTCGGGTGACCTGGTCACCTCGTTGAGCTTTGCATGGGTTAGTATATAATTAAGGGGAATCATCCCCAACTAGGACATACCGGGTTGGTGGTTTGGAACAGTTTTCCATATATTGGGAATAATAATCATTATTTAATAATCCCAACTGACTAATTTTTCAGAGGGGTTGAAACCACCAACCAGATACGAACCCCTCTTCAAACCAGACTAGCAAAGCATGTAGGTTCTACGATAGCTGCAAAACCACAAGGACTTCATCCGCGGCTTGGATGCGGAGGAAGGTAGCCACCAGAGAAAGAAGGATCGTGTGTATGCATATTATCATACTGTATTTATATCAACCCCCTAAAAATATATAGAAAGTTAAAATCCCAGTGAAACAGGAGAAAATTACTGTTCCAGTTTTTTTTTTTCGGGGGGTACTATGGCATGATGTGGCCAACCACATTCCAACCACCTGCAAATGTAGCCCCCATCAACTCACTTCTGAAACGCAGTGGATGGCTGGGAACTGGCCCATGGATGCTACCCCCACACTCTACTAAGGGAAAGAGCTCGGGGCCGAACTCGACATGCCAACAGACATGGAAGGACACTGGGCACTGGGGGGAACTTGTTGGACTGAAGATTTGATCATGGTGACATTGTTTGGTTGCATAATAATTGTTCATCTTATTTCAATTTAGTTTTCATGTATCATCTATCTGCTGCCCTGCACACATGTTATTTCACAGCTACAGTGCCCAGCTCCGAATAACCAGGAGATGTCGCAGAGGGCACTGAGAAGATGCTGACGACAAAGATTTGAGGAACGCAAGTTGGTTGACAGGACAACTTCGAGGCTGACATGATGGTCTTGAATCTTTGCTGGTGATGGTTATATATGGTATCATTTCCTTGTTTTGGGTTGTAGATTCCAAGGGCGGGGTCAATGTCGGCAGCACTTGAAGAGAGCAGAACTAGCGCTGACAAGGTGGGCAAGTGCAAGGGCGACTGGTTGATGGAGAAGTTCAGAGTAGTTCTCCGGTTCTGCGTCTAAAGCCTTGCCTCTCACCATTGGCTCCAGCCCTGTGCCGAGCCGCATGCCATGGTTTGGTGGCTCGAAACAGAGCCAAGTTCAGCGGGCAAAAAGATGCGCAGCACGAAATGGCCGAAACGAACCAGAGTTCTCTGGGGGATGACTTCTAAACCTGAAGAGTCTTGAGACAAGGTCCTCATGCTGTCTTTAGGCCTTTTCAATCCTTTCATCTTTTCCGTCATAATTTGACATTGTACAATTTAATTTATCCATCAGAAATTGACATATGAAGGTTATTCTTGACCGAACCATTTCTTCCCACGAGGCTGGGATTTTGAAGTTCCCATGACCTACTAAAATCATCTAAGTCACTTCCTGCATATGAACATCAGGCATGTGCATTACTTTCTCTACTAAAACCTATCTAGAATCATTTGGACATCTCAAATTTGAGATTCATTGCATTCGAATCAGATAATCAAATTGAAATCCGTAAAAAGCTGTAGATTTGAGGCACTCCACATCTTGAAACCCCACAGGCATCGTGGTCACCGATGGCGGCTGCACCGTGGTGGCGGATGTCGGTGGTGCCGCGCGCGCCGTTGAGGCGATGAAAGCACACCTGGTGGACGTGGAGGTTTGCAGGATGGGCGCGGCCGTGCTGTACGCATCCCTGCCGGAAAGGGGGGAAGGGCAATGAAGGGCAGCAGGTATGATACATAACTGGCCATAATGTTGGGATGTTTTGGGGATTCAGAGATTTGGGGATATTTGGGGAACATGTTTAAGATCAATTTGATCACATCCTTTAAACCAGCAAACATTGGGGTTTAACCGGCAACAACCTGGATCTCGTTGCAAATGGAGGATGCCCCAAAATGGTCACTATGATTTGAAACAACGAGGATTGACTTCGGATTGCCCTCTGGAAATTTAACATGGCTTTGGAAAATCATCATTTTGAATACGTAACTAGATCATCTACAAACGCGCCATGTCCACGGCTGTATGTATAGTGAAATTACCGGAGGGTAATCATCAAAATCTTCAAACTTTGGGGTACCCGGGTGCGGCACTTTAAGGCAATGGTGCAAAAGACGGACCCGGCCTCGCCTGAGCGGCTACTGATGCGCACCACCAAAGCCCATCAGGTGTTGGCTGAGGCGCCGGGGGGTGCGGGTTGCTGCTAGAATTTGGCTCAGAGCATATTTGGGTGTTGGGGTTTACCTTTTTTTGGTTGAGAAGTTGAGACCCAGCCCAGTGCTCTAATTTCGGAGGTCCAGGGTAAAAACTATCCATGTTTTATTGAGGGTTTGCTGATGGGAGTTTTTGGAACGGTGGGGTGCTGTTTGCAAGATTGCAATATTCTACACTACAAGTAGTCGGGCCTCATGATCGTTTAAGATGTTAAAGGGAAGCCGCCAGTTGGAGGTTCATTGAGGTTAGCTACCTAGTGTGGAATGCACTGGGATAGTTGGGATGTACTGTTTTTAAGACCTTGATAATATTTCCCGGTTCATGCCAATGCTCACGACAGTTTAGACAATGTTGGAAAAAATCAAGGAGCAATTACGGATCAAATGGATGCCCGGCACGCGGCCTAGGTGCTGCAGTACCATCCCACGGATCAAAAACTGGACCGTGCCTGCAGGGTAACTATGCCAGAGTTGAAGGGCTGACAAAAAAGAGGGCGCCCTGCAGTTTTTGGTGTCGGTGATGCACAAGACGGGCAATGCGAGGAGGTGTGAGAGACAATAAGAATGGTCATGATCATCGAGAATGCCAATGATCACAGATGGCCTCAATACTAATCGTGTTTTCATGGTCACAATCAGTGCTAGAAAAAAAGGCCAGGTTCTTGAGTTGAGCAATCTCCATCTCAATTGTACAAAAGCTTTACATGCCCAACCGCCATCGTTGGTTCTGTAAGTGCCCAGGAGCATGTAAAGGTTGACAGCTGGGGATCCCCCGCGAGGAGAGCCACAGCAGTTTGGATCCCGGTGGATCCCGGTGGGTCATGTAACGGTGAGACCATGTTTTGGGCACCCAGGTTTTGACCCACCTATGCATCTCGCACAGAATCATCCCATATCCACCTAATTTATCCTAATTTGGAATCATACTTTTTTCTTTTTGAGCTGTTCAGATGGCTAGAGGTTAGCCTGCTTTCCGCTCCTTTCGACCTTTTGGAAGATGAAGATGCATGACCCAGTTGCGATACCTCATTCAAGATTCAAGATCTCCGCAGGTCTTTTTGAAGGTCAAAAGCGCTTGGCCACGTGCCATGGGGCAGGGCCCGGGGCACCCCATGGGCCCAATGGGTGCAGCATTTCTTTTGGGCTCATGGAGCTTGGCGTTAGCTTTCACTGACTGTCAGGACTCAGCTGTTTTGAAAAAGGTAAGGGATGGTAAGGGTGCACTTCTTGCACACTTTTTATAGTTTTTTAGGAGCTATTAGGTGCCCAAAATACCAACAACCAGTGGGTAGAGGAGAATAAAACGATCCATCATTTGATCCCTGATATTTCAGGCTCCACATTGAATTTGGGGGGCGTGCTTCAAATATTTACCCATTTCCTGAGTGGAGTTGGACCAGGACGCCACATGCAGCGCGCAGTTCTTGCAGGCGGGATCGATATTTTGCGAGGAAGCTGGTTTGTGAGCCCCACTGCTGATGTTAACTTAAGAAGCAATGGCGATAGTGGTGGGATTTTGTGACTTGTACGTGTTTGCATATATGCATACATATATATATATATACATACACACAACATATTATGCGCATGTAACAAATGTTAAAAGTTTACTTAGATGCAGATAGCCATGCAGCCAGCAAGACTGGGAAGACAAGGATCTAACCAACAATTGCGTTGCCAATTCTACGCGGCGACTCTCCTTCTTTTATTGGAATTCCATGGAATTCCAGGATCCTAAAAATGGGGTACCAGGCCATATTGTTGTGGGGATATGATATTCCCTGAATTTTGGGCCTTACATAGATTTTACATAGATCAATACAGTTTGGTACCCACATTCCATGCATCGTTAGCGAGGTGCAAGCCCAAGCACGAAGCCCAACGAGTCATCCCTGGCCTCACTTCAGGGGCCCACAGGGACAGAGGCACGCCTGCCTGGGGTGCCACCTGAGCATTGCATCAGGTGGTTTGGGTCTGAAACTGTTGAATAAAACATGAAAAAACACCAATCTGATGATTGAAAACCCGAATTTTCCCCATTCAGCATAAATTGGGGGTACACCGGTACGGTACACCTCATTTTTAGACACACCCATGGTTGGAGCTGTTGGGGTATCAAAAGATGTCTTAAAGACGCTGGGATCAGCAACAACCCTGGGCCGGTGGTAGTTTCATGTATGAATGTTTTTTGGGATATCATAGGAATCATAGGAAGGTGGGGATATGAACCTGCCAATCATGGGAATGGAAGTGAAGTATCATCGAGAGCAATGCAGATATCTTAGAAATTTAGGCCTGGTGGGTGTTTCCCAGCAAAGACCTGATGAATTCTCTCACCCTGGCCATGACAAGAAGAATGGGTGTTTTCAAAGCTAGGTGATCCGCAAAGTCATCCAACATTAGGTCTATATATATATATATACATGTCAAATTCCCAGTTAACATATCCATGTGTTTCACCCATTGCTTTGTTTTGGCCTCCATCCCCAGAGAAAAACCTTGGAGAGAGACGTCACAGGTCCGGCGCGACTCCGGAAAAGTGGACGAACCACACCTTGAAGTGGTCCTATCACAACCCCAAGGGTCAGCTTCTTCGGCTGAAGACACACAGATCCCAACCAAATCCATCAAATCCGCAAAGTCAGTTGGGGCGAAGTTTGATAGAAAAATCATGAACCATTGATACCCTCTGGTAAACATACAAAAAACTATGGAAATTCACCATTTTTCATGGGTAAATCAACTAATTATAAATGGGCCATGTTCAATAGCAATAGCAATCAATAGCTATTTTGAAGCAACCAGAGGGTAAATTTGATGCGTTCCAAAATTTGGGGCCACTTGAGTCATCCCAGAACTTGTGAACAACTCAGCAGGCCACAAGCTGGGCCGCTTAAGCTGATCCTTCTATTGTGGAATGGGCATCCTTTGACAGCGAAGTGGGACCCCCCCTTTATCAAATACCATTATATTAATATTAATAATAATAATCATCATCATCATCATCATCATCCAAGAATGTCGGATGCCAACTCAGCGACCACTGAGGTACCACAACCTGCATGCAGGCGGTCCTGTCATCGATCAAGATGAGAACCTCTACCAGATGACCTCCAAAGGCCTTTTCGCTTTAAACTCTTCAGGCCGCTTGGACTCGCTTGGACTCGCTTGGACCCCCGTTTGGTTATCGCTTGGCCGTTGGTCGTTGGTTGCCGTGGTTCACAGGATCTGGAGAGATCGGGGAGATCCGAGGTCACGTGCTGTGGCACTATGAAACGCCTGGAAGGTCCAACAATGAGGTGACCCTGGCAGGAGACTATCTCCTGGGTTCCAGCAAGGCATGATCTGGGAAGCTGATGAGCATTTCTCGGAATATCATGAGACCACTATGAGGTTAAAAGATCTCAGATTCCCATCCTTCAAAATGAATCGTGTTGCATCAACCTGATTTTCAATTCAACAGCTAAGTTCAGAGTGTTTTTGTTCGAAATAAACTGGCTCTCAAAGATGGAGCTCCACAGCCACGTGGTGCATTGCTACAGGGCACGGCTTGATATCATGACAATGGCGATGCAACTTATTTTTGGGACGTCCCAATGGGTAGGACAGCTGCTAACCGTCACGCCTGACAGAGAGTGAGAGAGACTCAATGGTGATGCGAACGGCCCATGGTATGATTGGTGGACTGTGTATCAGTCAGTCCCACCACACTATCAACCCTATAAACTCTTGCAGAATTCAAACAGGATGGAACTCAAAAAATAGTTTCACAGGTGATTTTCTTGAAGGATAATATCGCCATCTTTGGGCTTTATATGTTATGTTGTTGCTTTCAACAATTTCTGAGTTTGCAACCGCACATGATGTGATTACCCCGCCTAATTAGTTTGTTTGTAGTTTCTTGGAATGGAATGTCACCCCATATCACCTCCATTCACCTCCATTGTGGGGGAATGCATCAAAACCAGCACCAAACTTTCGCAAGCTCATCTCATCAGGCAGGCAACGCCTTTGCAGTGCATCGCCGTACAGGCGCGTCCATGACGGGAGTCCCCGCCCTTGGTTACCTGAGGGTATGGTGTGGTGCTTGGATTTTCATGTGACAAGTGTGGGGCCCATCCAGCGAGGATTTACTGTATGTTTTGCTATGTTTTCTGTCTCCCGTTTGGTAAGTCTCATCACAAAATGTGTGTAGGTATGGAGCCCATTCGAACCGCACACGCAGACAAACGTAAAGGTACATTTACATAATTTACTGTTTGACATTAGTACTGCTTGTTATTTTGCATTAATTTATATATGTTTATGGTTTTTTTATGTTCATATCTGTGCAGTATTCTGCGCATTCCTACATGTACATGTGTGATAGTGTGCACATCTCTCTTCCACGTGATGGTGAAACGCCAGAAGATATTCCACATATGCCTCTGTATCCGGCTGCGAGCATACTCCTTCCAGGTAAGGAAGTTTGGGTCACAAATTTGGCCCCAGACGCTGGTGGAGATTGTGGGTACCCAGCAGCTTCTGAAGGGGTTGCTTGGTGGAATCTGCCGGGGACTCTGGGCCGATTCATGACTTAAGTTCCATCCCAGGACTCAGCCGGCAGGAGGATGGAGGATATGTTCTGCAATGGGTAGCCCAACACCCAGCAAGGCACTTCCAGGGCGGCTATTGGTGTTTCTACCAAAAGGTACTTACCAAGGCACCCCCGAAAGAAATGAATGATGTAGTCTGATGCAGTTCCAGACAATGAACCGAATGACTCAGACCTCTGGAACCCAGAACTTTGGTGTTGGGTGCCACTCAGGTTTTTGTCGTCGGAGCAGTCTCTTGGCTTTTTTTAAGTCCTGAGGATTTTCATGGAAGTGTCGGGCATAGCTGTTGTGACCGCCGAAGTGACGCCTACCTCTCGCTGATGGTCACTATAACGTGTATGCTGTATTTGTGTATATGATACGGGTACCATTATGGAATCGCAGCAGTATATTTGATTTGTTGGTGCTGTCAAACACCAAACATGTGTCTTTCCGTCATGCATGCATGCATATATATATATAGTACTGCATTGCATTTGTATATGCATTTGTGCGTGTGGGGGGTTGAAGCACGTACACACATACACATAAACATACAGTATATCATGCATGCATATCTATATATATATATATGTGCGTGTGTACTGTACATACGTGCGTGTGTATGGATATGAGTAGCCGACAAAATTAGCGGAAAACTAAAGTAGTAGGGAGTGGACTTCGGATGTTCAAATTTGTGTAAAAGATTCAACCAAGACTGGACCACTCACTGACCGATGCCCTATTTTTACACAGCATGGAAGTACAAACCTTCACAACCGCCTACTTTGGCCATGTCCATTGCGAGTAGTAAGTAATTTTGTCCGCCACTCATATGTCGTTTATTGGTTTATCGGGCACCGTATCCGGTGCAGCTCCTGTTTGCAGCCGTGCAGAGGTGTCTGGCCGTCATCCCCCTATGCCTGGAGGCAATGAGCGAGTCTTTGGTCGCTGGCTGGCAGTTATGGGGGTGGGATGTTTGATGCTGCTGATATCTGTTGATTGTTTTTCAGATAAAACCTCTGGCAATCGAAGCTGGCAATGGAACACAACTCCTTTTATCTCGCTGACAGGGACTTTCCTATGATCAAAGGAAGTTGGGAAGCAATACTTCCGTGTTACGGACAAATAGAATTCTGCGACTTGAAATGATGCAGGGTGGTAGATCACATAACAATACATAACAAAAGAATAAGAAGCAGTTAATGACGGGTGGTGGCGAAGGGAAGTGGTGACGAAGGGAAGTGGTGACGATGGGAGTGGTGAGGAAGGGAAGTGGTGAGGAAGGGAAGTGGTGAGGAAGGCAAGTGGTGACGAAGGGAAGTGGTGAAGAAGGGAAGTGATGATGAAGGGGAGTGGTGACGAAGGGAAGTGGTGAGGAAGGGAAGTGAAGAAGGGAAGTGGTGACGAAGGGAAGCGGTGAAGAAGGGAAGTGATGATGAAGGGGAGTGGTGACGAAGGGAAGTGGTGAGGAAGGGAAGTGGTGACGAAGGGAAGCGGTGAAGAAGGGAAGTGATGATGAAGGGGAGTGGTGACGAAGGGAAGTGGTGAGGAAGGGAAGTGGTGACGAAGGGAAGTGGAGAGGAAGGGAAGTGATGATGAAGGGGAGTGGTGAGGAAGGGAACTGGCAACCATGAAGGGGAGTGGTGCATGATGTTGCAAGGGCTCTGTTTTGGGGAGGAAGCCGGAGCACGAAACCTTGTGTTTTTCTGTGTAAAGTGGCTGCAGGCGACGATGAAAGGTACCTCGTCTGTGCGGCGGGTGCGGCTGCGGTCGGTTTATCGTTTTTTTTTGCCGCAGTGTAACGGTGGCTTCAAGCTGCTTTGGGTGTGCTTGTGTGTGCGTAGTTATAGGGTGTTTTGGAATCTGTGCTTGCAGATCGCATTGGAATGGCTGCATGATGTTGCAAGGGTTCTGTTTTGGGGAGGAAGCCGGAGCACGAAACCTTGTGTTTTTCCGTGTAAAGTGGCTGCAGGCGACGATGAAAGGTACCTCGTCTGTGCGGCGGGTGCGGCTGCGGTCGGTTTATCGTTTTTTTTTGCCGCAGTGTAACGGTGGCTTCAAGCTGCTTTGGGTGTGCTTGTGCGTGCGTAGTTATAGGGTGTTTTGGAATCTGTGCTTGCACATCGCATTGGAGTGGCTGCGTCAAGGTTGCTTGCCGCCGCGGCTGCATGCGTAATACTATTGTCTTTTGCAGCTGAAGATTGTAAATCGTATTGGAGTGGCTGCATCCAGGCTGCGATAGTCATTTGTCAGCAGATTTTCCCAATTTTGGCGCTAATAATTTTCCTTTTAAAATTCCTTTTAAAAAGTGCTTCAAAATCGTCTTTTTTTCACTTTGGCGTCGAGATCCGGTTTTGGAGCTGCAATTTCCGACGCCATTGCACGTAGTTCTATTGTGTTTCGCAACTCAGTCTCTGCAGATCGCAGTGTGAAGTGTGCAGTGTGAAGAGTGCAGTGTGAAGTGTGTAGTGTGGAGTGTGAAGACTGTCAAGTGTGAAGTGTGAAGTGGAGCTTGAAATGTGACATGTGAAACAAGACACCAGTTTCGCAGAGTGCACGCACGCACGGGCTTGGCTGGCGCACGGCGCATGCAAGTTCTATAGATGAGAAAGGTGTTATATATATCTTTAAGGCAACTTCCGCCCCGCCTCGTGCGGGTACTACTGGTATATTTGGATTTCTGGTTGCGATGTTTGCGTACCAGAACCACATGGCCCACAAGAAGCCTCAGCCAGATGAATCCGATAGTTGGGGCATACATCCAGTAATATCCAGTACATGATGCGTATGCATATTGAGGTAAATGGTCATTTGTGCATGCGAGTGCTCATTGACTGCATTTGGTCCATGTTTCAGTGTGATTCTGCGCACCTGCGGTGTAGAGTATCGATGCCAAGGCTTAGACGTGAAGAAGGGCACAAAACTTTGGGAGCCCTGGCTGCGCCGGGGATTCACCAACTGAAAAGGGGAGATGACCAGCAAAGACGGTGATAAAATATGATAAAGTGACGATAAACTGAAAATGCGGTTGATATTTTCAGAGATGAGCCCCCTGCTACTCCTTGCTCAGAAATATATATATATACCGGTACATCCTGTAGCCTCGTTCGTAGGGATTTTTTTTTGCATTTGCAAATCGTACCACATTTCGAAAAACGAACACAAATTCCTAGAACATGCCAAATGCACAAATCTTCAGAAATCGCATATTTTTATTTTTTTTCCAGTTTTGCATGGCGCATGGCCCCTGCAAAGCTATTTGGGCTAATCTTGACTCAACCAAAGTGGCTCGGGCCAAAAACGTTCATTTTCTGTTTTTTGGTCTAAGCCGTACAAATTGCAACCTGCAAAACGAGCTCAAAAAAACACACAAATTCAAAAAAAAAAACTCAGATTGGTAATTTTGGGCCTACCAATTTTTCCATGTTCATTGTAAATTGATGGAATTTGGATCACTTGGTCACCGTACCTGGCACTTGTCTTCTAGCTCACTTGCTATGCATAAAAATCAGAAACTCGAACACTTTTAACTTGAGGTCGAGTAGGAATTTTCTAGAATCGAACCCTAACAAAAAAAATGATACAAATGGGGGTCCAGGCATATATATATAATTTATATATACATGAAAGTAGGATGCCGTCCTCGAATGATTTTGAATTTATGCTCTGCTGGATATGTAATTCTCAGCGTGAAATTGAGCTGCCCCTGTGAGTTTTTCACCAGCAAACAAGCTAGAAAACAAAGCTGTAAGTTTTCAGCTGTGTTTTCATGTGTTCTACCAGTTGTTTTTTGGCACATGGATTGGAACTGCAAAGAACATATGGCTGGTACTAGGTTTCCATGGCCATTGTGGGCGTGATGGCAACGGATAAAATGGGATGATAGCACAACCTATAGCTAGAATTTAGGGCCTAACAGTTTGGTTGTTTTTTTCTATTGGCAAAGTTCAGCCTCTGTGTTTTTTGTTTCAGGTGAATTGCTTTGCAAGAGCATTGGTCTCCTACGGTTTTCATCTTGGTGATCTCAGGGGATCATCAGTTGGTTCAACTCACCAATAGATCCCGGTGCCCGCAGGAGTACAAAACTGATGTCCCCGTGTGGAACCTCACTCCGCTCTTCCCTGGTGTCCCTTGGAGCAATTTGGGGTACCTGGAGGGAAGATTGCCTGTTTGGCCATGGGGGCCAGCAGGTTGATGGTCTTGGAAGCCTTGCCAGGATGGGAGCACTGTACTTATGGACTTCGCAGGCGGCCTCTACAAACTCAACCTGACCACAGGCGCCACTGTGGATAGGGCCTGGCTCCAATTTAAGTGCTGCTCGGGGGCGTGGGTAGATTGATACTTCCCTAGCTGGCGGTGTTCTGGCATGTGTCAAATCTGACATCCGGAAAGATTCTATAGACAACAATGATGCGCATGAAATAGTTTGAGGAAGAGTGGCTCAACTGCCAACTGGTGGATTCATTGTTCATAATCACATGTGGGTAATTCCAAACGTGTCATTTGATGTCAGCCGACATAATAATTTTTCTGGAATATGTTTGCACCTCAGAGGTACAAATCCGTGAGCCAAAGAGACACCACAGTGTGTTAAACAATAAGTTCTGGGTTAAACCTTGTTTTCCATGGGTGAACTTTGTATTTAATGAAATACTAAGTTCAGCTTAGACATTACCCAAATACTACATTTTTACTTCGACATTGGAAGGCCTTGGCTGTATTGTCCCTTTCCGTGTCCCATGGGCCCGTTCCCGTTGCCTCGTAACTCCGTTGACCCCACCTCCCCTGAACCGTTGTACCATTGTCCCGTTGGCCGGTGTCGTGCCTCCTCTCCAGGTCTCAATGGTTGCTGCTTATGCGCCATGATGTTTATACATGATATTCGTACTGTGGAAGAAATCCCGCACCAGTTGATAGGTGTTGATAGGTGGTTTACATCGTTATTTATATACAGGGTTTCAACCATCCAAGGTGGTGCAGGATTTCTTCCATCCACAGTATGGGATCGTACGCCCAAGGCTTCCCCGGCACAGGTGCTGAGTTGTGGAAGACGCTGCCAGGGTGTTGTCGGTCGTCCTTCAGCGATGGGGGCGCTGGCTTAGGGCCCAAGAACCATCTGGCAGCGCGCCTGACATTGATGGGTGGTGATAGGTAGGCCAAAGGTTTGTATCCACTCTTGGGCTGGTGATTTCGAATAATTACTATACATAATTTACTATAGATAATTGCATCTAATTACATATAATTACAGATTGTGTGTGTGTGTATGCTCGAAGGTTCGTTCTTATTTAGTTGTGATCCTGGAATCTAGCCCAGAGAGAGTTGTGTGTGTGTGGGTGTGATCTTATAATGTGTGTGATTTATATGATGTTTGGGCACAGCAACCGTAGCATGTTTGTATTATTCTTGTCTCCCCAATCTGAAACCCCTTGAGGCCCCTCAGGCCTGGCATCCGCCGGCATCCTGCGGCCTAGGTTTACACTTGCAGCAATTTTGGGCAGAATTTCGGCATGGAATCTGGTCTGAAGCCACTCCATGGCATCACCTAGGTCCAAGAATTGGGGACAGACCCATTGAAATGTCCAACTCAGATCCTCCATGTTTTGGCGGGGCCCAAAGTCTTGCACAGCATCAGTGACCAAACCCTGGTTTAAATTCAAGGGTGTCCGTCCTAAAACTGCTAAGGAAGGAACCACTGGCATCGTTCGCGCCTTTTTCTTGTCGAATGGGACGGAAAAGTGGTACAAGGCCAGAGGGGCTGCTGCTGGAAACTGTGGTTGTCATGGTCCTTTGCACCCCTTGAAAGGCTATGATCAAGGGGGGGTAAAGCCGTATGGCCCAAACATAGGGGACCAGTGGGCCTACAAGATTGACCAGTTTTGTATTTCAAAATTAAACCAAATCATATACAGATTCGCGCAAGATTGGTATTGCAAATAAAACGGCAATTATGCTTGGGGTCACTGATTCTGAGCCAGATCGAATGTCAAACTCAGACAGCGGCCCGCACTCTGCAGATGACCACTATGCCTTGCAATACATATCCATCAGCTGCTCAGCCAGATGTGCTTGTGTGGGCAGTGCTGGGCACTACCAATGGGACGGCCTGATGTTTGAAACCTTCTCATGTGTTGGCATGGGTGATCCGGTGAACCCCTGGCTTTGCGGGATTTATCGGTGGAAATTTAATCAATTAGGGGCACCGAAGTATCACACCCCTTTGTCCCAAGCCGGCAAGACGTCGGCTTCGTCGGCTTGGTTGCTGGTTTCGCTTCTGGCAAGATTCTGATGTATCAACGAGACCCGCTGGACCAGTTCTGTAAGTACAAGCCCCACTGGAACTTAGGTAATTACGGGGGATCTGCAACACCATCAAGAGAGAAGCTTCGTTGTGCAGTGGATGATCTGGACAAAATTGTTCCCCACAAATGATTGTTTGAACGTTGGTTTAACACTGTGCATGTAAAAAGAAACGCTAGATCATTAAGAGACGCCGCGTTTGTGTGGCGCAAATTGGAAACCTTCAGGTTCGACTCATGCCCATCCTCGATCTCAACGGACAATACTGTAGTCTGAGGTGGGTCACATCGCAAACGTGGATCCATTGGCGGTGGTGGTGGCACCGGGGTCCTTCATGACAGGGGAGTGGCTCGGTTGCGGTTCGGATTGGACCATGTAGAACCAGGATCTTGGGGTGGAAGATGTTCGAAATGTGGGGCCTAGGACTCCATTAGGGCACCAAGTTCAACTGCGGGGATGCAAGAAGTAGTGATGAATTGTCTTTGTCCTTGATTTGGGTTGAGCATAGTACGCCCCAAAAAGATAGAAAAGTGTTTCCAGGATATTTCCAGGTGTCCATTTTTTCATATGTTTTCTATCTTTGGGGGGGTTGCTGTATGTTGCTGTACTAAAAATCGCTCATGGGATTGCAAAAAGCTTGCATTGGATTGTGAAACCCAGGGTTTTTTGCTCCAAGGAACCGCCATGGAGAGGTCTTAGCCTTGGACGCTCACACAGGAGCAGGGCTTACCATCACAAACTCCGAAGAAAAGCTTTCCCCACAACATACCTTCAATTAACGTGAAAATAAAACAGAAAAGATCAACCAAGCAAGCAACCAAGCACCCAAGCTACCCTGATCTCATTGGCACTATTGGCATCTGAGTGTGATCATGTCGATTCGTAAAGCTCGGTAGCTTCCTATCACCCAAGATTGATCGAACATTAAGCGCTTCTTACTGCTCTCAGAATTAAATCTGGCTGTGTCTGAAAATGGGGACATCCATAAAGCGGCCATGTATATTGGGTGGAATGGCACACACACTATTTTTCAGACAAACCTATATGGCAACGTAGCTCCCCCATGCTACATGTTGTAGATGATCTAGATGATCTACTGGTCCTTTGGGATTTTCCCCATAGTCTGGAATGTTTGGGATGGTCATCTGAGCAAATTTGCAGCGACCATGAATGAATGATGGTGAAAACACGTGGAGTCACACATACACAAACAAAAAAAACTTACAGTATTTTCAGGTTACAGGTTCATGAACTATAAGTTTTAATTTGTTGCCATAACATACACCCTGGTAAATTAACATAGACCCTGAAAATCACCAATTTTTAATGGAAACTAGTCTTCCAACCCCTATCTGCCAGGGTCTATGTTAATTTACCATAACATATATCATCATATATCATGACATCATACCATTCCCATTCCCATTTAGCTCCAGGTTCTCGAGTCCGGCCCCAGGAGACCAGTTGTGGCGCCACTTGGTGAAACCCTACAGCGGTTTGCTGGGCATGGCCGCTGGGGACGCTGAAGGCACGGCCGTGCGCTTGAAGGAGCACATCTCGCCGCAGTGCGTGCCCGTCAGCTGGTGGGAACATGTGGGAACTGGGAACACCTTGTTGGCAATATGTATATTTGTGCTAATTAATTAACTAATTAATTAATGATTTATTCATGCATTTTTTTATCTATGTGTTTCTTTATTTGTTTGTTTGTTTATATGTGTATGTGCATTTATGTTTATATGCATTTAGTATATTATATATATATGCCATATATAAGAAAATGCACATATGCATATATATATATATATATGCGCGCGCGTATATGTATGTAGGAACCGTAGATGGTTGACCCCCCCAAAAAAATGATGGTTTGCTAAAAAGGACCACTTCCAGGTAAACCTTGGAATGCAGTCATCTTGTGCCATGGGAAACTCGTCATACCTTTACCAGACATAAATTAAGAGCTGGACCGATTGAAACTGGGCAGTTTTTATTAGCATGTTTTTCTCTAGCAGGGTGGAAACTGGACGTGTACTTATGCACTTTTTCAACAAGGTGTACTTTTGTTGCGGGGTGGGGTGGAAAATTTGTATACATTTGTACATATAGATGTTAAAGTCTATTTTTTATATAGATATGCAAACACTCGCATGCCTGCATGTGCATGTGTGTGTGTGTGCGTGACCGGATCGTGTATGTGTTTTATTTGTTCGGATGTGGCACATGAGAATATGGATATATCATGTGCATACTATATACATTTTTTCACATGCGCCTGCGAAATTGTTTGTTTGCAGGCTTTTCATGCACGCACTCGTGGTTTGTCATCCCGTTCACAGACCAACAGCTCAGGCACACTGGAGTGCCCCCATGATTGATGGCAACGGCATGGTCATTGTGGGCCGATCTGATGGTAGCATGTACAAGGCCCTACCTGTTCTTCCACACCCAGCTAGCCAGTGGCTAGTACAGTAACCTCTATTATGCCAGTGGCTAGTACAGTAACCTCTATTATGCCATGAGGAGTGGCAAAAACAAGGTGTTTTTTGTTCCTTTTGAAACTTAGGTACACCTGTAAAGATACCACATCCAGCGGATCTGCACATATGGATAAATATGGATGGGAAAAAGTCATCAACAAAGTCATCAAAATATACATCCATTGAAAAATATGAATCATATACATCAAAATATGGAAGATCGTTCCAATGGATGTTCAGTTTCTCAGTCGCCTTCTGATTCCAGGTCTATGGTCCTGAGAGTGGCTTCAAAGGTGCCCGATCCAAGGCGGGAATGATTGCTAGGTAATCAAACGTGGCTGGGTGGAAAATTGCCTATAAACAATAGGGGAAGGAAAAACATGGGGAAATAAGGGAAACCCCATTAAAGATGGAGGTTTATAGCTGGGAAACTCAACGAATCAATGGGACATGTTCCAGCACGCCATGTTTGATTGCCGGAGGGTATACCGAAATAGATTGGTTGATCCTACCCAGAAGTAGGGGTACCTTGGAGTTGGTAGTCAGATTGTTCAGCAGTCGGGAAGCCCAAAGAATGGCGGTTTCAATTTGGATGACGTGTCACATCCAAAAGTAGGATGGTAATCCCAATCGGTTGAAACCACCATAAAATACAAAAATTGTGTAGGTGAGATGACAACAGCCAGCTCTGTCATACTCATTAATTTTCCTCATGTTTGTTTCTTCTATGAGATCTAAACCCAGATTCTTCCCTGCTCAAGCCCATCTACCCAACCACAATAACAATCTATAACAGCAGTACATCCCATTCAATCCCAGGTTTTACTCATTCAAACCATAGTAAAACATAGTAAAACCACCCATTTCATTGGTTTGAACCATAGTAAACCTATCAAAAACTATGGGGTTTTCCAAGGTTTGCCCATGTAAAACCCATGGTTTTTGTCGGGTCAAAAATGTCCAGAACGTCACGGTGGACTCGGGCACCGTGGCGGAAGAGATCCATTTGGGCTCCGCCTTCCTCCACGGGGCCCTGGCCGCGGCACCTGGGATCTTCGCCATCTCCTCCTGTGATACTCGGTGGAGTTTGGCGAAAAGGAGATTCGGGAACCCCTCTTCCCATGAATATGTTACATAATTGCGATATATATATATGTATATATATATATATGTGTGTGTGTATGTATGTATGAAATTCTATTAATAGTGGGTTTTATATACATATATATACATATATATATATATATATCACTATATATACATATATGTATCATTATATATATGTGTGTGTGTCTATTAATATCTATTAATGTTATGATACCTATTGAATAGTAGTGGCTGTTTAATCCATTATTAGTAGTGGTTGCGTGTCTTACTTAGATGTACTTACTTTATGCTAGTATCTATTAATCATGATAACTCATGGGCATGGGATTGATATCTACTATGGATATATCTACTAGTTTGTTGTCCATGAATAGTAGTTAATAATAGTATTTTAGGTTAGTTGTTATATATCCAAAAATGAATAGTAGTCAACAATAGTAGTTGCTATATATCCGTTCATAGTAGTTAGTTTACGTTAATATCTATTATATAATGAGGATTAATCACGCGATTATTGAGAATATGGGTATGTCTTTAAGTTAATCCCATTTAGTAGCAATATAATATATTAAACTGCTATGAATTGTTGTAATTGGCTGGTTGATGTTTAGGCCCTATATGAATGATGTAAAGAATATGCAAGTCTGACTTCATGTTTGGGTTTGTAGATGTTTCAAATTTGCACGTCTGACAGAGGTGCGAGCATGCATTTGCCAAATATGGCATTTTTTTCTCCAAGCTGTGTTGTTCGAACTTATTTGGGCAGCTGAAGTTTTGCAGTGCGGCATTGCTATCCTCAACATTACTGTCCACTAGCGATGCAAGACCCCCCGTGCCACCAGGATACGTTGTACGTCTTCCAGCCCCTCAGCCGCACCAAGAAACACCACGCTGGCCCAGCGATGGCCGGTCTGGACTAAGGAAGTGAGGACGTGGCGTGACGACGCGGTGATCCCCAAAGGGATGGACACCCCATGATTTCTGCTGGTCAAACATGGTTTGCTGGAAAATACCCTATTTATGGATGATTTTCTCATTAAGACCTTCATGTGTGATTTCACGGACAGCTATGTTTGACTGCTGGAAGGTCTACATTTTTCATCACAAACTGCTGCTGTTTGGTGTGACATGTGTATAATTGTGTGTATATATATATACACACACGGGTGTGCGTGTGTTTTCTTGTTTGTCAAGACATGTTAAAGAATAATTGTCAATGTAAATGCTTCAGTGTACAAAGTATCTTTGGTGTGCCGATTGGAAGGGCCACGGGCCCAGATGTGGCCAGAATTTGATGAAATTGATGACTTCAGTGATGCAACTGGCACCGGGAAAACAAAATTTACGCTTGGAAGGAATGCGGCTGGCATGTATCAGGAAAGCGTGAATGCCTCCATCCTGTGGTTATACGTTTATTTTTAGACATATGCCTGCAATATGTTTATGTGTCCCTGAAGTCACTACGATATACACACATGATAGTAGGGGAAAGACCGAATTCTGTGATTACAGTTTCGACCGAAGAATCTTGCACACAGAGAAGGTCCCTGCGCCAACCCACATCTCCAGCCATTGTACTCTTGAGACATTTTGACGGACAATCTTCAATGGTGTATTTTCATGGTTTCCAATTTAATCCATACCTGCTAGTGTAGTCTCAGAGTCATCCATCAATTTCATGGCATGCACTGCGCAAGCAGGTCCCGGGAATGTCTCGCTGGAATGGGCAGATTGACTTGACTTGACTTGACTTCTACTGTAGTTGTGGCGTAGAACAGCTTTCTTCCACTACCATCGCACGCTGCGACCTTGACCTCGGCTCAAAGAGATCAGAAATGTTTGCCTAATCAGAAAGATGGAAGGTTGAAGCGCTTTCAAAATCCATCAAAAAGGTAGGAGGTTCTCCTGTCTATCTTTTTTGGGGAGACCCCTGGCCTAGAGGCAATAGGACATAAAGACCCTAAGTCAAGACCCGACGCATGGGCTTAGAAGGAAAGAAACATCTGTGAATCGGCCTACCCCTTGCAGAGCCGGTTGGTACGGATCCAACATGATCCAACTAGTGAAAGAATGGACTGTAGCAGAAGACGATGATATGACTTTCAAACATCCTCCAATCAAAAAATCATGGGTTGCCTACAAGATCCGGAAAAAAAGTGCCTTCCCTTCTGGAGCCATGATGTCCATGCGCCTCTCTTGGTCAAGTTGGTGGCACAGAGCACCGCGGCTTCCAAGGGGATCAGGTGGGGGGGGCTAAGCAGCCAACCTTTCCAGTTACAAGATGTCTCAAAGTTGGTTTATAACATTTTATAACCCCTTCTTATCATTTTATCATCTATAGATGAACCATGGTGAACATGTATCTGCATATTATATATATATAGATGTGTTCTATTTATATATATATATACACATATGTGTTTGTGATATATGATGATATATGGTTTATCTGTATGTTATGTGTGTGTATGATTTATCTACATATTATATTTATATATATATACACATTGTTCATAACGATTGTTTATATGTCCATTCTCACAGTTGTTTATATCACCACCATGGTTCAGAATCTATAGATATATATATATATATATCATGTATCTGTCATAAGCATCCATAAACATCCAAAAACCATAGTCAAGCTAGTTACAAACCAACTGAGCATAGTTTAGCTATCGGGGGCCACCCCTATCGTCGACCGGGGTTTAGTACTCAGTGGTTGACATTAGCTGCGGCTGGGGTCAGCGACCAGCAGGAGGCTTACCAACCTTCAGAGAAGAATGATGTTCTATTTCGCTTCATCGTTTTGAAGTTCCCAGATGTATACTTACCAAGAAGATGGAATGGGAGGTTCGTGGAGAGTTTCCTTCCAGAATTCATTAGCATTAGCTTTCGTTGGGTTCTTATACTCTACTGCTTTTGGTGGCTCCCTTGACACCAGCTTGGCCTTGCATGAGGATGTCTATAAAGTCCTCTTGAAGAGACCGAGGGGAGAGACATTTGGCATCATGGCTGGTGGCATTCCATCCCGAAGTTTCCGGAATGCCCATCGTCATTTTGCGGCAGAAATCAGGGAAAATGTTCATCCTAGTCTAGTTGCCAGTGCATGATCAGGAGACACGCGGTCAGATGGGTGGAACCCACCAAAACCCACCAAAAATTTATCTTAGCAAAAGTGTCAAGGTCACCCCAGTTTGGGAACTTACCATGGGGTGCATCTTGACTTTCGTTCTATTTTCAGTTCCGCTTTTCTGGGCCCCTTTTTGGCATTCGAGGATCAATTTGGGAACCTGACCTTCTGTATTTTGACGGCCTTTCTCTCGAATAAAAGCCCATCGTCGAAAAGCATGAAGAGCAAGGAGGATTTTAAAAGAAAACAACATGGTGGGCAGCAAGACTCACAAACCAAGTTCCACCGATTTTCACCTATTTTCACTTTTGGGTGTAAAAAACGGTGTGTTCCAAGCATGCGGAATGCCTGCCCCAGTGATGAAATATGATGAAATGTTTGCTTGTACATGCTAATCAAAACCTATCAAGACCTTGCCAGTGGCCAAGTGAGACAATCCAGCAAGGTCGACCTTGAAGCTAAAAAAGGCTGTTTTGGAGTGGAATGAACTGCATCCCGATGCTGCCCCACAAGTTATATCTATACACAATAAATATGTATATAAGTATATGTTTATCTTTGGACCCCCATGTGGCCCACTACTTCCATTATTTCCCCAGTCGTCCGCCAGTCGTACGCTCCCCAGGTGCAGATCAATGGCCGCAATGACACAGAGCGCTGGGGGAGTTGCTAAACGCCGAGGTAGTGGAGCTCATGATTTGTGCCGTGGAGCTAAAGAAAAAACATTGTTGTTCTGCCTCATCATGGCCATTCTAACAGGGAAAATGGTCATGAAATCATGGGGAAGATTGTAGTTGACATTGATGAAGCATGGCAATTTGAGAAATTGGAAATATTTTTAGACAACCAAAGTTTTTGTTGGGGCGTGGGTTGCAGGTTGAATGGTTGGCTGATGACATTTCATTTCTAGCTAAGAATGGAAATATACATATATATATATATATGCCACCTGAAAATGCGGCTCTTTTGAGGGGTGGTTGGGATACTCGATAGCTAGTTAGTCTTTGGAGCGTTGCTACAGCTCACACAACCGCCCGTGCAAAGGCGATATGAAAAGAGTTCTGTTTGGGCTCCAGCCCTTGCATTTTTTTTGACGTGTGTTAAAGGTACTGTACATGTGCAGTTTTCCCCCCTTGGTACAACGCAAGGGGATCAAAAACCGATCATTTGTAGAGTTCCGGGCGTTTTCAATCTGTCAATTTCCATTGGCATATTCGTTTGATACTGATTTGTCCATGCTGTTTTGGTGTCCCAGCATCATTGTTCCAGAGATATCCGTTCATTCATCCTTCTGTTTCATGCAAGTCGAGGGTGAAATGCGTGTTGTTTATTTTTTTTGCTGCAGTTGTTGAAGAAAAACACCATTCGGCAGCTAGCCCTCAGTCACAGACAGGTGCAGCACTCAGCCCTCGGCAGCATTGGGCCTTCGACAAATTCCTGTGGGGAAAGACGCTGGGCTTTGAGTCAAGATTCTTAACCACCCTATGAATGAAATTTAATGGAAAACATATATAATGATGATTGAGTAAACTATTTGAGTTTATTTCCCAATTTTGAGTCATTGATAAATGATAACTAATGTTATTTATGATGATATTCTTAACCATCAGGATTCTTATGAAATGGGTATCTTAGCAAATTCAACCATTAAAATACCCTCCGGTAATCAAACATGGCAATGCGAAATACCCTGTAAATGGCGTTTTGAATGGGAAAATCATCGAACTTACTGTGTGATTGTCCATTGCTATGTATGATTATCGCATGGTATTAATGGATATTAATGGTGATTTAACCAAACAAATGTGGGGGCAAACATCAGGATTAATGGGTAGATGATTTTATATACATGTAATATTGGGACATACGATAGAATGTAGTATGAGCCCAAACTAGCTGGCATTAATAGATGTTCATATGTTTTATTCCCAAAAAATATCAAAAAATGGTATATGTCACATTAATGTCGGTATCATGATTAATCCATAGCCATATGAGGATTCGACCATCCCTCCAGTGATGTGACAGCCTGGTGGCCTGGTTGGTCACCTTTGGGGGTCGTTGAATCCCTTTAGAGGATGGTCACACGGGCAGGGAAAGTTGGCATTTTGATGGTAATTGTATCAACCAGTGAAAAAACGATTTTGGGATTCCACTGGGAAAAAGCAGACAGTGAGAGAGAGAGAGAGAGAGAGACTGGATTGGATTGGATTGGATTGGATTGGATTGGTAATGTTAGTTGGAGGAAGAACCAAAAAATTACCAACACGGCAGGTTTGCGAATAGAATTTGCAAGTGGGGATGGTGACGAGCCGAAATAGCAAATTCAACAACTGAAATATACAAATAAATGTTTTGATTAAAATGAAATATCCTGAGCAAACATGCATATAATAGAGATGCATAAGCAACAAAGGCAGCAAATCAATCAAGAAGAATGATCAAGATTATGATCAAGCACAGATAGCACAGTCAAACACGTGGATGTTGACCAGGTAAGATTGGAGAACTGAGATCGGTGCAGAGCTGCGATCCTTGCGCCATTTGTCCCTCAGCCGCGGGTTGGAAAAAGGTGGACACCACCTCAAATGTGACCTTCACTCAGGTTGATGTGAAACATCTCATACATCTACCTACAAATAAAATATTGTATAATTATTAGTTAATAGTTGTTTATAACATAAAATATCAGAACAGTGATGAACATTGTATATATTGTATATTTAATATGACATAACAGTACAACTCAGTACAACTGATACTTGTTACCTGCCTGGTTTCATCACCTGACCCCGGTAAGGCCATGAAGTGCGCCCGTCTCAAGGAGTGGCTCCAGCCGCAGCCAGGCGCTCCGAAGTTGGGGACAAATTTTTTAATAGAGTACACTGGAATATATATATATATATATAATGAAATTATGATTCACAAAAATTAATAGATAGATTATATATGTATTATCGAAAATAAATGAACTTAATTATATATTACACACACATATATATATATATGGGTTATAGGCTAGGTTGATGATTATAGGACATTATAAGGTGATCGTATATTACCAATATATGAATGGAAATCGCCTTTGACGCGACGCCGAAGACCGCTCCAGCGAAATGGTGCTGATAGTGGTCACCCGCAATGCTTTGCGCCAAATTTCAGGCTCTAAAATATGGTGAATTACGATTTATGCGAGAACGATGTTCTGAAATTGGCTCATGCAATCCATGTTCTGCATTTTTTTTGGTTGGTGCATCACCCGTGGAGCCCCCCAGCAATTCCCGCAATGCTACCGTGTATGACATTGACACGCCTATCCTTTCACAACTTGGAATCTGATTCTCCAACATCTTCAACGACTGAGAGGGAAACTCTTGTTCATGGAGTAATTTTGTCAGCTGGCTGGTGTGCCCAGCTGCTTTCATTCTCAGGAGGAAAAAAAAAGGTTCCAAAATCTGATGGACTTGCAACATGTCAAGATATTGACACTTGAACTATGATGTTTCATACATGAGAATGTTTCATTTCATGTCATTATGTAAAGAAGCATCATCGAATTCTTTGGATCCGGCAACAAAATGCCATGAAGCAGCCGGCGGACGATGCGCCGGAACCGGGCAACAAGAGAGCTGCTGTGAGCACCAAAGCTGCAATTGGGGGTTTCAATTTTTGAAGTTCTGGAGGCTTCCTGGGTCATGGAGGGTATCCAAGGGACTTATCCATTTCAATCGGAAAAAAATCCATTCCAAACTCCAAACCATCTCTCAACGGCCTTGGACTCCCCAGATCCTTGGGTCCCAGGTGCAGATGGCCGCAAGGCTACTTACCTGGTTCATGACAACGGTGGTCGTCCCTTCAAGATCTCAGTCCAGCGGCAGCCTGGTGATCCAAAGGCCCAGGTTCAGGTCTTTAAGGCCATCTACGATGAGGAAATGCCAAGATATGAAGAAGAGCCTTGTATCTCCTTTTCTGCAGAGAGGGTTTTTGTCGGTCAGAGTCCCAAGCACGCCAAGCACCGTGCTCGCTTTGATGGAAATTCCCTGTTGCTGCACTTGGAGGGTTTGAAGTATGTGTTTGTTGGAGAGAATGTGTTCGCCTTTACAGCAAAATACCCCATCACAAAGTATGTCTCGCCCGTGGGCAATAATGACGTCCCTTACCCTTGGGCCATGGATGAACAAGGTTTCCGATATTTGATGATCAGCTCCGTCATTGTGACCGGCAAGCTTTTCGAGAACAGTGACACCGACCCTTACGATCTGTTCTTCGACCGGGCTCTGATGACCGCGGACATCGGTATGGTGCCTCCAAAGCAACCTTTCCACGCACAGTTTCAGGGCATCACCGAATTCTGGATCGGCGAAAACCAGTACACCTTCCGATACGAGCCGCATCCTGAAAAAGACTTCGACCGCTTGTCACGGAGGGGAGAGCTCTCTGTGGTGAAAGGTAGTGAAAAGATCAAGCTCTCAAAGGATGATTATGTGACGCTGATGCAAGACTTTGCTGATTTAGCTGGCTTTGAAACTCTCCACAGTGAGACATTGGTTGAACGTCACATTTGACCGATTTGACCGGTGGTCGTCATTGAAAACGATTGCGCTGCACTTTTGTTTTAACCAGGCTTCCGACCCGCAGGAATGAACCAATGATGGGATTCAATGGATATGGTTGGTTGATTAGTTCCAGTGTTACACAACCCATTTGAGTGTTTCTGAAAATGGACAACCCGAACATCATACCTTTTTAAGAACTTGGATGATTTGGGGGCAATACAATTTTGAGAAACAACCCATTGAGAGGCATTCGAAATACATTAGAAATACCCTGGTAGGTGGCTCAGTGGGTTTGATGAATGAGAATTGTTATAAGCCAGGGTTGTTTTACTGTGGCAAATGTGCTGCTAGAGTTCCATTTACATACATTTACACATGTTATATTTGACCCGTTGTTGCTGCTCAAGAAACAGATGGAGTTTTAAAAAAAACACGGATTTATGACACTTAACCACAACAAAACGACAAAACGGGTCAAACCTTTCAACGCCCCTCCGAAATTTGAATAATGTTGGTGCATGTTGGTGCATGAACCTCCCACTATGCTCAATAGTCCCAAAAAAAAATCGCTGGATGGTGGATGTAGGGCATGAAAACCACATAGAATTTGGCTGTAACTAAATTTTAATTAGGGGATTGCATGTTGTTGTGCCTTCATTTTTTGCTAAAGTCGACTGAACATATTTGCATATGGGTTTGTCTGAAAATAGGGTACCCCACGATCCAATGGTTTATCATCAATTTCAATGATTTTCCCTGTAATTTTGGGGGTACACTTCATTTTCAGACCAAACCCATCTAAGAAATGTTCTGACTTTTTGACACATGGACGGGCCGACTTGAAATCCTGCCCCATCCTGCAGCGTCTCGTCCCATCCCTCAACAAAGGGTCTACTGGACGACCAGAACATCACATCATTGGAAATGGGTAATCCACATGGGTTTATCCAAAAATAGGTCATTGCCACCCAAAACTACTGGTGAATCATTACCTTTTCTATTGAAATGCCATGAAATGCCATGAAATGCCCATGGCTCATGCGTGCCCACCAATTGTATGTAGAAAAGCGATCTCTGTCCCAGAATTAGTTTATGCGAAAATCTACTGGGCATAAATCCTGTTTTTGTGGCATGTCAAAGCTATGATTTGCTGCATTTTTTCTTTCAAACCAGTGACAAAGTGGAGTTTACTTATTATTTATCTCTTGCAGCTTGAAAATCAACACCAGAATATGGGTTTGTTTGAAAATATGGTAACCAATATGGTACCCTATTGTTTTTTGGTTTATCACTACTAGATCGCATATTTGGGGGTATACCCTATTTTTAAGACACACCTACAGAAAAGTTGACCTGAAAAATCGATAGGATTCCGGGTGGTCCACCGCAGTGTCAACACCTAGACTTAGACTTGACCACGGTCAAGTTGCGGATGGAATTTGATTATGAGACAAGAGAGCTTAAATCAAATTAAATCAATTTGGGTAAATTTGATCGCGACCTCACTGCGACCAAACCCTGGAATCATTGTTATAAGTAAGGGAAATCATCCTCAAATGGCCTTAATTCAGATTAGTGAAATATTATAATTTACCTAGATCAATGTGTTTCCACTTAAGGAATATGTCAAGGATTTCGCACAACATGTCGATGACACATACTCAGCCAGATGTGTTGCCTATCCAACCAATCATGTCAATGATTATCCTCCAACTCATTTACTACATCATAGTCATAGTATATCACACAATTATGATACTCTGGGGTAAAAGTAGATGGCTCAGAATCTTGAGTTGCGCCATCTATGTCAAAAAAAAAATGGGGGATAGATGGCTCAACTCCCTTTAAAACAGGTCAGTTGAGCCATCTATGTCCCTAAAAATGACATATTTTTTGCAATCTTCTGCGCTGGTTTCTCCCCATAATTTTTTCTCAACATCAAGCTGCTTTTTTGGGACATAGATGGCGCAACTCCCGGAGTTGCGCCATCTATGTGGGCATTCCCAGCCTGATTTTGGCGAAATGACGGAAGTTGTTTTGGGCCAGCAAAGGTCGAGACGCTTTAAAACCCAATTTTAACAAGTGACCTGAGGAACCGTTTTGGCCGTCAAGAAACGGTTCCTCAGGTCACTTGTTAAAATTGGGTTTTAAAGCGTCTCGACCTTTGCTGGCAAAATGACGGAAGTTGCGCCATCTATGTCCCAAAAAGGACAACTCTGATGTCTTTCCTGGTGGTTTTGCCTCCTGTCCTGGGACAACTCTGATGTCTTTCCTGGTGGTTTTGCCTTCTGTCTTGGGATAACTCTGATCGATGTGGCATATTTTGGTTAGGTTGGTTGATGGATGTCGGGAGAATGAGGGAGTTGCGCCATCTATGTGGGCATTCCCAGCCTGATTTTAGCGAATGAGTGGGAGTTGCGCCATCTATGTCCCAAAAAGGCAGCTTGATGTTGAGAAAAAAATGGGGGGAAACCAGCGCAGTGCCAGTTTTCCACTTGGGTCCGCCCCAGAAAACGGAACCCACCAAGTGTCAAGTTTCCTTTGGGAAACTCAGGAAAAAGCCCTTTTTCGGGGGACTTGGTGGGGACCGTTTTCCGGGGCCAAGCAAAGTGGCAAATTGCCAGAGCGCAGAAGATGGCAAAAAATATGTGATTTTTAGGGACATAGATGGCGCAACTCCCACTCATTTTTATTTTTTTTCAATATTTTTTGTCAAAACATGTTGAAAAATGAGATTTCTAGCCATAAAATTCTGTCCACAATCACTTTAAAAACATTCAGTGGTTCATTTTCAAGGTATTGCAATGGATTTTTTCGAAGATTTGAATGCGATTTAAGGGACATAGATGGCGCAACTCATTCTTGAACCCATCGAAAAAGAAATTTCTGGCGTTTGAATGGGATTTAAGGGACATAGATGGCGCAACTCATTTTTAGGAAAAAAAACTAGGGGAATTGTATATATACATATATAGTATTTGCAATACAAACATGTGCAATCTTCAGTATAAACAAACAAAAATGATCGGACATGTAGTAAAATTAGTTAAGATTATATACCCTTATGTCCATCTACTGGAGTGGCAGTTGCGCCATCTACCTTTTCATTTTAAAGTAGGGCGATTTTTCTTCAATTGGCGGACCTCGTTTTATGTTCCAGCTAAAATAGCGCCATATTCTTTCTCACCCCGCGGTGCCATCTTATGGGTATTTTGGTTTTTGAGTTGAGCCATCTACTTTTAGGGGGGTATATTTAGTAAATCATGTGTTCATCATTAGTAAACATAATATTTACCAATTATGGTTGCAAGATGGTTTAATCCGCCTTCTAAGTGGTTACATCATGAACCATCTGACTTGGCCTTGAACGACTAGTTACGCCAATGTCACGTGCATAGCGTGAAGTAAGGGCGAGGAGCCCGTGTTTTCGGGACATCGGGAGCTGGTAGGCACCTAATCAATGTCTATTCATACATATGGTTATATGGTATGTATAATATTTAATTGGTGGACGCAGACTGATTTACATATATTATATATATATATACATGGGTATGCACCTTTCTAGTGGAAGATTGGTTTGTAGGGGCAACTATCCCAAAATGGCCTTATTTCAATTCCGTGGGTATATTTGTACATGTGTGTATAACATACTATTTTATACAAATGCTGATGCTTTATACAGAAGTATATTGTGTGGGTGATACGATCTTTCCATTCTGTATCTATATGACCAAGAATATATTGGTAACGTTCATCATCCACCAAAGCGGACTGAGTTTTTCGACACCTGCAGGTGTCCTTCGTGCAACCACGCAGTGCTGTTCGGCTCGCCCTAGTGGGCGACAAACCATGTGGACAGCTGCTTAGGTTGGTGGTTTCAATGATCATGATGTTCATCCCAAATAGTCAGGAAGATGACACCAAGATCTGGGACTGATACTGTATGTTTTTCTGGGTTATATAACGGGTTTGACCTCAGGTGACGTCTATTTTTCCAATAGAAAATTCACCATTTGGTGAATCTACAAGGGGTGATAGGTGATACTGTATGTGTTTTTGGGGGGATCCTTAAGCAAATCTGCGTTTTCGGGTGCTTTGATTGACACCACCAACCGGTATACAGTAGTTTGCCGCGTCAGGCTGCTGGGTGTCTTCCGATTTTTGTCAAGAGTGTGGGCAGTTCAGGGCAGTTCAGCGTCTTCACTAGAAACCAGGGACACCAAGAAACGGGCCGCACTGCTAGTGGGGTTTGCCATACATGCAGACCTGCGCGGCAGAAACTGTTGAGTCTTTTGATTAGTTTTGGGGACATGGCCAGTATAGTAAAAGCAGCAAATGACTGACTTGGCAAATCCATGAATTTGGGCGGCTCTGTCAGAAGCATCGTGCTGATTGTTTTTTCGTTCATGGAGCATGCGAAGTTTTGTCCTGCCTGCCAGGGTTATTTTCGGAACCCTTGTGGAAACCACGCCGCCAAACCCACATGCCATACCAAGTCGTTTCCTCCACAGGAAGTTTCCAGGGTTCCATGACCTTTCAGGATCCAATTGGGATCCTATTTTCCAGTGTGGCTTGAGCCGCTCCGGTGACCATCCATTTCCAGAAGCTTTGCAGTAAAAATGGACTTGTGGTTGGATCCATGCTGCGCCTCTGAGCTGGGCCACTTGAAGCATCAAGAGCAAATTGCTGGCTACCTGCTATAATCTGTTGGTGTTTCTGTAGAGTCCAGATGTCCTTGACTTTTTCGACAGCAATATGTAAATGATTCTTGAGTTGAAAGTTATATTAGTGCGGACTAAAATTCAAACCTGGCAGAATTACAGGTGTTGATCAGATTCAAATTTGCACATGGCGGGGTTGGGGATGCCGATCCCTGGCCTTTTGCAAGACCAAGTGACTCAACTGCACAGTCACCTCAAAGACGCAGATGTTGGTCCCTCATGGTGACTGTAGTGATAAAATCGTTCAATCCTTGTGGTAGCTTGATGACCATGTTCCCAGAGAATTTCAATATGCCTTGATCATTTCCAACGTCAAGGCCAACAGATTGGAATGATTTTGGTTTATCTGAAATTAGGGCACCCCAAAATCCCATGGTCTATCACCATTCGGAATCATATTCCTCGTAAAAAAGTTGCCATTTTGAATCATGCTGGGGTTTACCAGTGTGCCCCATGTTCAGACAGACCCCATCTGGACAAATTGAGGTCACCTGCTACTTTCGACGCCCAGTACTTGCGGATACGAAGTGGTCAGGGCCCAGTGGGGAGATGTTGGGTGCAGGGTCTTTTGCACAGGGCCAGTTCAGCTTCATGCTGGCTGCTTAATTGATGTTTATTGGGTCTCAAACTCCAGTTACATGGGAAGTTCATTGTGTCACAATATGTGGATGGATGAATTTATCCCTCTTAAGCAACCAGTATTGGCAGGATTGGCAAATAGATTTTGGCCACTACTCAAACGAAAGACCTTGAACGATTCAAGATGGTCCGAGAGAGCATTTGAAGTGGCAGGGTGCATCAGAGAGAGAACCATGTAGATACACTCAAAATCCCTTTGTCACATTTATCTCGGTATCCATGTGTGACATAATAGAGAGAGAGAGAGGGTACTGTACCCACACATAAATCCATGCCTACCTAGCTACCTACATTACATGCATACATGCATATTTCGTGTGATCCGTGTGTGAAGGCATGTGATACATCCACATCTGATCCATCCATCCACGATTCTAAGGCGTACCCAGATTCGTTCGGGGAAGAAGTCGGTCCCTGTGGCCCGAGGAAAAAGGGGCGGTCGGGACGCTTCCGGTGAATGATGTGGAGGATGGGTTGACCTTCAGAGGTTTCCAAAGTGCCACAGATTCCATCGGCCATCAGCCACTTTCTATTGGAAGTGCTTCAGGATAAGGCAATTGATGTGTAAAAAAATGCAAGACTACCTGGACCTGGTTTTGGTTGCTGCAGTATATACCCATGTATAGATTTGTGCATTTGTATATGTACCCACGTCTGCATTTGCTGGATACAAGATCCAAGCAGCTACAGACCCACAATTTGCTGTGAATTGGCCCAAGTGCTCGCTTGCATTCCAGTTATTCTTGCTTGCAGTTATCCAGGCATTGGAGGGATACAGATCAACTTCCTCAGAGAACAAGATCCGGTCCAGATAAAGATGCGCTTACACTGTCTAGACTTTGCAAGTTGCCAATTTGCAACATCTAAGAGGCCATCCACAACCCTTAACTTCTGCTTCACGAGTCGCGGATCAGTCTTCATTTGGCAGGGCAGCTTTTCCGAGCACTTCCTCAAAGACATGGTGGTTTTGATTTGGAAACCTGCCAGTTTATAACTGCAACGATGTTTTAGGCCCATTGGATTATCAAGCAGGGTCATGAGAGATTGTGGATGACTAGCCCCTGTTCGCACATTTTTTGAAAGATCATACTCGTAGCAGCATAGCATTTACTGGTTGTTCCGCCAGAACTGAGGAGTGGCTTACCACCAGTTGCACTGCCACTTAGCTAGTTGAAAATTTCCTCAGCTGGGGGTCTGACTACCCACATGCAGCTGGTCATCATGCCATCCTTGCGAATTGCTTCTGGCTGGCGGGGAGCTCAGCTCGCAGCAATGTATATTTTCGGCGAGTTTCTTGTATGCTTGTTGGACAGCCCACGGTTTCACTAAGTTGAGTTCAGGTAAAATCTGCTGGAAAGAGCTGTGTTAACGTGGCCCCCCACCTTCTTGGACAGTCTCAAATCGGGGCTTTCTGGGTTCCGTACGGAAATGGTTCTCGGACCGGACTTCAGAGGTCCCAAGTTCCACCCTCAGGTGCTGGCCCCTTTTCCTCACCTTGGCGCGGGGGGAAGCATTGAAGTGGTGCTTTGCAATGAAGTGTGGAGTTGGCAAGTCCCTTGCAAAAAAGCACCGCAAAATCCAATTCTTTATCAGTTTCAACATCATTTTCTCCAGTCGAATGCCAATTCTATCCAATTCTGGGGTATCCCCTGTTTCCGAACAAATCAAGCTGCTCTCACTCAATGATTGGTGAACTTGGGACTGCCATTTCTCGGCCATCCCGGCGCAGGGCTGGCATGTGCTTGCACAAGAGCGAGGCACAGACCCAGAATGCTAAGGTGTTTGTTTGAATTGGGGTGATGGTTCGGTTTGGAGGTTCAGTGGGTTTGGTTCTCGCATCAAACATGTGGAGATTAAACTCAGCTCAGGTGCTTTTCTGTGCCGTAGCATGCCGCAGCCCAACCCTTTTGGCTAGGTGTCGACCATGGTGAAATGGATGATTAATGGATGATGCATATCCGTTCGTGGCGATCCCATCCCCATATCTTTGTTGGTGCTTTTACTGGTCCAATTCCATCCAATTCCTGTGGCTCGGATTTGTAGTGTCTCTATGTGTGTGTATATATATATATGTGTGTGTGTGCGTGTGTGTGTATATGTATATGTATGTGTATTTATAGTTATTTATGTATAGATTTTATCTATCTATCTATCTATCTACCTACCTATCTATCTATCTATCTATCTATCTAATCTACCTATCTACCTATCTATCTAATCTATCTAATCTATCTAATCTATATATTCTATCTATTCTATCTTATCTATCTTATCTATCTTATCTATCTTATCTATCTTATCTATCGTATCGATCGTATCGATCTTATCGATCGTATCGATCGTATCGATCTTATTTGTCTTATCTGTCTGATCTGTCCTATCTCTCCAATCTCTCCTCTCTATCCTCTCTATCCTCTCTCTCCTATCTCCTATCTATCCTCTCTATCTCTCCTATCTCTCCTATCTCTCCTATCTCTCCTATCTCTCCTATCTCTCCTATCTCTCCTATCTCTCCTATCTCTCCTATCTCTCCTATCTCTCCTATCTCTCCTATCTCTCCTATCTCTCCTATCTCTCCTATCCCTCCTATCTCTCCTATCTCTCCTATCTCTCCTATCTCTCCTATCTCTCCTATCTCTCCTATCTCTCCTATCTCTCCTATCTCCTCTCCTATCTCTCCTATCTCTCCTATCTGTCCTATCTGTCCTATCTGTCCTATCTGTCCTATCTGTCCTATCTGTCTAATCTGTCTAATCTGTCTAATCTGTCTGATCTGTTTGTCTGTCTGTCTGCCTGCCTGCCTGCCTGCCTGCCTGCCTGTCTGTCTGTCTGTCTGTCTGTCTGTCTTATATCTATCTATTATGCAAATTTATCCCGTTACATCCATAACTTTGTCGTTTTTCCTTCCAATGGGGAATCCAGAATCCATCGCTTGCCGCAGTGCCTCGTGGTGCGGCGGCAGATTTGCTGCGGGCCGTAGCCCAGGCGGAGCGATTCGAGGTGCTATTCATCCATGGTTTGGAAGATCTTGAGTGGAAAATGATCCAAGAGAATATATATATGCTTAAGGTGTAGATCCTTGCTGTTGAACATCGACCCAGATCACCAGCAAATATTGGCAGATTACAACCGGAAATTCGGAGGATTGGTGTGTGTTCCCATGCTTGGTCCTGGATCCTGTTGCTTGGGTCCTTTGTGAATTGTGTCCTCCTTGTTGGTGTGGGCCCCGACAAGATTTGGTCATACCCACTGGCCTGAAGGTGGTAGAAGCGCTGAAAGACATCACGCACCCATGTGCACCCTACATCATATCCTTGTTCATTTGTTTTGGGTGAATAGCGTATCATACACACCTAGAAGGCCCCCAAGAAGAGATAGCTGATATGCATGAATATTGGGCAGTCAAAGACAGCCCAAATTGAGGAGCAAGATCTATGGTGGATCACCCATGGGTATTTCAGAAAATGTGGAATACTTCCAAACAGCCATCGAAACATGAGGAACATATGAGAAAGTAGTGATGAACAGTGGTTACCCATCAAATTTTTGGGTGCACCATTTTGAGACAAACCATATAGATTGTATCCTTTACCAAAAGGAAAGTTCGAACCACTCCTCTCTTGAGATGGCCCGCAGGCAGCCCTGCTGGAATGCCGCAAGTCCTTGAAGGCCCGGGAAAATCCAGATATTGATCTCCAGGAAATGACCAAAAATTTAGCTTAGCTGATACAACCCGTGGAAAAAAGATATGTTCACCCCCTTCGATGTAAATGACATCCTTCTTGAAATGGGGAGGTTCAACTGCCGCTTGTGGACAGCTTGAGATTTGATGCAGGTCTGCGAAGCTTCTCCCGGAGAAGGACCTGAATATTGAAAACCTGGAAATGATGGTTCTTTGTTTTTTGTGTTTGATAATGTTTTATGAAGTTTTGTGCCAAAACGCCCATTGTTAGCATCTTTGATTATGATGTGATTATCTCCTTGTTCTCACCAGCTTATCTAAAGCCAGAACGTTTGATGGAGCCAGAGCCAGGGTCTCCCCACCGGTGTTTCAGCATTCAATTCGGCATTCCAAGCATGGAAGGAGCAGAAAAGCCCTCGACTCCAGTGAGGCTTGGGAAGGGTTGCCCAGTGGATCGGCCCAGCGATGTTCTCACTAGCAGCTGCAGGTTTGCACGAATGTTTGCCTATCTGTCCTCTGTGTGTTTACATCACTGGAAAAGACTGGTATTTGAGGAATCCCCTTTATGGTTTCCATGCAGGTCCTCCTTGTTGGCTCCTGGTGCCTTAGAAGCCCCAGAATGGCCAGAGGTCGGGAGCATGGGCAGCAACGGGGATGGATGGATAGATGGATGGAGGCAGCAGGGTAGTAGAAGTTGAACTCGGGAACAGATATGCTTCGAAAGATAATTCAGATGATGCTCTTTTTGTGTGGTTATGTATGTATGTGCATGTATATGTATATATATATATACATATACGAATAATTATATAATCGTTTCTTGACATGTTCAATAGAAACAGATGTTAGAGAAAATCCACGGTCCTCATGGAACTGGTTAGGCTCCAGGTTAGCTGAGCGGGCTTGCAACTTCTAACTGACCACTTGTGGTGCCGAAGTTTTCTCGCCCATTTGTTGCTTGTTGCAGTAGCCCAGCGCCTAGCTCCAGCTGACTTCGCGCCAGAATTATGCAGATCTTCTCCGCTTTCCTTTTGGCATCGCAGATATGAAGACTCTGAAGGACTCGCAGCTGGCTACTATGGGGATCTGTGGGGCAGATTGCAATTATTTTAAGAACTTGTGCGTTGAGTAAGATGGGATGCATGGGCAGGTGTCAGATTGACATGATTAAGCTGTGTGCTCCTCGAAAAAATTGCAATCGGTTAAGCAGGTTTGCATTCAAGCACTGGGAGATTATGTTTTCACTCAGTGATCGAAATATGACGTATGTGTGTCCCATAGCGTCCCATCTCTCAAATACTGTGCAGGAAGTGGCTCGAGAGTTATGGTCGCCCAGTGGATCTGCTGCGGACCTCTTGGATGAGGTGAAAACAAGCGGTGGTCGGAAATGGTGAGTTGTTAGGATACTAACGGTTGCTTCTTCGACATTTAGGCCGGCAGAATATGGATTCAAGATGATTCGAGCTCATATTCGCATAGATATTGAATATCTAAACCATCAAAATGAGGCTTTAAGCAGCGAAATAATTATCATGCCAATTGGGAAGTGGTTCGTAAGTGGGGTTACGACACCCAGCCATAGGTGGTACTTCCCAAGTACTGGGTGAACTTTGGTGAATGGTGTGGGTTGACAAAGCAAAGTGAATTAGGCTGCACCTCGCATCATTCCTGAAGTGTTTGATGGAAATGATAACTATCTGATACATGCAAAGTGGTGATGAGCTCAATATCCATTGCAGGAATGTCTTCCTCTCAAATCAGTGTTTTGCTTTCCCCCCAGCTATGTTGCGCCAAGCTTCACTAGCTAAGCTGGTGAAGCCCGTGTCTGCCCTTGTGGCTGCTGGCATTTGGCAATTCCCCACAGTGAGCCACAAATTTGCCAGGCCAGAGCGGCCTGACTCGCACCGAAGATGGTCAGCATCATCCGTGAGGTGCCAAGTTACCACGGCAGATGAAAGGTTGGTGGAAGACGTCTTGCATTTCCAACTCGTGGATCAAGAGATGCGAGCCCTCGCAAGGAAGAAGTTAGAAGGTCTCAAAGGAAATATTCCTTGGGAAAAGGTGGCTTTAGTTGGAGGTGTGGGTCTCGGTGCGGCTTTGGCACCCAAGCTGTTGCTTGCGGTCTTGGGCTTCAAGGGGTCAACCATTGCCGCCGGCTCATGGGCTGCCTCGGTGCAGCCAGCAGCCATTGCAAGTGGAAGTTGGTTTGCCTGGGCTCAGTCAACAGCAGCCACAAGTGGAGTCTTCGCGAAGCTTGGTGCCACATCATCTGCTCTGACGGTGGTGGCAACCAAGACCAAGGAGGTGGACATGACAGACAAGGAACTGCTCATGACCCTGGTCGAGAAGGAATTGTTTGACTATGAGATTCGCAATCTCATGACTAAAAAGCTTCAGTGCAGAGCAAAGCCATGAATATGGTGAGGCTTTGGTCAGCTTCGATTTAGACCACCTTGAGCCGGGCTGCGCACATACCCGGTGAAAAAGTGGTCAGGGGCAGGAGGTTCGACTTCGGTCTGGAACTTACGTATCTTACTTTAGCCAGCTGGTGATTGAACCATTTTTGATAGGTCGTGTATTTTCAATCCTACCCAGGATGATTGTCGTAAATAGATCAACTTGACCAACACTTTGGGCCAAGCGAGGCCGCTAAGAACCGCTAAGATGTAGGCTACCATGAGGTCGTGTGCAACCGCTGGGTGTGTATTGGTGCTTCTTGTGGTAAGGGCCAGAAACAGAGGTTCTTTTTTTGATGCCAAAACGTTGTTGGTTGAATTAGTTGAATGTATATAATTGTATATATATATATATTATATAATGATACATATATATATAATAAATTATATAGATAGTTAATGATATACATATATATATATCATATTTTTATATCACATACATATCTCTCTCTCTCATATATATATATATATGTGTGTGTGCTTGTGGTTGTTAGGGCTGGGTTATTTCGATCCTGCTATGATTGCCGTTAAACATCCCATTTTCGCGACGCAGGCAGGCAGGGTTCGTTGGGATGGACCCGGTCGCTTAGGCAGTTCACTCGTCAACCGAGTTTCGCCCTTCGCAGGTCTCAGAGCGTGGCTTTCGACAGCACAGGGGCATGAGGCTTGATGAGCGTGTGCCTGGAAGATGTTGATTTTTTCTCCCCAAATCCATGGCATTTCACACTTCGGTACACTATCGTACGCGTAGGTTGCATTGTTTGAGGTGGTTTGTGCGGAAGATGGGCCACTCTTTCCGCACTGGCAAGTGGAATGACCATGGGAAGGTCTAAACTCCCTGCCTCCGCAAAGTGGCTTTGCTGATGAGGGCCCAGCAAGCAGTTGGTTCGATTACTTTATCATCCAGAGTATTGAGATCTGGTTCCATATTTCACTGGATTAGTCTAAGGCAAATTTTGCAAGAAACCCCATGTTTCAGCGGAAAAACAATTGTTTCCGGCATTGAAATCATCCTATTGGTGGTTTCAAATACTATTCATCCTCAGTGCTGAGGGGTGCTCAGCCCAGGTGACGAACATATGTAAGGTTTTTTGGAGATAATCCACCTATACAGTGCATTAATTCCAGTTCTGCGCTGGTTGGCCAGTATCCCATTTCTATTAGGCCATTGGACCATTTGGACCTTGATATCCATAGAGGTTCAAGTATTGCCATAACCCCTTGTTCTGTTGGCTCAAGTTTGATGGTTATATTCTTGATATTCCCCAACGACACATGCTCACATATATATATATATGTATATATATATATATACTCATGTAGATCCACCGTGTCCAACATGAAAAAAGACAAAACACGACACATCGCAAAAAGCATAAGCAGAGGGCTCTGGAGGGAGAAAAACGTGAATAGCTTGAGGCAATGTCTCCATGTCCTAAAGGCATCATTTGTGATGGTTGAATATGTGCCCGTGTTGGAAAATGTCACGTTTCCTGGTTAGACTGCCACGGTTTAAATTCATCATATCACGAAAGGTAGCGTCAGCTACCTGAGTTCTCCGTGCTTCAGCACAAGCACAGGGGGTATTGGGGGGGCCAGCCCGGGCCAAACGTGGGCATCTAGCCGTTATGTATTAGATACCAATTATAAGGGAAATGGTCATGGGTTCAATTCCCGCGGGTAACGCGGTCACGGTCCGCCACAGTAGAGGCACACTCTCCATGAGGGAGATGTCCCTGTAGTTCAGCATAATTGGTTTGCTTCAGCCTCAATAACAGTTGCTGCAAGGGGTCTTAAAAAGGGGTTTTTAATAAACCCCTTTTTGTGCATCATTTCACGCTGCACAAGACACCGTATCATGCAGTCATGCTCTGGATAAAATCATCTTAGACTGCGCAAAAACGTTTTTGGTGTATCATCTTAGGGGCGCAGCATTTTGACACCACTCCTCTCCCACTACACTACCTTTCGTCCGCCTCCGCCTGCTCTCAAGTTGTATTGCGATACACTGTACATATATATATATACACATATTTATTTATATTACATACATATATCATATATTTACTCTATAATATATAATATATATATATGTGCAATACAATATATAAGATTTATATATATATATGTGTATTTATATATATTTAACATCCATTTTATATATATATATGTGTGTGTGTAATATAATTTAATACAATACGATATAATATATACTATAATATAATTTAATATAATTATATTTTATATCATGTATAATATATTTTTTTTTACAATATATCATTTTAAATCTACAACATATAATATGTAATATAGAATTTCTAATATATATATATATAATACAATTATATAATATAAAACATATACTATAATGTACATATGTACATAATATATGATATATGATATACAATATATATTATATTATATTTAATATATGTATATACTATATTATAATATATGATATGTGCTATTTAATATATATTATTATATGTGTACATTGGAATATGGAAGTCGATCCATTGTGGCAGGTGTACCTCAGAGATGGTGGGCGTGCACCCAATCGGAGGGGTTGGCACTCGCTGGTCGGCCAGAGGGGCCCAGTGGGCCCGACCTCACCGGTGCCCTTGGGGTGCAGTTCCATTGAATAAACCATATACAATTATATAACTGCCATATTTATGGGTATATGGCCATAATTATACTATGTTATAATGCTCATATCTCAAACTGTTTTATTGCCATTGTTAGATCCATGGGGAAACCCACCAGAACTGCACCAAGAATTGTAATGTCCAGCCTCCGGGTGGTGAGCTTCATGTGGGTAAAGCAATGCCATAAACCACCCATGACTGGGAATGGTAAACATACCACCTTGAAAAATGGTGATGATTGGGGGATGGTTTATGGCATTGTTTTCTTCCACATTATTTGGGATTGTGATCCTTGGTGTTTTTTCTATAAAGTTGACACTGCACCACGCGATGGCTTGGTTTTTGAAGCAGACTTGGCCTTGGAACATCATCAGCTTTACACTCCGAAAAATCATGTCTTCCTTGGGGGTGAAGGGGGGAAGGTCCTATTGCTAGGTTAGATTGCCAACGGGCATTTGGTTTGTAGTTTCAGTCTTGCTTCCCAATTTTTGAAGGTTTCGGTGCAAAAGGGTAAGTGGTTTTGAAAACCCATCAGAAACGGGTGGTGGAATCAAGTAGCATGGAATGTGACAACTATATAGTACTTCAGAATGTGGTTGCTGCTTTGATTTGTTTGTGTTTTCTATTTTATGCCACCTACTGTACCAATGCGAATGCGAGTAGCACATGTGTGCCAAGGTCCACACTGGGTTGGTCTAGCAACGGGGCATGGTCATATCCCTGGCATCAGGGTGTTTGGCTCAAGGCCCTTTCGGCTCAACTGTGCCCTTTTCAGCTCACCCTTGGCTCTTGGAGTTTCTAGATTCTAGACGCTTCGTTCTATGGAGCAGATTGTGATCCACAAGGATGACATCGCCATGGAGGGCTTCATGGTGAAGCAATCCAAGCACCTCAAGGAGTGGAGACAGCGTTGGTTCGTGCTGACTTCGCAGTATCTCTGCAGCTTCAAGGCTGAGGGCGACTACACCAATCCCACGGAGTATGTGCGCCTGGCGGAGTGCTCAACGGTCAGAAGTGCCGAAGACAGCACAGGGAAGGAGAACTCCTTCTGTGTGCAGACGGCACAACGTTCTTTCTGCTTGATTGCACGAAACGCGGCAGAGAAGGAACAATGGATCAGCCGGATTGGCCGGCAGATGGTTCGAAGGGCTGTGCTCATTGATGAGGATTATGAGTGAACTGCCCAGAAGAAGTTCCATCCAGGTTTTCGAAAGGAAAGGGCCATCCTATGGTTCCCAGTTCTCAAGTTCAGTACTTGTGACACTTCTGCGGTTTGACCCAGTTTCTGACCCGTCTTCGGGTCGGCCACCGCTGAAGTTCCTTTTCTGTTTGGAAGTTGCGTTGCCAAGGGGCAGCTGAACTTTCCTATTTTGCAGACACATCGTTCCAACGATCATCACTTGGATGGCGGGAACAAAAACATGCGCAAAACTAAACAACAAAATCCCTCAACAGCAACTTATCCTCCCCAACGATGCTGTTTCAGCTCTGCTCAGGCTCAACTCTGGGCTGATGCGCAAGATTGGTGCCTGGCAAATTCTGGGTGTCTGGCTACCCAACTGGCGGTGATCGTATGGATTGGCAATGATTGGTATATGTTGATACTCCCTTCCCCTAATATGAAATGCCCCCCCCCTATAGGGGCCTTGTTGTTTATGATAGTGTTATGTCGGCATTTTCGTGGCAATTTGACGCAGCATTCTGCTTTTTGATGTCTACTTGAAGGCTCACCTGGCTGCCACATTTCACCTAGCATCTAAAGACTCAACATGACCTAGATTGAGCGGGGGTACAAACGATTTTACCATTGCAAGAAGATGTGTCGAATGAGCTTCACAGATCAGGTACTTCACAAGTATTGACAAGTCATCACTCTCTCTCTCTATTTATTTACATATATATATATACATGTATGGTATGTATGTATGTGTGTGTATCAATTGCCAATAAAGTTCTGTATTGAAGCCCTCTTTTTCAGACAAACTTTCAAGATGATTTCCCTGTTAGATGCATTGTTCATCATGTGTTGCCACCCAGGCACTGGGATCATGCTGTATGTTGGCAGCAACAGCATGCACTGCAACTTCTGGTGCGGTCACTCCGGCAAGCCTTAGTCCCAAGACTTGGTCGGTGACCCCATGATGTGGAAGAACTGCTGATGATCCATAGCTATCATGCTATATTTAGGCTATATTCAATGACCAAAGGGAAACAAGGATGGGCAAATTCCAGATGTCAAGGATTGTCGAGATGTTTCAAGACGATTCGTTTGTTTGGCATTGGGTCTTTCCATTTGCCACGTTGGTTTACCAGGGGGTAAGCCCCTTCTGTGGGGATGGATGAGTAGCCCAGCCATTGGAATTGGGGGATGAACGTTCATAACAACCAGCTAGGTTTTTGGTGACAACAGCAGGGCACGTTGCTGAACCGGACACGTGTGCAGCACGTCCCGGAAGCATTTCCAGACCAGATCTTGGGATTTGAAATGACAGCATTGTTTTATCAACGGGCTTTTTGATGTTGCAATGCCCCAACCATCGTTGCATCCCCAACCAATCGATGTGCCGGTGCATCTTTCCTGGGCAAAGCTCAGGGATTTCCATTGAAAGCTTGCCACGGCTCAATCCACACTCTTGCATCCCCTCCTCTCCGTTAAGACTTTTCAGCCATGCCGGAGACTATGGAGATCAGCGACGCAGCAAAGTCGGGTGATGGCACCACTCAGAACGTTGGGATCAAGGCTGGCATGAAAGCTCAAGACCACGCAACTTCATGCAACAAAATGCAAGATCGAGAAATATAAGAAGCATGGAGGAACCCTAGATAAAGCCAGTTCCGAAATATATATTGCGAATATGTTTGCAATGAATCTTTCATTTGCAGATATGTCCGATGATATCTCCTGAAATCTTTGAATGTTTTTTATGTCCTTTGAGGTTTTGTCGTGTTCATTTGCACTGACGGGGTGTTGCTTTGGGTGTTTGAAAAAGTGCTTTTTTGGTGAAAGATCGTGAGCAGTTTGATAGGTATAGATGTGTGATTTCAGTCCAGTTTGCTGCAAACCAACAGGTTGGTGCCAGCTTTCAGTGCGCAGAATGCCGCCAGAAGTTCGACTCCGATAAGGCTGGGAATGCTGCAAGACGCTGCCGATCATAATTCTCGGAGAGCAACCAAGATAGAAAATTTTGCACTGATTATGTTGAGGGGGCTCCAACGACTTGTGCTTTCCATGTTGTGTATGTTTTTTGTTTTCTTGAATGTTTGGGCAACGCTTTCAAAATCGGTAAAAGCCATCCGCACATCCAGACAAGTCACTGACGTTGGCTAATCATGCTGTTTGGCTTTAGCTGGGCACCTGTCATTGCTTCGTCTTGTAGGCCAAGCAGTTGCACTGGAAGTTCATCCACGACCCAAACCGACACCAAGAGGATTGAGCAGTTGCCAGGCAAAGTTTTTTTCAAAACCGTTTAGGCCACTTTAGGCCAAACTTCAGGCCAAAAGTGTAGGCATCTCGAGGCATTGCCCATCTTTTAAAGGGCATGTGTGAAGTGTGCAGGTGCTGCTTTTGGACGCTCTGGGCACCAGCTCTGCTACAAGCAGTGACAAGTGAGTGTGCAGAGTGGTCTCGGGCCAGATGAGATGTCCTGGGACCACAGTATGCTTTGAGCGGTCTGAAACAAAGAGAAAAAGGATGGAAAAAGGCACCAAAGGAAAAGAAAGGCATCATATGGCATCAATAGCATCATCATGAATAGGTGTTGAATTCGTCAGGGGCAATCTGTCGGTGTGAAAACCATCCCAATCCTAGGAATCCTAAGAAGACCCGTCATCATAACTTCGTAGGCCTGATGAGGCCTCTGATTTCGCAATTGTCTCTGATGTTGCAATGCCCCAACCATCGTTGCATCCCCAACCAATCGATGTGCCGGTGCATCTTTCCTGGGCAAAGCTCAGGGATTTCCATTGAAAGCTTGCCACGGCTCAATCCACACTCTTGCATCCCCTCCTCTCCGTTAAGACTTTTCAGCCATGCCGGAGACTATGGAGATCAGCGATGCAGCAAAGTCGGGTGATGGCACCACTCAGAACATTGGGATCAAGGCTGGCATGAAAGCTCAAGACCACGCAACTTCATGCAACAAAATGCAAGACCGAGAAACATGAGAAGCATGAAGGAACCCTAGATAAAGCTAGTTCTGATAGATTGATAGATAGATAGATGATAGATGGATAGATGATAGATAGATAGATTAGATTAGATTAGATTAGATTAGATAGATAGATAGATGGATGGATGGATGGATGGATGGATAGATCGATAGATAGATAGGTAGATAGGTAGATAGGTAGATAGGTAGATAGGTAGATAGATAGATAGATAGATAGAGCGAATATGTTGGCAATGAATCTTTCATTTGCAGATATGTCCGATGATATCTTAGATCTTCTGAAATCTTTGAATGTTCTTTTATGTCCTTTGAGTCTTTGTCGTGTTCATTTGTACTGACGGGGTGTTGCCTTGGGTGTTTGAAAAAGTGTTTTTTGGTGAAAGATCGTGAGCAGTTTGATAGGTATAGATGTGTGATTTCAGTCCAGTTTGCTGCAAACCAACAGGTTGGTGCCAGCTTTCAGTGCGCGGAATGCCGCCAGAAGTTCGACTCCGATAAGGCTGGGAATGCTGCAAGACGCTGCCGATCATAATTCTCGGAGAGCAACCAAGATAGAAAATTGTGCACTGATTATGTTGAGGGGGCTCCAACGACTTGTTCTTTCCATGTTGTGTGTGCTTTTTTGTTTTCTTGAATGTTTGGGCAACGCTTTCAAAATCGGTAAAAGCCATCCGCACATCCAGACAAGTCACTGATGTTGGCTAATCATGCTGTTTGGCTTTAGCTGGGCACCTGTCATTGCTTTGTCTTGTAGGCCAAGCAGTTGCACTGGAAGTTCATCCACGACCCAAACCGACACCAAGAGGATTGAGCAGTTGCCAGGCAAAGTTTTTTTCAAAACCGTTTCGGCCACTTTAGGCCAAACTTCAGGCCAAAAGTGTAGGCATCTCGAGGCATTGCCCATCTTTTAAAGGGCATGTGAAGTGTGCAGATGCTGCTTTTGGATGCTCTTGGCACCAGCTCTGCTACAAGCAGTGACAAGTGAGTGTGCATAGTGGTCTCGGGCCAGATGAGATGTTGGGACCACAGTATGCTTTGAGCGGTCTGAAACAAAGAGAAAAAGGATGGAAAAGGCACCGAAGGAAAGGCATCGCATGGCATCAATAGCATCATCATGAATAGGTGTTTGAATTCGTCAGGGGCAATCTGTCGATGTGAAAGCCATCCCAATCCTAGGAATCCTAAGAAGACCCGTCATCATAATTTCGCAGGGCTGATGAGGCCTCTGATTTCGCAATTGTCTCTGATGTTGCAATGCCCCAACCATCGTTGCATCCCCAACCAATCGATGTGCCGGTGCATCTTTCCTGGGCAAATTTCAGGGATTTTCATTGAAAGCTTGCCACGGCTCAATCCACACTCTTGCATCCCCTCCTCTCTGTTAAGACTTTTCAGCCATGCCGGAGACTATGGAGATCAGCGATGCAGCAAAGTCGGGTGATGGCACCACTCAGAACGTTGGGATCAAGGCTGGCATGAAAGCTCAAGACCACGCAACTTCATGCAACAAAATGCAAGATCGAGAAATATAAGAAGCATGGAGGAACCCTAGATAAAGCCAGTTCTGAAATATATATTGCGAATATGTTTGCAATGAATCTTTCATTTGCAGATATGTCCGATGATATCTTCTGAAATCTGTGAATGTTCTTTTATGTCCTTTGAGTTTTTGTCGTGTTCATTTGTACTGACGGGTGTTGCCTTGGGTGTTTGAAAAAGTGTGTTTTTATGCTTTTTGCTGGTGAAAGGTCGTGAACAGTTAGATATGCATAGATGTGTGATTTCAGTCCAGTGTGCTGCAAACCAACAGGTTGGTGCCAGCTTTCAGTGCGCGGAATGCCGCCAGAAGTTCGACTCCGATAAGGCTGGGAATGCTGCAAGACGCTGCCGATCATAATTCTCGGAGAGCAACCAAGATAGAAAGTTTTGCAATGATTATGTTGAGGGGGCTCCAACGACTTGTGCTTTCCATGTTGTGTATGTTTTTTGTTTTTTGGAATGTTTGGGCAACGCTTTCAAAATCGGTAAAAGCCATCCGCACATCCAGGCAAGTCGCTGATGTTGGCTAATCATGCTGTTTGGCTTTAGCTGGGCACCTGTCATTGCTTTGTCTTGTAGGCCAAGCAGTTGCACTGGAAGTTCATCCACGACCCAAACCGACACCAAGAGGATTAAGCAGCTGCCAGGCAAAGCTTTTTTCAAAACCGTTTAGGCCACTTTAGGCCAAACTTCAGGCCAAAAGTGTAGGCATCTTGATGCATTGCCCATTTTTTGAAGGGCATGTGAAGTGTGCAGATGCTGCTTTTGGACGCTCTTGGCACCAGCTCTGCTACAAGCAGTGACAAGTGAGTGTGCATAGTGGTCTCGGGCCAGATGAGATGTTGGGACCGCAGTATGCTTTGAGCGGTCTGAAACAAAGAGAAAAAGGATGGAAAAGGCACCGAAGGAAAGGCATCGCATGGCATCAATGGCATCATCATGAATAGGTGTTTGAATTCGTCAGGGGCAATCTGTCGATGTGAAAGCCATCCCAATCCTAGGAATCCTAAGAAGACCCGTCATCATGATTTCGCAGGGCTGATGAGGCCTCTGATTTCGCAATTGTCTCTGATGTTGCAATGCCCCAACCATCGTTGCATCCCCAACCAATCGATGTGCCAGTGCATCTTTCCTGGGCAAATTTCAGGGATTTCCATTGAAAGCTTGCCACGGCTCAATCCACACTCTTGCATCCCCTCCTCTCTGTTAAGACTTTTCAGCCATGCCGGAGACTATGGAGATCAGCGATGCAGCAAAGTCGGGTGATGGCACCACTCAGAACGTTGGGATCAAGGCTGGCATGAAAGCTCAAGACCACGCAACTTCATGCAACAAAATGCAAGATCGAGAAATATAAGAAGCATGGAGGAACCCTAGATAAAGCCAGTTCTGAAATATATATTGCGAATATGTTTGCAATGAATCTTTCATTTGCAGATATGTCCGATGATATCTTCTGAAATCTTTGAAGGTTCTCTGTTGGCATGGTGTTGTCTTAGGTATTTGGGGTGTGTTTTATGTGGTTCCTTTTCGGTGAAAGATCAAATTCAAATATGTGATTTCAGACAGGACTGCTACAAACATTTACAAACCAATTTGATCATCCCCGTTCGAATTTCAACTACAGAATGGGAGGTCTTGTGCCCCGTTTCAAGGGCATTTCCGGGTTTAAATTAAGATGAACAAATGGGGATGGGCCAGGCATTTTGTACCCACAGCTTGGGAATTGCATTTTATAAGTTGTCAACGTTTCGGTAGTTGAAAGACCTTTTAAAAATCGAAAGTTATTTTGTAGCAAGAGAATTTGCCCATCGGAAGACAACATGTAAAAACCCAATCTCATTTTGTAGCAAGGGAAGTTGCCCTTCGGAAGTGTTCCCTTCAAGTAACCTGATGATAAAAACATATAAAAACCCGTCTTCATTTTGTAGTGGTGGAGTGTCCCCTTCAAGTAACTTGATGATAAAAATCAATCTTCATTTTGTAGTGGTGGAAATCCCCCTTCAAGTAACCTCATGATAAAAACCAATCTTCATTTTGTAGCAGTGTCATGTTGTCATGTTCCGTAATCCTCTGGAGGTTGAGAACCATCATTTTATAATGGCTGAGGTTAGGAATTTTGAGACTTTGGTACAAAATGAGGGTCTCGACCCATAGGTGAAATTCAAACCGGGATATTTGATCCAATTTGCAGGTTGGTGCCAGCTTTCAGTGCGCTGAATGCCGTCAGAAGTTCGATTCTGAGAAGGTTGGGAATGCTGCGGGATGCTACGTTGTTTGGGGACGATGTCTGTTGAGTTGGGTATTTGTTTGTGATTTCAATCTGAAAGCAAGTATGAACAAGGCATTGTGTAGCCATGTATCATGAAGTTCTGGTTTTTTGTTGAGGTTCATCTAAGATGTGTTTGCCTTGCTCTACTACCCACGGGCCAGTATTCCCGGAATCCACTACACAGCTGCTTTCGAAAGCTACCCAGAAAAATCCAGAAAATGCCTGAAAATCGCAAGTGACTGATTGGGTATGTACCTGACCTGTACGTATGGACTTATTACGCGTTACGTATGTACTTGTCTTGCTCGTAGGCAAAGCAGCTGCACTGGAAGTTCATCCACGACCCAAACCGACACCAAGAGGATTAAGCAGTTGCCAGGCAAAGCTTTTTTCAAAACCGTTTAGGCCACTTTAGGCCAAACTTCAGGCCAAAAGTGTAGGCATCTTGATGCATTGCCCATTTTTTGAAGGGCATGTGAAGTGTGCAGATGCTGCTTTTGGATGCTCTTGGCACCAGCTCTGCTACAAGCAGTGACAAGTGAGTGTGCATAGTGGTCTCGGGCCAGATAAGATGTCGTGGGACCGCAGTATGCTTTGAGCGGTCTGCAACAAAGAGAAAAAGGATGATGATGATGGTCTTTTGGTCCCTGGGAAATGGCCAAGCCATTTGGATTTTTAAGGGGCTGATTTGGCATACCACTATGATGCCTTTTTAGTTGTGAGTCATGAGTCATATGAGAATGTTGTTCAGGCCGGAACGGTATATGGGAATCCTCTGCAAGTTGGTTCTAGCTGAGTTGAAAACAGCAAGCAACACACCCTGGGTTGGTTTTAAGAATTGGAGCTGGTTCCAAATTTGTCGCGTCGAATCTCGCGTAGTTCGTTCTGCAGGGTTTTGACTTAAAAGATTTGGCAATCCCTACTTGGCAGACCTTGTCGAGGCTGTATCCAAGTTGGAAGGTAATGATGTAGTCCAGCATGAACGAGACACAACTCCCAAAACACAGAAAAACCATGAAACACCCAAAGTTCTTTATGCAATGGGAAATCGGCTAGCCAGGTTTGAGCTAAGCGGCTTAGCCTGGGAGCTATGTCCAAAAAAATGAACAGGCTGCAGGTACGTCACCAAGCGTCCCTGGTGATATCCTAGGAGGAGCCCCATACGTCCCCCCATCCCCCTGCATTGCTGAATGAAAATGTGCCATCAACCATGCCCTGTGTTTGAAGGGTGTACGCACACACACACACACTTGCTCAGAAACATCTTTGCGAATTCAGATGTGGAACGCATCGTACGTGCAAAAACACTTCATTTAAACCTGACAGGAGACATCGGATGACCGGGAGTGAGAAGCAGTGCGAAGTAAATCTTTCAAAGTCCTTGCTAGATGAATCAAATCGTTCTGATGGAGCTCAGTCTTCCTTTATTGACCGTAAGTAGTTCCAGATTGCGACAACAGTGCAGAAATGAATTCAAATGAAAATTGTTCGACATGCCGGTTCTGGGCTTAGCCGGTTGCCATTGACAATAAAATGGTAAAGTGCAGGTACGTGCAGTTGATCAGACTGCATATCCTCTCCAAACATCAGTAGCTTCGTTGGCCACGGACTGATGAGTGGAGCCGTGGCCCCCTGCTGAAAGTAAAATTCGTAATGCCGGTTAGAAGTTTTACATCTTTTCAGATGTTTCACACACACACGCCCCGCTGCCGCGGGGCATTTAAGGCTCCGACGAATGAGATGAAGGTGAAAATGAGAGAAAAATGGAAATGAAATGACGATGAAGATGAGATGACAAATACTTAACCGGAACACAAGAGGGGGAACGCAAAAAGGGAAAAGGGAAAGAGAAAACGCCAACACCAACACACCTAGCCCGAAACGGGCAAACCCTGAAAGGGCAAGGAAAAAGAAAAAGCGGACGGACGACGGACCAAAAACCAACCAGAGGAGGGGGGGGCGGACAGAAGCGCCTGACACAACCTACAAGGCGAGAGCCAAAACCTACCTCGGCACGCGAAGGACCCAAACCTGACCTAGAAAGGGAGCACGCATGAGATAGGGGACCAATGGGGACCTAGTTGAAGTAAAATGATGCATCCACATGGCATGCAAGATTCGTGATAAGGCTCAAAGGCCCTCGGCATTCATTTCACAACCCTGTAAACGGCTTACGTCGTCAACCCCTGAATTACATGCACAATTGAACCTCACCAGAAACCATCAAGAAAAAGAGAACCACACCTAAAGCATGTCCTGAGACCTGGAATCTCCATGTTGCAAATGTCAGTCAAACTCTCGAGCAGTGATGAAAAAAGGAAGTGTTGGCGCGGCTCCAAGCTATGTAATGTCTTTCCAGTGAAAGTGGTGAGTTCCTGGTACAGCGGGCAGCTGTTCAACACTCACTTGACCGACGTGTGAGACAATGAAAAATGGCCGGCAGTTTCACTTTACTTTGACGAATTACTAATTTCAAAAGTGTCAATTCAGAGGTCGATTTGCTTAGACAAGCATTCCCCGAAGGGTTCATGCCACCTTGACGAATCCAGCATGAATCACACACTTGCTCAGAAACATCTTTGCGAATTCTGATGTGGAACGCATCGTACGTGCAAAAACACTTCATTTAAACCTGACAGGAGACATTGGATGACCAGGAGTGATAAACAGTGCGAAGTAAATCTTTCAAAGTCCTTGCTAGATGAATCAAATCGATCTGATGCAGCTCAGTCTTCCTTTATTGGCCGTAAGTAGTTCCAGATTGCGACAACAGTGCAGAAATGAAAAGAAATGAAAATTGTTCGACATGCCGGTTCTGGGCTTAGACGGTTGCCATTGACAATAAAATGGTAAAGTGCAGGTACGTGCAGTTGATCAGACTGCATATCCTCTCCAAACATCAGTAGCTTCGTTGGCCACGGACTGATGAGTGGGGCCGTGGCCCCCTGCTGAAAGTAAAATTCGTAATGCCGGTTAGAAGTTTTACATCTTTTCAGATGTTTCACACACACACACGCCCCACTAGGGGGCAAAGCTTGTTATGGCAAAGATTAGCGCATGTTCTTTGTAAAATGGCGCCGCTGCAATCTTACGAAACTGCTCAGAAACACCCCTGCGGACATGTAAGCGCCGGAGTTGCGGCTGTTCTAGCCGTTGCTGACAAAATCACGCAAGCCCATGTTGCACTTGCTTCCGACCTACCCAAGCCAACATACGCAATATTGTTTGAACCCTTTACGTCAGCCATGGTTTGGTGTGGTAGGCGTTAGCATTGGCTGCTGCAGTGTCAGGACGTTTGAACCCGCCAGCACCTTTAACCTGGAGTGGGCCATCAGACTACATGTACGCGTCGTAACATATAAACGCTAGACTGACATCCTGGGCTTTCCGGCTTTGCCGAGCTGAATTCACACGGAGTTTACGCGTCAAACCATGCAAACGCTATAGATTGACATCCTGGGATTTTTCGGCTTTGCCCAGTGGCCATCAAACGGAGTTTGTGCGTCACAACGTGTAGACGCTAGACTGACATCCTGGTTTTTTTTGGTTTTGCCCAGTCGCCATCAGACGGAGTTTGCGAAATAAAAATCATCAAAACATGTAAACGCTAGACTGGCATCCTGAGTTTATTCGGCTTTGCCCAGTGTCCATCAGACGGAATTTTCGCATCGAAACATGTAAAAGTAGACTGACTCACATCCTGGGATGTTTCGGCTTTGCCCAGTTGCCATCAGACGGAGTTTCCGCGGTCCGCGTCACAACATGTGAACGCTATAGGCTGACACCCTGGGTTGCTGCGGCTTTGCCCAGTCGCCATCAGACGGAGTACATGTAAAAAGTAGTCTGACATCCTGATTTTTTCGGCTTTGCCCACTGGCCATCAGAGGGAGTATACGCATCACAACATGTAAACACTAGACTGACATCGGGCTTTGCCCAGTTGCCATCAGACGGAGTTTCCGCGTCACAACATGTGAACGCTATAGGCTGACATCCTGGGTTGTTGCGGCTTTGCCCAGTGGCCATCAAACGGAGTTTATGCGTTAAACCATGTAAACGCTATAGACTGACAGCCTGTGTTTTTCGGCTCTGCCCAGCGGCATTCAGGCTTTGGCGGAACATGCATATCAGACAGTGTGTGCGCGTTTCACACATGTTTATAATTTTGTCGTTTTGTTCTAGCTTCGCCCAGCTACCAACCAACCAAGTTAAACTGTGTTGGTAATGTGTTTGGAGCCGGCTTGGCTGGTATTATGCAACCTGGGATGTTGATCGATCATCCAAATGATTTGCTGGTGTTCTGCGTGTGCTTCTGCTGCCATCGACGAAACACGACAATCTTATGCAACAACCCAGATGTTTCATGGACAGAAACTCAGAGAAACAGTATTCAAACTCCAAGTTGCACTGAGGCATTATAAAACAAAACAAAAAATGAAACCAAAACCACCCCACCAAAGGACAACACCTAAAAAGGGACGGGGAGATGCATCAAGCAAACATATCCGCAATCAGGTTTTGAATGCATTAAAGCTGCACGTGTTCTTCTGAACTATTCTCCTTGTCTTTGACTATGTGTGGTATTGCCTGAAGCTGGTCGGCCCTTCTAGGGTTTCATGGCTCGAAGCCTGCACGAACTCTTGTTTGCATGCCTTTCAGCTGCGCTGGCATTTCGAGCCTAAACTGGGTCACTGACCTGTCCTGTTTGCACACTTGCAACACAGAGGTATGGAGCCCCCCCGGACTATATAAGCCGGGGACTGGTTTTAAGAATTGGAGCTGGTTCCAAACTTGTCGCGTCGAATCTCGCGTACTTCGTTCTGCAGGGTTTTGACTTAAAAGATTTGGCAATTCCTACTTGGTAGACCTTGTCGAGGCTCCCAAAACACAGAAAAACCCAAGTTCTTTTTGAAATGGGAAATCGGCTAGCCAGGTTTGAGCTTAGCCTGGGAGCTATGTCCAAAAAAATGAACAGGCTGCAGGTACGTCACCAAGCGTCCCTGGTGATATCCTAGGAGGAGCCCCATACGTCCCCCCCATCCCCCCGCATTGTTGCATGAACATGTGCAATCAACCATGCCTTGTGTTAGAAGGGTGTACACACCCAAAAAAAGATAAAGACTGTGTAGTGTATACCCTGCAGAAATCCAACGTGGCTATGGGAAAGCCCCATCTTTAATGGGAGGGCGTTAGGAAATCAATCTTTAAACTTTAGGCAAAGGGTTGATTTTTCCTTGCCAGCCAGGTTGGATACCACAGCACATAACTTTTCATCGCATCCCCCTTGTCATCGGATCTCTCCCTTCCCTTTGCCAGCATAGTTTATTTTTAGACCAGAGCAGGATTTTAGCCCTTTTTTTGAGATTCCCAGATTTTGTTGGAGGAATAAAATTACAGGAACCCGAAGCCCCTTTTTGTTTGGAGGTTGAAAGATGTGTTTTCTTCAGTTCTCCCAACAAAAAAAACCGAGGGATGGGATGACCCCTTCCGTTCACGCCAGGTCGACCGCAGTTCTGCAGCGACAGCATGCAGCCGGACACAACGGCTGGCGTGGGGAAATCCCAGGGACCTGCTCTGTAGTGCTTGTGGTGATATGAACCACCAGCCATTGGAATGTCAACCAACAAACAAAGTGACATTTAAAATCTTGAAGCTGGGAAGGATCGTTTGGGCATTTTTCAGGGGTGAAACGTGTTGAAGTCCAACAGTTCCATGAAAGTGAGGCGGTTGATGGTGTGTCTTGTCTGGTAGTTAGTCATTGCAAGTGGGTCGCAATGATGACCTGGCCTCGGTTGCCTTGGTTGCGGGTCAGGTTGATTGAAGTCTGATTTGCACATCTTTGGAAGGTCGGGAAGACTTAAGTCGACACCAATAATGCCAACTGATGATGTCTATGTTTTTCCCATAGCCATAACCCAAGTCCAACTACTTCATCTCCCGATTACCATGAGTAGGCACTTTTTTGCCATGCGCCGGCACCAGGTCGAAGAAAGTGGCGATTGGAATCTTTGGGTTCCCGGGAGGGGCAGATAGATCTCGGGTTGACTTGTTGAGGGGCGAAATGTTGGCCATAACTATCGAGAAAATTCCAGGATTCGATATTTGTTTCCCTCTACCCACTAGCGATTAAAGCTGGCAATGTAATCCTGTATTTGTGGTATCGGTATGATTTTGTATGTGTTTGTTTTTTTGTTAAAATCATCCACAAGTGGATATACATGGCGGTTCTCATTACCATGTTTGATTGCAAGGATAACTACCAGTACTTGTTTTGAACAGTATAGCCAAGGTTAGCCGTTGGCAAATCCTGACCAGTTCGTGGCATGGGGTCATGAGGGCCACGGTCGGATGATTTGTTCGCTGGGTGAGCTTGGATGTGGCGGTTTTTCGGGTTCGATGATGTGGCCTTGTCGATTACATTACTGAACCCCAGGTTTGTTGGCTAAAACCCCTCCTGCATTCCAACCATCACCGAACCCGGTGCTCTTTTTCGGTTGAGTATTTGTTGAGTGGCATGATGAGTAACCAACGTTGCACAACAGGCATCCCAAAAACACGGTGTTTGGCGATGTTTCTTGTGTTGGTGTAGGCAATTCATACATCATGCATGGCCGTTCCAGAAGTGAACACGGGGTTGAACCCTAAATGTTTATCGTCATTACACTCCCTCAAACAGGGGAAGGAGGTACACTTCACACATTCCAAGAGCCGTGGATGATGCTGTGGGGAAGCAGGGCCATATCGATCAGATCGTGGCCTTTTGGCTTCAGATTGGAGTAGGACCCCACTAAAAACATCTAAAAACTCTCCTATTTTTACAAGATGTGGTCAATTATCAGACAGTTTGCACCGGCCATTATTGCATTCCACTATCATGCTATCTACATACAATATTTTTTGAAAATGTATAATATTTATAATTGCCTATCTATCGATCGATCGATCGATCTATCTATCTATCTATCTATCTCTCTCTCTATCTATCTATCTATCTATCTATCTATCTATCTATCTCTCTCTCTCTATCTATCTATCTATCTATCTATCTATCCATCTCTCTCTCTATCTCTCTATCTCTCTATCTCTCTCTCTCTCTGTATATATATATATATCTCTCTCTCTCTCTCTCTCTCCCCCTCTCTGTGTGTTTAGTTGAACGGCATGTACATAGCTAGCCACCGGCGCGCTGCCAGGTCAAAGAGCCGACGGAGTGACCAATCTGTGGGCTGAGTCGATGAGTCGATGACCCAAAAAGCGGCCGATCCCATTTCCCCACCATGATATGAGGCGTCCTTAAAATGGTGGATCCCAAAATTTGATGGTTTATAAATGTTTATAATGGATTATAATGGAAGATTCTGCTAAAAATGGATGACAACTGGGGGTACCCTCATGGACTGGAAACCTCAATATGAGGAGATTCAATCAACCAAAAACAGGAGCATGACATTATCTCATTCTATCTATGACTTAATCTAGGAAAACCGAGCTAAAACATGCAATATAAAGCCATTTGCCAGGTGCATGATATAGTTCCATCTCCTTGTTTGAAAAACGCACCTAAATGGCTCGCCTAAAGGTGAAAGACTGAGGAGAGCCACCACACCAAGCGGAGTGTTTGGGGCATGCTCAGGTAGAGGCAGAAACGTTTTTGCCAGCTGTCAATGGGAGTTGACCAACCCAACTGTGGATAGAAAAGGGGGGCATCACATGAAACCACCAGTAAGAAAACTGGGATGCAACAAACAATAGCAAACAAGAACTGGTGGGTGAGTTGAAATATTGTAGCTTTCATTTTCTCACCTTCTTTTTCCAGGAAAGCCTCCCCAAAAAAAAACGTCGGATCTGCCCGCTGCATGTCCGCTCAACTCCGCTGATCATCACGGCGCGCCGCCGCCACAACAGAGGCGACCAGGCGGCAGCACTGGGCCCTGGTGGTTTCCCATGTCAGAAAGGGCCTGGGTAGATTGGAAGATGTTGTTTCCAATACTGGGATAGTACACTCATACAGGAAACTCTTGCAAGATCTTGCAAGCTTTGATGATTTCGATGGGTGTGCAGGCAACTAGTTTTTGCAGTCACTGAAAAAATGGCCTTGTGAGTAGCCAACCGAAGGCTTTCAAACAAAATGCTAGTAGGGATCTTTAAGCTGCCATTTGCAGCTTCAGGAGATGTCGGAAGTAAACCACGGCTGGACAAATCCCTTTTGGATGATTTCATGGCAACATGAGTGTGCTGTTGACCGTTGTTTCTCTCACCTTTTGTTGTTGTGATGGGATATGCCTTTGAGAGGTTCGACAATGTGCCCGAAATCAGGTAAATCAGGAAAGCTGTAGGAAACACAACGGCACCCTTTCTTTTCTCAACGCATGGATGTATGAATCTTCTCTGCTGAGTTTTATAAATATACATACATACATACATACATAATGTCAACATCGTATTAATAAACCCCCCCTCCCCCCCAAACATTAAGAGCATCAGAATAAAGTTAGGGCCGAACATTCAACTATCGTAAAAATCACCTATGTATTCCCAAATGAATTGCCTAATTGAAAACGAATACTAAAGGGAAAAAACGGGAAAAAAAAGTTGGCGTACTTTATTGCGGGGGGGTTTTATTATTGTGAACCGGGAGTTGGCGTACTTTATTGCGGGGGGGTTTATTAACGCCATGTGAACATTACATACATACATACATACATACATACATACACATTTTTATATATATATACATATATATATATATATCCACTAATATTCATTCCTTTTTTTAATACATAATCGCACTTATTCTTGTCAGTTTCAATGGAAGGCATGACATCCTCAAGCACAGTCTCGGGCCTGGCCTGTTGCCAGCCCTGCATCGCTGCAGCATTCCATGGCTCACAGGGCAAAGCATCAATAGCTCCTGGTTCCGGCGTCCCCTGCAAGGGACCAGTTCCAAGTGCGCCATGCGAATGAGACTGCAAGGAGGCCGTGTGTCATATTCGAAAAGCTCTGAGCCATCCACCCTTCACACTTGGGGATGGTTGTTGCCATCGTGGTGTTGTTTGATTATGTCGGCGTCATGTGGTGTGTAGTTGGACCACGGCTTATAGACGGCCGTGTTGGGGTGGAGTTTTTTGGTGTGGGCGGCTCTAGGAGCGCGCGCACGTTGCACTATTTTGCATTGTTGTTTCTTGGTGTTTTTTTTTGGGGGGGGCTCGGGCGGGGGGCTAATAACGTTCTTGGCTGGCCGTCTTACAAGATATTCTCTTGGACTTGCTGCTACGCTATCCACTCTGCTCTTGCACTGTACCTTAAAAATTGCAGACATACGAAAAGAAAGATGGCCATCACAAAATGAGCCAAGGTGTGCAATCAATGATCCAGCAATGGATGTGGCGTCAAACAATTTTGCCGTGTTCTCCCAAAGAATTGATGTCACACCTTGTCGATCTGATGAAGAAACATCATGACTTTCAATAACGGCTTCATCCACTGAAACAAATAGTTTGGGTGCTTTGCAAAACCACTAAAAAACATGTATTTCCCCATGTAATTACGAGATGAAGCCGCTTTAACCAATGGCACGGCTGCGTGAAAAGTCCAAAATGGACTTGGATGCTCAGACCACTGTAAATCAGCAGAAAAACAAAAGGCAAGAATTGATGGTGTGCTGATTTCCTCACGGCCGCCTGTGAGCCGTGTACCTAGTTGTATTTGGGGCATCAGAGTCATTCAGGGTCTTCCAAGAGCCACTCATGGTTGATACTAGCCCTTCTGGTAAGGCATTCCTGTTCCACCGGCAGATACTTATCAATCTCATCATGGATCTTATTAATAGGACCTGAAATAGTCATAGATATGCTTTAAATGATTCCATCAATATCCCATTGCTAATTCCATTATATCCATCGCATCATACATGGTGCCAATTTGCCCTGTCCACCAGAAAGACTTGCCGCCCGCATGGCACTTCCAGGGCGAGCGATTGCCCTAGTTGTGGCACTGGTTGCGGTGATGCAGTGCCCCACCTTTATCCACACTGCTGAAACTTAAATGAAACCCACTGAGGCATTGGGACGGGCCCACAGCTGGACAGTAGCCAATTGAACATGCTACACGCCTTACAAAAACTGGGATGGCAAATGGGGTTCATTGACCGCAATGATTTCGTGGCAACTCAGATCTCATATCCTTACATTTGTGATTCTACCAGCGTTTGGTTCTTCATTGTTTTTTATTACAGTTACTCCCTGCTAAAACCTGCTTATCAACTGTTTCAAGACATCATGGTCTTTTGTTCATCACACTTCCCTGAAGAGGAGGCCGATTTTGCAGATGGGGGCTATATGAAGTTCTACTCATTAGAAGCTGCAGAAGCGGATATTGGCGATGAAAATGTTCGGCTATCATGTGTGGCTGTGATCAACTGATGAATTTACAGCATATCAATCTATAGATGACGTTGACTTTGTTTTTGGCACGAGCGGGGGCCTTCAAACTTGCCAGTCTTTTGGTGGCTTTAGATGCAGCTAAGCCAATCAAGATTTATTGCACATAATATTTAGTAACATGGATATGCTGCCTCTCGAATACGCATTGAAACCAAGTTGCTGGGAAATTTAGCCGCATTTTTTGCGGCAGTTGGCTTGCTTTTCGCGCGCACCAAGGAGTGGTTGGATTTGGCAGACTTGAAGTCAGAGAGCCTTGGAGTGGTCGGCTGGACCAGTTCAATGCTGATTTTAGCTGTCAAAATATGCCAAACCAAATGCCACGGCCAACAACTGGGGACTGGATGATGCTCTAATGTAGCTTTCTTGTTCCATGGGTATCTAAAGCGGCTGGTTTTTTCACTGCTGGCAAAATCAATTTGTGGACAAGGTTTCGGCCGCCAGCCACTTTTGACCCCAAGTTTCGACCGTGCATCAGTCAATATAATTCGATGTCTTCATTCATACAGCGTTTCAATTGAAACGTTGATGTTGATGGTGTTTCCCCCAAGTTTTGGAAGTAAACAAAATGTAACAAAACAGAACACAACCAAAGCAATGGGCATTGACAGTTTCGCGTTCACTCCAGGAACACCTTGCCATTGATCACTGATCTGGGTCTCAACGTCGGACTCGGACGGGAAGGCAAGGCAAGACTATAGACAAAATTGATGTAGAATAACATCATCCACAGCCATGCGGATTCTTTCTGCACAGTTTGCACTGTTGAGTTTTTGTCAGCTTCATGTCCTCATGTCCAACAATATCACTAGACTGCCTCGTTTGCTGCTGGCTTCGGGCCTGACAGGTCTGAATGCAACCTCTGGCAGCTGCAGCTTCTTGTTCTGGCAGTAGCCTGATCGTGTGAGTGCATCACACCATTTGAGTGTGTCAAGCAATTTCTTGACCATGGATGCTTGTTGGGACCCGTGTAGGCTCACAGCTAGAGGTCTGATGCCAGGAAATTTTCACAAAAAAATAGCCCTTCACCACCGTCATCCTCGGGGTTGCAAGGTTTACATGGGTCTAGCAGGTCTGGAGCCACCAGCTACAAGGAAGACCCTTCCCAGGTTTCATCGCGGACTTTGGCGTCCTGGATCTTCCACTGCTTGGGCTTGTCCGAAGCCGAGCAGGGTTGAGGTGCAGCGGAGTGGGGGCTCTGATTCGGAGGTTTTGGCGGCCACAAGACATTGACACAGTCGGGGCCTTAAAAAACTTGGTGGACCAGCGGTAAGTAATTACTGTGAAGGGAAAGCTATCATGCACGCCAAGGGGATCTGTCCTCTTGTCGTGGGGTGCGCTTTTGCCATGTCGTCACCAAACATCAAATACCAAAGAAGGAGAGATGTTGGGAATTCCGACAAGGTAAATTGTCTAGTTATACTCTTGTTCGGATGTGGCTTACTTGATGCCAGCTGGACGGTTTAAAAAGGGATCAACCAACTGAGAGAATTTCAACTTCAGAGCCGGGTGGATTCGGAAAACCTGCCAAGAGAGCCGAACCACAGCGGTTCTCACAACCGAGCGTCAAGGAAATCATGACAGACCTCCATTCAGATGTGCCTGGTTAGGTGGCTCCATTTTGCTGTTGATAGTTTTATAGTATAGTTAATCTGATAGTTTCTTCAAGCGATTTCCAACCGCAGTTCCTCTGCAGATACAATCCCTTATATCCACGGGGAGCCTTGGAACTTGGCTTCCGCAAGGCCAAGGGAGGGGCGACTTGCCAATAGTTTGGACTTGTTGTTTTGCAGTTTTATGCTGGGGCCGTCAGGTTTCATGTTGAACTTTGGGGGATGTTTGGCTATTGGCTCCAATTTTGTACGTCAGGGCTGATGGATGGAGCAAGATGGAGTGAACATGCCTGTTTTCACCATGTTTACATTTACATAAGGCCTTCAGCGCTGGGCGTTTGAAATTATGATTTCGACTGCTTGCTGACACTTGGCCAGACTCCCAGACTGATGGCCCACGATTCTTCATCTATTTGCGGTCGCCTTTGGTTTTCCTGGCTCATGGGACAATTTTGAGCCTGACACATGGAAGAATATCATAGCATACCATAGCATATCCCACCAAAAGCCGATGATATGTTTTGCACTGGCACTAAACCACCGAAGCCCACGCGGAGGAGCTCAGAACAGACAAGGATCAGGGCTATCAGCTCTTCATGGGCCTGCAAAGCACAGGTGGGGCCCGGGCCCAAATCAGGAAGCTGCCACGGCCATGCAGCTCGTGTCATGTTGCAAAACTAATGTTTGCCCAATGCCACAAACCATCCCATTAACCCCTATTGTGACTCCACTTGACAGCTCGGCAGGTGATGATGAGCGCTTAGATGTCCTCACGGAAATTGGAGCGCAGCTTGGTTTTGACCATGCAGGTGAGGTATCCCTGATTGTAGAGCTTGTCAGCCCAAAACATGGGGGTGAATGCATGAGGGATATGGGGATTTCAAGAAGACTGCAAGATGCTGCTGAGTTGGAAGTAGAAGGATTCCATTTCCCTCAAGCTCAGCTTAATACATTGATACATTTCATGCGGCGCACCTTTCAAAAACCGACTTGTTCATTCACAAGTTGACAATGCTGGGCCAGCAGTCCCAGCAGGTTGAATACCGACAGCCCAGGATCAAACTCTTCCACAATGCCAGGGCCTTTTATCGCTTCTTGTGGGGCTTTGGCGGTCCATACCAGGAGAAGTCAGGCAACGGAGGGCCAGGACCAGTCTGTGTACATGTCTTCCTTTCAGGGTAACACCTTGACCCCTTCAAGACCTGGATGCGACGTGCAACAATGGGTAAGACATAGCAAGAATCGCAAGCAGCCCAACCAATCCAGGCGGTAAAGGCATGAACCCTTTACAATAGGTGAGTGTTCCAAATTTGGTGCCCCATCAATTTTTCTTTGAACATGACCAGGGATGTTCACCAGCCCTTGGCTCCACCCCCTGGTTCATGTCGGGCGCAGGCTCTAATAATTGGAATCAGATGGGTTCATCCCTCGGGGTGACGCAGACCAATCTGCCACCGAACCTGAAGGGCGGGGACCCCAACATTTTTGTGCAGTAGGATTGTGGCCTGCCGGTGTCCCAAGTGAAGATTGATATTAGTACAAGTAGTACCCGGGCAAGCCAGGGGCGGAAGTTTCAAATTTGAAACTCTTATAGCCTGTAGAGCGGAGCAAAGCCTGTGCCTATAGGTGACCGGCAAGCCTCCTGTGCTTCGTGGCAACAGGCTCTTGACTTGTCAATCTGATGTCTGATGCCATGTTTTTTGAATGTTGAATCTTTTCTCGTTTCATCTGATCTCATCGCATCGCAGCTTCTCCTGGAAATTGCTCACTGCATCCCACTGTCACCGCAGCCTGTGTCATCCCATCTCATCTCAACTCATCTCAACTCATCTCATGTCTTCTCAGCTTTTTTCACCGCATCTCACCTCATCCCATCTCATGTCTTCTCTCCCATCCTCAGCTCTTCTCAGCTGATCACGGCTGTTCTCTTCTCTTCTCATGTCATTTGAGCTTTTCTCATCTCTTCTCATCTCATCTCAGCTTATCTGTCTCAGCTTTTCAGATTGTCACAGCTCTTCTCAACTCTTCTCAGCTCTCCGCTGCTCATATAAGCTCATCTTATGTGTTCTCATCTCTTCTCTCCTCGTCTCACATCTTCTGAGCTCTTCTCACATCTACTCAGCTGATCTCAGCTCTTGTCAGCTCGTCTCAGCTCTTCTCAGCTCTTCTCAGCGCACTCTCAAATCATCTCACCTTCTCTGTGCTCCAAAAACGGATCTCGGCGCCAAAGCAAGCAACCCCTACGCTTTCCACAGAGAAGATTTGACACACAGAAGCTTTTACACACAGCAAGCTTTTACACAGAGAAGCTTTTTCACAGAAAAGTTTTTACACACAGCCAGCTCTTGCACGGAGAAGCTTTTACACACAGCAAGCTTTCACACAGAGAAGCCCTTACACAGAGAAGCATTTACACAGAGCTTTTACACACAGAAGCATTAACACACAGGAAGCTTTTACGCAGAGAAGTTTTTACGCAAGAAGCTTTTACACACGGAAGCTTTTACACGCAGAAGCTTCTACACAGAGAAGCTTTTACACAGAGAAGCTTTTACATACACAAGCATTTTCGCACAATGGTGCCAGACGTTGCAGCTCCAAAACCGGATCTCGGCGCCAAAGCGAAAAAACGATTCTGAAGCACTTTTTAAAAGGAATTTTAAAAGGAAAATCACCCGCGCCAAAATTGAGAAAATCTGTTGACAAATCACTATCGCAAGCTTGATGGAGCCACTCCAATACGATTTACGATGTCCAGCTGCGAAAGACAATAGTATCACGCACGCAGCGGCGGCACCAAGCAACTGCAGAGACTGAGCTGCAAAACGCAACAGAACTACGCGCAACGGCGTCACAAATTGCAGCTCCAAAACCGGATCTCGACGACGCCAAAGCTTTTAAAAAAAATTGAAGCGCTTTTCAAAAGGAATTTTAACAGGAAAATTACCAGCGCCAAAATTGAGAAAATCTGTTGACAAATCACTATCGCAGCCTTGATGCAGCCACTTCAATACGATTTACGATGTCCAACTGCAAAAGACAATAGTATTACGCACGCAGCCGCGGCGCCAAGCGACCTTGACGCAGCCATCACAATGCGATCTGCAGAGACAGAGTTGCAAAACAAAATAGAACTACATGCAAGAACGTTGACAAAACGACGCCTGAACTGGCAGCTCCACAGCGCGGCCGATCCGACCATGATCCCGGTACAAACGAGCGTGTTCCGAAACCGTCCGCCGGACAAGCTTCCCCGTCCATCTTCCGAGACACGTTGTGTCCTGCAAAACACAGCATGTCGTGCATCTGCTATCTCTCAAAAACGGATTTCGTGCGAGACTTCCCTCAAAAAGTGATAGCTGAAGATGTGAAAACGAAGCTTTCGTGCGAGACTTCCGTCAAAATCTGAAAGTGCAAGATGTGGAAACGAAGCTTGCATGCGAGACTTCCCTAAAATCTGAAAGTGGAAGATGCGAAAACGAAGCTTTCGTGCGAGACTCTCTTGGCTGTGGGATCCCTTGGCTGTGAGATCTCTTGGCTGTGGAGATCTCTTGGCTGTGAAATCTCTTGGCTGTGGAGATCTCTTGGCTGTAAGGTCTCTTGGCTGTGAGATCTCTTGGCTGTGAGATCTCTTGGCTGTGAGATCTTTTGGCTGTGGAGACCTCTTGGCTGTGAGATCTCCTGGCTGTGGAGATCTCTTGGCTGTGAGATCTCTTGGCTGTGAGATCTCTTGGCTGTGGAGATCTCTTGGCTGTGAGATCTTTTGGCTGTGGAGATCTCTTGGCTGTGGAGACCTCTTGGCTGTGAGATCTCTTGGCTGTGGAGATCTCTTGGCTGTGAGATCTCTTGCTTGTGGAGATCTCTTGGCTGTGAGATCTCTTGGCTGTGAGATCCCATGGCTGTGACATCTCTTGGCTGTGGTGAATAGGTTTTCGAAAATCCGTAACTCGGAAGTTGACTTTCAAACTTCCTTTGATACTCACTACAATCCTGCCGTGAAATATGTCCACCCCTCAATTTTGCAGCAAAGCCAGCCATTTGCTATTTCATATAAAATCATATGAACACAATACCACAAGCAAAAAAACGCACAAGAAAAACACATTGTGGATCTCTGTGATATTTTCAGCGTGCCCTGGGCCAGTTTGACGGTGCAGGCATGTTTGTATCGTGAACATTGCACATCCTCAGCCTAGGTCAGTTGACCATAGGTTGGCGGACAGGATTGTTGGACGTCGGCTTGGAAGGTGGGGGCTGTAAAACGGCTACCTTTGTACATGATCCACAGGGCTTGCAAGCACCACTGGGCATTCTGATAATCTAACACGGCTTTAACAATTGATTTTCTGGTCGGATTGTCATGTTTCGGAAACTTCTAAATGCATCCAAATCCCATGTTCGTTTCCGGAAGGAACTATCTTGACACAACTGTGGGTGTTTTGAACCGTTCATACTGGGACGCTTTGGGATGTGATTTGCTGATAAGCCATTCACTCATCCGACGGGCTGGTGGGAGCGTAGTGCGCGTTCCCACTTGCAGGTGGCAAAGTGCTTCCACCAATGCTGGCCCGACGCAAAGCGCAGAAGAAGAATCGAGGAGCAGGGCACAGTGGGCCAGGGTGGCAGCCGAAGCCTTGTCAAAGGCGCCAGTGCAACCCAAGGTCCAGAATCATTACAGGAAAGCGGCATGGGAGTTTCTATGTTTTTTGGGTGTGGCATTGTGTTTTTAGCAGTTGACAACTGCATTCTCAAGCACCATTGTTAAATACGTTTCCCCTGTAGTTCGTTCCCATGAGCACCGATTCAAGCCCAACATCATTGCAGGACTTCGGGACAACCTGTTGGATTCATCGCCCTTTGCTGCTTATTCTCTGGAATTGCCCAAAAATGCCGAGGCCGCTAGCGGTCAAGTGCCGAGTGATCCAAGGGGTTTCTCAAAGAGTTTCCCGACCGCGAGCCATTTGATGCCGTGTGTTCCCACAGTCATGATCCGGCAGTCATGATCCGGCATTCGGGAATAGGGGAAAAACCTTCTCTTCGCAGAATTTCAGAACCCCGAATTTCCCACCTACACTGGCCGTTCCCTCCCTGGCAGGTGTCTTGGACAATACTGCCTGAACACGAAGTGCTGGAACATGCCTTGCATTGGCGCAGTGGCATGGACGCTACTGGGGGACAGGTAGTGATAGCGGCTGTCTTGGAGCAGTCTTTGAGTTCGCCCCGGGCGCGGCTGCGCATCGGCACCTGCTACGAAAGAAAGTGAGAGATGAAGTTTGTAGGTTTCCAAAGTTGCCTGGTTCCAATGTGCAAGGAAGGTGGGACTTGGATTGACCAAAATCAAAAATATTGAAAAAGTATGGACGAGTATGAAAAAGTAATGTTTTGTGGTTTTGTGGCCTTGGCCAAGGAGCATGATAAACCTTTATGGGGCCAGCCTGTTGCAACAGCAGATTCAACAGCAGATATAGGGTCTAACAACGTTTTGCTCACCAAAGTCCAGCATTTCACCTTGCACAGATACAGTTACCGAGCAGAGTTACAGCCAAAGTGCTGACATGTGAGACATGAGCTGACACAGATTCTGAACACATCCACCGCTGCATTCGCCCGACCGTTCAGATGAGAAGATGGCTTGGCTGAGCGGAAGCGGTGTTCGGCCCTGGGGGCCTGTAAACATTTAGAAACCTTCGATGGCCCAAGGTCATCTCCATGGTCAAGGGGTCCAGCACAGGCGTTTGAAGATCTGAGTAGAGCACAGTGGAGCCACTTGCATCTGAGACAAAGCCGCCACTGGCCAGCGTGAACCCCACATGTGATATCCATATTCCCTCAACAGAGGCAAGTTGTCATGGGCATGCATGGGTCTTGTTGGGTATAGTCGGTATAGTGGCTTCTGTGTTGATCGAAAAGTGCCACGTCACCCGCAAGCAAGTGAACAAGAAGAAGGGCTAGTGTAGCAGGCCACAGCCAACAGATGTTGGCCGCATTCTTTGTTTGTGCAGGGTGAAAAGAAATCCAATGAAATCCAGCGTCTTGGGGGGTACCTTCCTCAATGGCTTTCCAGGTCAATGGCAAGGCTGGGAAGCCCGGAGTGCCTATAGGATTTTAGGTGAGCTAGTCAATTTCCGTGCAAAAACATGACGAGACAATTGTGTGTTGGTAACATCACTTGGTTTGTCACGTGGTATGGGGGCTGGGGTGGGTATCCGTGTAGGCCCAGCATAGGCGTATTGATGCAGATGAGTAGATGGCTGAGGCTGATGATGAAGATGAAGAAGAAGACGAAGATGATGAAAAAGATGGTGATGACGATGTTGATGATGATGATGGCGATGATGGCGATGATGGCGATGATGGCGATGATGTCGATGATGGCGGTGATGGCGGTGATGGCGATGATGGCGATGATGATGATGATGATGATGATGACGACGATGACGATGACGATGACGATGACGATGACGATGATGGTGGTGATGACGATGATGATGGTGATGATGATAATGATCGTCATCATCGTCATCATCGTCATCATCATGATGGTGGTGATGGCGATGACGATGGTGTGATGAATGCTGATGAGGAGGAGGAGGAGGAGCAGGAGGAGGAAGAGGAAGAGGAGGATGAGGATGATGAGGATGAGAGAGGAGGATGAGGAGCAGGAGGCTGAGGAGCAGGAGGAGGAGGATGAGGAGCAGGAGGAGGAGGATGAGGAGGAGGAGGAGGATGACGATGACGATGACGATGACGATGACGACGACGACGACGACGCCGACGACGACGACGATGATGATGGCGAGTGATTCCTGGAGCATTGAAATGAGAGTCGTGAAGCGGCATGTTTGCTGTGGCGCCCTTCAGGTGTCACACTTGACCGCGGCACCGGCTATTTGATTTTTCCATGTGCCCGGGGTTGCTGCCAAATTATAAGCCCTAGCGGTTTTGGAGGCTAAAAATGTGGAAGATTTTGCAGTAGGTTGAGTCGCAGCTATGATTGGGTATTAGTGCGACATGAGACAGGTTTTGAAGGAAAATTGAGACGTACAGGGTGCTTCTGCCAATGACTCCTGGATGCCAGCAGGGCGATGGCCACGGTGGGAAGCCAAATTAGGTCAGGAACCCCAGGTGGTGCCACATCAAATCATCGCTGTGGTGGAACGCCTCCAGCTAGGAACGCCTCCAGCTATCAGCAAGAAATGCGGATTTGATATGATGTATACGGGTGTGCCTGGAAATAGGGTACACCTCCAATTTGCCTCCAACTGTAGCTATTTCACAGAAAAAGATGATCATTCACCATTGGGTTTTGGGGTACGCTATTTTCAGAAGAACCCATATGTTCGGGTTCTTTTTGGTTGCTAGTAACAAGTAACAAACATAAACATTTGGATATGGTCATATTCAACATGACCCCTCCTGAACTTCGACATGCGTCACCCTTGGCAGCCCAGGTGGTTCTTCTTTGCGCTGCTGTCACTGCGAGCAGATGGGTGGCTCGAGTCGCACATGGCCTTGCTGGGTTTGGAATTTGGCATGTGGTGAGCTGGCGGGGAAACGATGGCATTGATAAAAGGGAACATTAGTTCAGTAGACATAACTTGCAAATGGTAGAGGAGTTTGGTAATCCCGCAGCATTGGCCAATTGGTGTGTCCAAAGCTGTGCCTTAGTCATATCCAAGCAGGGGAGCAGCCTCCACACAAACAGGGGTCCCCAGTTCTTTCACCACAACTTGTCGGTCAGTTTGCTAGTTTTTCTTAGGTCATTATGAAACCATATATGGTAATCTGGCAGGTGGTGACTTGGTCCTGTCCTCATAGGAGACATTGTTGCCCCAAATGTGCTGTGGGAAAGATTATTGCATTGTATATGCTTAGCTGCTTGCGGATGCCAAGAACTTGGCCTTTAGATCCCCACTGATGAGGCAACTGCGCTTGGAGAGGTGCCTCTTCGAGGCGAATCAGCCCCACGCCAGGAGTTATCAAGAGCAGTCCCAAAGGTAGTTCTGCTGTCATTCCAGATGAAGGCAAGTCATCTAACTGATTAAGAAACTGATTTCCTGGCGTTGGAAATCCGAAGACAGTGAGATCTTGATTTCTCGAAGTGGGGTATTCTCCCCTGTGAGATCTTGATGGTGGACGATCGGCCATGGAAGCGCTTGAACTCCTTCCAAGCGCCCTACTGGGCCTGGACCTTGCGGGTTGGCGAAGGTGGCACTGTTGCAGAATGGGGCGCCAAAACATTGGGATAACCTTAGGCAGATACTTTAGTAGTTGATTTGGCTATCATGGAAAAATGTACTAACCAACAAAAATTGAAAGGTTTGACAGGTCTCCAAGATTCACCATGTCACCAGCAAAAGTGAGATGTTACCTGGAAAAGATAAGGGCACCAGCGCAAATGGGATGTGCAACCACCAACGGTGCGGGCCCAACCAACACTGAGGGTATTGGTGACGGTCAAACGGTTCCTCGACCGGCTGATGTTTTTAAACGTCTTTGATCTGAGATCCCTATGTAGACTCGGGCCGACAAAAATATGTTTGGAATAGGTTGTGACCACCGAACAAGTGATTTGACAAATGCCTTCGATTTGTTGACAGTGCAAGCGATACCGGTGGTTTTTGATGAACCCTGTGCGGGCGGCCGGCAGGCAAAACAGGTTGATGGTTTCAAATTGTTTGACAAATCTTGATTGTTCCATCCCCCGACTTTTCCGGCGATGATGCCAGGTGACTCACATATTCTTGCGTGGGTGGTTCAACCACTAATTAGCGGACATTTACCCACTTACACCCAAGCGGCTCAAGCGTCTGGATAAATTATAACGACCTCGCCGTCACATCACTGCAAATGATGGCTAGTAAGGGCAAGCACATGTTTGGCCTGATTTTGGATTATAGATTGGTGAGTTCTAATGATTAATTGATCCGGAAGTATGGCATGTTACATGATATCATCGTTTTTCTTGATAAGACCCGGATGATGTCCCGATGCTAAGATTTTGTGGGTTGAAACATGTGTTCATGATCCATGTTTTGTTTTGGTAAGGTCACAGGGGCAGCTCTGAATTTCGCAGCTTGGCTGCAGCTGAGGTGGTGCTAGCGGAGTTTTGAGTCAAGTGTTGGTTGAAATCAGAACTCAGGATGGGCAAGATGCATCCTGGTGCAATTTCTTGCCCATTGATTGATTGTGCCCGGGTTGTCGCTTTTATCCCCATCGCATCCATCCGCGGTTCCCCCATCAATGTTGACCTTGGATGTCCTACGCGCGCCAGTGATGCAATGGTTAATAAATGTTAATAAGGCCTTTGCCCGAGAGCACGGCTACGACTTCAAATTGGCCGTGGCAGCACAGAGGGGTCGTTTTTCCGGGTTGTTTACGGGAGTATTGTTGGGGCACCATGGTTCTCTCAGAAGCGTCTTCTTATTTGTAATGGGCAGGGGGTTGTTTCCTGAAAGTTTCCCCTTAGTGGCCTTAGCTTGGGGTCATCTGCTTATGATATTGACGGACATGCTGGTCCCAGATAGAATCTGAAATAGATTGCTTGTTAGCCAGCTTCGGGTTTGGAAGATGTAGAACCTCTTTTTTGCCACCCGCAAGTTCAAACAGATTACGGTTGGACAAAGCACCGTCGCTGGGTTGTATTTTCAAAGAATGTCCCCCTCATGTTTGAAAGAAAATTGTTTGGCTGTGATTCCAGCAATTCGGTTTGCCACACCTCCCTCCCATGCTAGCACCTCCAAGAATTCCAAGGTCTAGCATGTTGTTCTTGGGGCGATCGCCTCGCTTAGAAAGTAGTTTGCAACCATTGTGAGCAAGTCCCCACTAGCACCATTGGCAAGGTCCGACCATACAGTACATCAGAGTCTGGTGAGCGGCGAGGCAATGGCACCAGCTGCTGATGGGATGCCACGCCCTTTTTTTTTTGGAATTTAACCAGTGGCCATTGATGTCAAAGGAAAACGTAGAGGCAACCCATGGGTTTGAATCACCGACGAGGCGGGTGGGACCGAGTGATCTATCTCCACAATTCCTTGCCGGGATCGCAGCAGGAAGGGTGCAAGTGGAGCCTTGCCTAATGCATCACTTACTTGTTTGTGAAGGCAGTGGCCGGTGATTTCAGTGAGATTGCGTAGGAGAAAGCAAATATTAGATTGTTCTTCAAATGGTGTTCTGTTGGTCGTCAGGATACTTTCGAAGGAACACCTTTCTCTGCTGGAGAAGCAATGGTTTCCTATTTCAGGTCTTCCTTAAAAGCAGCCCGCTGAGACAATTCCGCCGTGTGATAATAGATGAATTTTGTATATTAGGCCTTTACTTGCAGGAGCACGTCATTGGAGCACATCATCCACAAAAACCACCGTGGGGTCCACCAAAACCAGCAGCTATCTAAGTACCGGGGCTGGATCCCAGGCTGACCACAATCCGCCCTTACTGTAGTGGTTGTTGGTGATGAAGCCCTTAATATGCTTTTTATCAGCTCATCCTTGCAGGAAGGATCACCTTGAAAAGGGTTGGCCATGGTTGGCCCCCTTTCACACGAGGATTCTCTATCTGGATTCAGATGCCTTCTGGCGCAGTGGCCAGTTACAGCTGCAGCACATGCTGGAGCATCTGCTTAGCCGATACCAGCTGCCGCGTGACTGTGGCAACTAGGTGGAAACATGTTTTTTGGGAATACGGGTGCCAGGGTAACCTTAGAAGGGGAGGTGGGTCGAGGGGGCGCGCAATTCTTGAACCCAATGCTATTCAGAAAATTCATCTAACTTGTTGGGTGGTAATTAATCATTTTGTGGCTCAGTCTTTGTTGATTGAACAAAATCTTACCCTGCATCAAAAAGGCAAACATTGGCATTTCTATAGAAATACATAGATCTCTTCACCCAAGGGCCCTGTCCACCATTGATAGAACACAATTCCAGATTTCCCTTGCAATGCTGACGGCTTCCAACAAGAATCAGAGGTTCCGGTCCCCAAAACGGAGGTACTGCGGCATATGGCCACCATACAAAAAAAGCTTCGGTGGTATCCCCAACAGCCGTATCGTTTTATTTTTGCAAATCTTTCTGAAGCGTGCTGCGAAGCCAAGCCTGTTGAACCGGAACCTTCTCCGGAACCCTGTGGAACCTGATCTGGCTCTGCACCAAAGCCTCCCAGACCTTCTCCGGAACCTTCTCCCCTGTTGAACCTGACCTGGCTCTGCACCAAAGCCTCCCAGAACCTTCTCCGGAACCAGTTGAACCTGACTTGGCTTTGCACCAAGGCTTCCTGGAACCTTCTTCGGAACCTTCTCCAGAACCCTGTTGAACCTGACCTGGCCCTGCACCAAAGCCTACCGGAACCTTCTCCAAAACCTTCTCCGGAACCCTGTTGAACCTGACCTGGGATGCACCAAAGCCTCCCAGACCTTCACCGGAACCTTCGGAACCTTTATATGCTTCACCTTGCTATAAATTAGGTATGTTCAATTTACCAAATAGGGCCACGGAAATGATTCCCCCGGGATCCTCCTGTAAACTTTGCTGCCCAGGAACTTCCGCCATCTTTGCGCGAGAACAGCCCATGCAGTACTTGAACATCACCCGCAGCGCAGTACCCCCTGGGGAAAAGCCGCTGGCACCATTTCTGAATGCAGGTGGCCCTTGGCCGGTGACGTCCAACAAAAATCTGGTTGGACCCAGCTCCGGAAAGTGGGGGTTCGACATGTGTTGATGACCCCAAATTTGGGATTACATTAGCGGCAGGAACGGGAATCAACCACCAAATAACATGAGATTGAGCCGCAAAAGTTTGATCAAGAAACAAATGTTTTGCCTTTTTATGTTCACGATTATAGTAAGCGCAGATGACACGGGACCTTGCAGTCGATTTAGCCTCGTTGTTTTGCACATGACATGGGATTTATGTATGAATTTAGCTAAGGTTTTTTGATACACATGACATGGGAGTAATGTGTTTGCCTAACGGGCAGGGATTTTCCAATTTTTTGACACATGACATGGGAAAATTTGAGAAGAATCTTGGGCCTTCCAGGAAAAACATCTGCACACCCTTTTTCTCCCACGTCGAACCCTGCTTGGAATTGTTCTCAAGAGTGGGGTGGGGAGGGTTTGGGAAGGCTCAAAATGAAGCATGGGGAGTGGGTTGGGCTGTCCATGGTTCCCAAGGACAGGGTGGGAAGGGTTGTAACGATGGCTGCTGATTCACCATGGAAGTACGCCATGAAACACGCAGTGTTTTTAACAGGGTTAACATCGGAAGGCCCATCCTGTAAAAAAACCTCTAGTAGGTACGAAATTTAAAATGTGCATTGTCTTTTATTTTGCTGGCTTGCAAGTATGCCAATGTACCCCGGAAGGATACACCATTTTCATCCATGTTCAGCTACAGAGACGGCTTTTCCAAGCCAGGTGTCTTCCTCTTGCGTGCTGACTGCCCAGAAGCCCTGCAGCTATTGGACGCTTGGTTGCTGGCAGCTGCAGAGGTACCAAAGAAGAGGCCCAGTGCTGGAAACACATCAGAAGTAGTACAAAAGCAGGATGAGAAAACGGTGGTTTAACATCATAGTAGATATTCAAAGCTCCAAGACAGCGTAATAAACTTTTCATGTTCTGCATGGCTGAGATCTTCATCAAAAATAACGCTGTTTGAAGATGATGAGATGATTGGCCAACAAGGAACGATGAGGTTATGGTTGGCTGGTGATTTCGAATTTTTAATGTTATTGCTTTAGCTGCCTCAGCGCACAGGCTCTGGAACACCTGGCCTGCGGAGCAGGGAATCCTGTCGGAGCTTTTGGTGCCTGGGAGTTATCCTCCAGCCGCCACTGGGACCAAGTTTGAAGGGTCCAAACCAGGCCATAGGGTAGAGGGAGCTTGTTTTGATGTCATTTTTTGGATGGGAGGCTTTAGATCGATTTGTTTGCGAATTCTTAGGCTGGCTCATTACCATACAAACCACTTGCTAAATGGTTTTGTCATCAGGGTGGCATCAGTTCCGAAGCTTTTCACGAAGATTCATGTGGATTCACAATTCTACTTGAAGTTTCAAGTGGCCTTGGCTGACAAGTCTGTATGATTGGGCTATGTCTATAAGTCTATAACCCCACTTACTAACCAGTTTCCAAGTGGGATGATCCTCTAAATGCCCCCCCCTTTGAACGACACCCCTTGCCCTGGAGGTCACGCGGTGGCCATTGTGAACATGACAGCCTTTTGACTGGAGATGCTCCCGGCGGATGGTTTAAACAACAGGGGTTCAATCAGCTAAAATGGGGAGTGGTTCACCTACCAACAAATATGGACTTGACTAGAGGCCGGTGGTTTCAACTGCTGTGTTTGGTCTCCACCTTATTGTTTTTGCCCGATGAGCCCATAGTAAGCCACGTGTTGTAGCAGAAGTCTTGGACTGTGCTTGGTTCAAAGGGCACAGGCTTCAGCCTGTGCTGATCAGTATGTTGCTGGACCAAAAGGATCTAAAAGGTATATGGCTCGAAATGCAAGACGCTGGAAATCACAGGGTTGGAGGTCCCCTTTAGTAGTAAATCATAATCCCAGTTGGTACCAAATTTGACCACTATCCATGAATGCAGCATACATAATATATATAGATATATATATCTATCTAATCTAATCTAATCTAATCTTATCTGATCTTATCTATCTATCTATCTATCTATAGATTAACATGCATTTGTTTATTTATACTTATGTTTTATGTTTATATTGATATTCATGTATATTTCCCCACCTGCCAGGTGAGGGTTGCTAGATTTTATCAGAGTTGTTCTTCTCCTCCTCCTCCTCCTCCTTCTTCTCCTTCTCCTCCTCCTCCTTCTCCTCCACCACCTCTGCCTCCACTTCCATGTCCACTTCCGCCTTGCCAACTCTTCGCCAAGCTCTTCGCCAACTTCCGCACGCAGTGGCACCAGTGGACCTCAACTGCAAGGGTCTGAGCGCACTGGGCACCGCTGGACCTCAACCTGGGACCTTCCGAGCTCAGTGAGCACCGCTGGACCTCAACCTGGGACCCGCCGAGCTCAGTGAGCACCGCTGGACCTCAACCTGGGACCTTCCGAGCTCAGTGAGCATCGCTGGACCTCAACCTGGGACCTTCCGAGCTCAGTCAGATAGAATGCCCGAAGATATGCATAAAATGCAGAATAGAAGCCAAGAATATATCCAGATTGTAAATGCCAGATAAAGTGCCTAGAATGTTTGTCCAGATAGAATGCCGAAGATTTTCCAGATAGAATGCCAGGAAGATTTGCCAGATAGAATGCCAGAAATATGCCAGATAGAATGCCAGAAGATATGCCAGAATAGAATAGCCAGAAGATAATGCCAGACATTATGCAGAAAACTATGCCAGTAGAATGCAGAGGTATGCAGATAAATGTCAGATAGAATGCCAGAAGGTATGCCATAAAGTGCCAGATGTTTTGCCAGATAGATGCCGAGCCAATAATGCCAGAACATATGCCAGAAGATATGCCAGGTAGAATGCCAGAAGATATGCCAGATAGAATGCCAGAAGATTTGCCAGTAACAAATCGATAAATGTCATGGTGGGGATCACACGAAGTAAAGTAATCACACTTATTTACTTATTTTGATGCATACACATATGCATATAGGAATCCACGGCTTGCAGTTTGCATGCAGCTGTGGCTGAGGAATTCAACAGCCCTTGGGGTCGCTTCATTCATCATGCTTGGGGTAGCGAGGTGCGAGCGGGGAGTGGCAGTGCTGGTTTGTATTTCATGTTTTATTTTGGACCGTATGGGGGTTTCTTAAAATTGGGGTACCCCAAAATGGATGGTTTATACTGGAAAACCCTATTCAACAGGATGATTTGGAACCCTTCACCGTATGAAGGCCACCGATGGCCTACTTCGACACCAGGCCTGGGATTTAAGGTTGTCAGCTTTCGTTCCTGCTTTTATAGGTGGCAGAATCTTCATGTACCCATTGATCAAATGAGGTTGGTCTAGCATTGAACGAACATGTTTTGAATATATCATAGTTGGCATAGTAGTTACGATATGTGCAGGGTATGCATGTTGCATGCATATCATCATGCAGTATTTCAAAAGCAAAACAATACCAAGGGTTGCCCAGCAAATTTCGGTAAGTTGGTGGACGCGTGGGGCATACCAGTGGAGGCCATGACAGATGCCTTGCTTCGGATCGGAGCGGCGGATCCCAAGGTCTTTGTTCAGCCAGGGCCTTGAATGATTAAAACGTGGCCATTTCAAGACATATTGGCTGGAGACTTGCAAAGTCTTGCCAACATGGTCGGGGCAAAATGATGTAGAGTCACATATAGGAACGGGTTGATGATGCTGATGATGGTGATGCTGATGCTGATGATGCTGATGCTGATGATGATGATGATGCTGATGATGATGGTGATGGTGATTGTGATGGTGATGATGATGATGGTGATGATGATGATGATGACGATGACGATGATGACAATGATTACGATGACGATGCTGATGCTGATGCTGCTGTTGCTGCTGCTGCTGCTGGTGGCGGCGGCGGCGGTGGCGATGGCGGTGGTGGTGATTATGATTGTGATCATGATCATGTGATTGTGATTGTGATTATTGCTTGTTGATTTTTGATTATTGATTATTGATTGTTGATTAGGTCTCAGAACTCATGGGTTCTTACAGTATGATATGTGGAAATTTAGGATGGTAACCACGGACATGTTGGGCAAAAAACTTGGCATTGGATGATGGGCAAACCAACCAAGTTTGGCCAGCAGTGGTTAGGCTCTGCCGTGGTGTGCTGCGCAGCTCTTTCTGGTGGCAGCGTGCGAGCCCCAAGTCAAAGTGACATTGCTGAACCAGGAAAGGTACTGTAAGTACACAAAGTCGAGGGCCTCACGAGCCTCACAACCAACAGTAATGGGGGGAGAATCTAGAATAGATGGTGGGGTTGAGGTAGGAGATATAAGTTGAATAAGTTGATTTCAATAGTTCAGAAAAAAGGGAAGATGAGTTGAACTGCTTGTTTCTGACACTGAGGGACGACAGAGGTGCCTATTTGATCCTATTTTCCGGTTTCATCACTCTTCCTTCCATACCCTTGTGTTGATATTTGATGGGATGGATCAGCGGCCTCAATACCAAGAATGGCAATAGATTCTTGCTGCATCGGCTTGGAAGGTGCGCCCAGTGGTGTTAAGAGTTTGGTTAGATCCCAATTACTTGCAGACTTGTGTAGCCCCATTCGCCTTTCGTCGTAACTGGACGGGGCCTATGATTGCGGCCAACTCCAGTTTATTCCGATCCTATAGGGCTGAGATGGGCTGAGTTTCCTATTGAACTAAGGGTGGAACTGGGAAAAGCTGATGGAAACATACGCCGCTGCGGGAAAAAGAGACCGCTTTTGGTGCCGAGAGAAGGTGATTTAGGATACGTGAGCAAGTTGACCAACAACCCATGATCTATGGTGGCGCATCGAGATATAATTGGATACTCCCGCCAGGGAATGCCATGGATTTGGAAGGCCTCCCATCCTTAAGTCGAGCCGAGTCGAGCCACAACCGGGATGGTGAGCTGTTCGACATATGACATCACGCTACTGAAATTGATGGTATCACTGGCCTTTTTTCGGGCCACCAAGGAAGGCGGTTTGTTCACGACATGGCAAACTGGCCGTCGTGACTTCTGGGCCCAAGCCAAGCAGATGCGTTTGCACCACAAATAAGAAGCAAGAAGCCAGCAACTGGTGTAGCAGAAGGCATGTCGCATGTGGTTCAAGGATGTTCTGTTCATTTTCTGGATGGTGAAGTCTACTACTTGATGGCGGCATGACTTCATGGCCAACCACTAGAGAAATCCGAAGAACCTGAGGCAAATAGCAAGAGCCAGGCACACCTCAAGCGTTTCACATTTGCATCATGGCGATGGATCAAATTGATGCAGAGGACGGGGGTTCTGCATTTGTGGGTGCTGCCAGCACTGGACTCCCTTGGAAGTTGAAGCTGTTGGAATGTTGGTCATGGCAAAGGCTGAGGGACCCCCAAACCAAACCAGACGATTTAAAGCGGGTTCCTTTTTAGCGGATGTATAAATAGTATAGGTCGATCCCATCATCGAGGAATTGATTCGAGGAATTGATATAGGGGGGTGAGTCTTTAGGAGGAATATATATATATGTATATATATATAAATATATATGTAGAAATATATATATATGTATAGTAATCCTAAAGTAGATAGAATATTTTTTTGGAGGGTGCGGGATTTATGTTGGAATTATGTTGGATGTCGGCCACTTAAAAATAAATAGGTAGTTGGAATATTTCGGGGGAGGTCGAAAACTGGTAGTTGGAATATGGTTTGCAGGGTCTTAAGCTGCTGTGGGGTCTGCGCGTGGTGTTCACAATTCCCTCAAAATATTCTATCTACCTGGTTTGAAACAAGATTCTATCTACTTTTTGGTGTTGTTTGATTTTTGTATGTTTCAAAATTTCTCCAGACCCGTGTCCAAAACTGGCTAAAAATGACTTAACAAAGACGAAAAACGTGTAAAACTGAGGGTTTCGAAAATATTCCAACTATTTATTGTTATTTTTGAAAATCATTTTTGAAAATGTCCGATATTCTATCTACTCCGGGATGACTATATATATATATATGTATATATATATGTATATATATATATATGTATATATATATGTATATATAGGTTCCCTATAGTAATATTCCCCTTTAACAAGAGTTTAATTCCCCCTATAGATTGTTGATATTTGTTGATCTGGCCTCAACCGAAGCCGCAAGTTTGCGAGGTCGAATCCATCCTACCTGGGATGCACATGGGATGAGCTAATTCGTTTATACATCTGATACTTGGGCATATTAATAGAATATGCCCATATATGTAATATATACGTGCATACATATATATATACACACACATTATTTGATATAGAAGGAAACAATGAAAAAGGTTATTGTTGCAAGTGCTGTCTTTTTCAGTTATTTCAATAATATACCCATGTATCCCCACTAGCCATTCCCTGCTGCGGGGATCAAACTCACCACCACACATGGCACCGCTGGCAGAAAATAAAAGAAGCCAAACTTGAGCTCTTCAGGGCGGTTTGGACACTCAGCCACTGCGTGCAAGAAGGGTTGGACTGGTACCAGCAGCAAAAGCGGATATATCACCGCCAAAAAATGTACAGGGCATATCAACAAAACATGGTAGTGTCAACCTAGATGAAAAGACTGTGTTTGATTGACTAAGGAGGCACCCTCCAAATAGTGACAATGTTCTACTAGAATAGCACCCTTCGAATTGTCCAGGAGATGGTATTCTTACAGTTATTAACCATTATCATCAACTAACCATGAATTTTAACAATTAACATCATTGTGAACCATTTATTAACCATTTCTTGACCATCTAACATTGGTTGCACAGGATCAACTTAACTATTGCACCTCCTGGGCTGGGAGATCAAGTCGGACAAGATCTGAGGTTCAGAAATCTCCCAAACTTTTAGCCACAGGCTGGGCATGGGCCAAAGGTTTGACCAAAAATGTTGGGAAGGGTCATTTGAAGGTCATGTTCTCTTGAGGTTCCAATTTCCATCGTAGTTTTAAGATGTTTTTTAAAGTGTAATTATCAAATCCGAAGGTTCGTTCTTTCATAGCACATTCTGCAGGGTTAAAGTTTTTGGAGGAAAGATTCGTTCCCGGACCAATCACCTGAATTGCGCACCACCTGGCACCGTATTCATGGACCTTCAGCAGGGTAGCCACAATGCCCCATCCCACATTGAAATGGCGTCCCAGAAATATGTTGTCGAAGCCAAGGAAATGGCTGCCCAGTTTTACACATTTTACACCATGCATGGCGTTGCATGGACAGCGTTCTTCCCCCATCCTCAGGGCAACGAGCAAAGGCACCTAGTGCTGCGCAGGCCACAAACCAGGGTTTGTCTGACAGGATGCATCACTCGTGTCTTCAAATTAGACCCAATTTTGATAGTGCATTTTCACGTTCCTCTTTAAAATTGCAGTTTTGGCGCTTCCCGATTTCTGGACAAATTACATGATTTTGCTGTCTCTAAGGGAATATAAAAAGCCACCATGCGGTTGGTGTTTCCTTTGCCTGTCATGACCTTCACCGTCCAGTGGGATCTGGCTACCGGCAGGAGACACTGAAGGCCATCAATGTGGCAGCCAACAAACTCTTATCAAAGCAGGGGTCCCAATGTTGGGATCCTTGCTGGGCAGTCGGTTGATACTGGCTGATGGATTCAAACCTCGAACATATGATTGATATGTATCTTCCGGCCTATCTGGGACGATGATCTTCAATGACCCATTTTTTCAGATCTATTGACACAGTGGTTGACACCAACAGCTAGGTATTCGGTAAACGACCCCCCAGCTAAGACTGAGATATGAAGCGCTTAGGCCCCACTTGCTTTTAAGCATGAGGTGAGTCTGCAGGAATCAGGTCAGTAGGTTAGCATGGGTCCTGCAACAACAGAATTCCAGTAGGAACCGGGGGAACACAACCCTCACACTTTTAGTTTGGTCCTGAGATGATTTCGAACACGACGTTTGAAGGTTGGCTGGGTGCTTTCATGATCTTCACATTTGCGGTACTTAATCTTTTTGAATTTTAGGGAACCAATTTATTCTGTGCAAGTCAGATGTCTTAGGTGGTTTATTTATCTTTCTGCTTATAAATCGAAGGCTTCAATTTTGGTGATTTGTTTGATCAGTACCATGTGGTGGCACTTGGCCTGGTCCTACATGATGTTACGTGCAGAGCGCTTGAATAACTTTGAAAACATGGACGATGACTAATTTATATGATTTTATATGTACATACATTACATTGCATTGCATTGCATTGCATTACATTACATTACATACATACATTTTATTGCATATATATGCGTGTGTGAACATGTATAATTAATGTATATGTATGATCATCAAAGCGAACACTCCCTGTAGTGACCGGTTGACACAAAACGGCCGCCCCATCAACGCCCAGGAGCGATGCAGACCTAGATGAATTGACCTCTGTGCTATCTCAGTTGGAGGCGGATCAAACATGGGAAAGGAACGAGATAGATTAATCATGGGAAAATCATCTATAAATGGAGGTTTTAGTGGGAATATCCATTTATAAATTGAGGTTTTGATGGTAAAATCATCTATAAATGGGCTAGTAACAGGCCAATTTAGAATCAAGTCAGGACCATACATGAAGTTTTACACGCGCCAATTGTCACAGTTTGCTGCTGAGAATCTAAGATGTTCAATGCTCGGTACGCATGGTAAAGTTTCATGACATCACACAGACCTATATGGAGGTTCCCTAAAATGGGGGCACCCCTAAATCATCCATTTTAGTGGGATTTTCCACTATAAACTATCCAGCTATTGGGGTAGCACAATTTATGGAAACCCCCATATATACCATCTATGATGGTTAGGGCCTCCAGGGGATCACATGTCCCAGGCTTGGATCTTGCAAAATGGTCACATCAAAGTCCAACAATACTGAACAGGAAAAATGGTTGGGGTCTTGCTTGTGCTCAGAAGTCTTGGCTGTACATGTGACAATCAGAGGCTCCACGCAAGCCCAAACGTCTTGAAGATTGGTTTTGATGCGCAAAAAGTTGTGTAGAGATGCTTAGTGCGCAAGATCTGACAGAAACCCTTGCCCTTGCGGCAGGTAGTATTCAACATGTGCTGTCCATAGGTCCATAGGTTGCGCAATGATTCAGTGTGCATCCCAGCAGCTCGGCCTGCTACTTTGCAGCACGCTTCTCATGCTTCTCAGTGCTGCGTTCGTTCTCCATCGCTCCACAACTCTGAAGGAAGCGATCTTTGCCGTGGCCCGGCAGCCACCTGCTGCGTTGACAGAGGCGATCAAGCCTGGTGGAAGACGTGCTGCACCGCTATATGGCCATGTTCATATGGCGAAAACAGCGGGTTCGTATTTGAATGGGGCATTGGCGCTGAATTACGAGAGAGTTTGTGGCCACAAGGGCTATTCGTATGATGCTGTTCAAGCAAACCGGCGCTTTTGGGGCAACCCAGCACCGAATGACACATTGGGACAAAGCTTTCCAGGATACAGCAGGCTGAGGGTTCCATTTGAAGTCATGGATGAGATAGGGTACGAAGATTGTGATTTTGTGTCGCAGGAGAGAGATTGGGGGTGGTGGAAGAGATTTGCTTCCTGGAATGTTAGCGTGGAACTCCACCTTCCATGCCGTGATCCAATTGACCATTTGCTCTCTCAATGCAACTTTTTGGGTGTGACCTTCAATTGTCAAGGTGACTTGGTTCCTGAGATCCGTCAATGTTTGGTGAATCCGAACCGATTCCACCGTAGCCTGAATGGATCTGAAGACTTTCCAAACTTTAAGATGAAGTGTTTCAGAAACGAACTGACGTCAAAGTACGTCGAGTACATGGGAACGAAGCTGCAGAGGAAGAGGTTCCAGTCTACGTTTAAACCCATCCCGTCAAACTTGCCTAGAAATAGGAGCAAGGAATGCCTTTGGGGCAATCATTCGGCAAAGTTGACGGTGGAGAAATATATGAATGAGCTCGAGTACTACAAGTTTTGCAACGAGTGCTTGGGTTCGTCGCATGACTTGCTTGTGGACTGGAAGAAAATGGCATCGAGCGTGTGCTGCAAAGATGCTCGGGATAATCTGTGTTTTGATATAGTTGAGACTGGTATGAAGTTGCCAAGTAATTATTAATTGCATTTATCTGCCATTGCACTTCATGTTCCAATCAATGAGCATCAGTTTGACGGAAAATCATCAATTATAATCATACATGATCCTAATTGGTACTAATCCACACTGATAAAAACGCATTTTTTGAATTCAAAAAGTGTCATACAACAAAGGCTGGTGATCTCAACCGACTAGCCCTCGGCCGAAAGAAAGGGACGCGGCTTGGAAAGCCTTCGATGCGATGGGAATACCCCGGATTCATAAACCCCTAAGGGCCCTAGGCTGCTGAATTCGGGGGATACATGGGGATACCAAGTTCAGTAGCAGCATCATCAATTGGCACTATTTGGGCACTTGTCATCAATTATCATGAGTTAGCCAATAATCATCAATGATCATCAACCCACCTAATTAATCAGCAAGTGTCATCAATAAGCCAACATAAGCCAACAACCATCAATAATGAATCAGATAGCCCTAAGAAACAATTAGCTGATGCGGTGCGTTAATAATACTTGATTACCATTGGTTAACCCAATGATAAATCATGAGTTATCAATAGTAATCATCAAACACTTTGAACAATTACATTGCTTATCAATCAAAGTGGTAAAGCCAATAGTAAACCATCCCCAAATAGAGGTTTATTCTTGGGTATGCCATTGTTGGCCAATGGTTGGTCAGTGGAATGGATTACCTGCTGTCAGGAGGCTCAGCTGTGGGTGCTTGACCCCGGCTCTTCCAAGTCTCAGGAGTGAGTCGTTGGCGTTGTTGCGCATGTGGGATTTTCTCATACGGCAAAGGAGAAAAACCACGGAAATGGAACAGTTTTTAAAACGGCAGCAAAACTGGGAGAATGTCCTGTGAAAATGTCACATGGCGTTTTGCAATGTTGGATTAGTGGTGGCCGGCTGCCGGTCATGATAGTTCAATAGTTGCACCTGAGGTTCAAGGTCTCAAATTGGGATTTAACTTGACCAGTGTCGAACTGAGACTGCAATTGTCAATGAGGGGTGGTTGTTTTAAAGATGTGTGTTGCCCATTTTTGTGGTGATGGCGATGGTGTCCTTTTATCAACTCTACAAGGTTCTTCTCAGCTAGGTTAACATCCGCAAACAGGCGTTCAAAAAGTTATCTTTCGGGTGCGACAGTAAGGTGTAAGGTGTGGGAAAATTGCTAAAAATGTTAAAAATGCATCAGCGGGCTGCAAACGGACAAGAAAAACAAAAGCAAAGGCAGTTGGTGTTGTGCATGTATTGCATGTGAATTAAATGTGTATGCATATATATATAATATTATATATATACATACATATGTACATATGTGTTTGTGTTTAAAACATATATATATATATATGTGCATAATATGTTTTTTACATACATGCACATGTGTATAGATTCATATATGTATACATTCATATGTGTATACCTACGTGGATACCTTATATATGCATATGCATATATATCTATAAGTAAGCCTGAACAGTGACCTGGGTTTGAACCACCCCTAGCCTAGCCCCAATGCAAAGATCCGCGGGTTGCGATGAAATCATTGGCTCAGGGCCGCTGGAAGGCCATGTCTCACTGCAAGACGCTGTCGGTGTAGGTGTTAAGACAATGATCTCGCCAAGAAGGACCCCCAATCAATGAGCTTGATGTAATTAACTGATTTTTGGGCATGTTTCGGCCTGGGGAAGCTCCAAGTCCTTCAACTTTTAATTCAATCGAGTCGATCTCAAGGAAGCAGTTGTGATGTTGAAAAAAGAATGGTGAATTTGCATAGCTACAGGTTCCGATTTCAGCATGCTAATTGCGAACAGCAATCCTCAATCGTGAAGCCTGGTCTAGAGCAACACCTTGCGATGAAGAAGGCGGCAAAGCATTAATCATGTTCCAGTTTTGTGCTACTTTCAGGACCAAAAAACTTCCGATTTTTTCCACTGATGGCTCTTGAATCTACAAGAATTATGGTCCATACCACCAGATGCCCCGTGAAGAAAGCCCCCAAGTGATAAATCCGGCCTAGTTAGGCCACAGGCACTGCTTGGAACCGGTGGTGAAACACCGGTTTCGCCGTTTCGCCATGGCCGTGACCCAGGGTATCGAAGCTGGCCGGAAACGGCCAGCGCAAGATTTGGGCGAGGCTGGGGAGGACCGTTTTTGTTGTTTTGGTGGATTAGTAACTTGATTAGTACGGATTAGGCATCTTTTTGTAGGCAATCCTTGTGTTTTTTTGGGTTTTGTGACGTCTATCATGAGGGATGCCCATGAGCTGATACAGATGTGCTCGTGGATTTGCTCTTGATTCTTGAACATTGGTATGTACAGGGATTTGTGTCCAGAGATGATCATTTTAGCCAAGCATCCCAATTTTTGGCGACTCACCCTTCTCGCACCTTTCTGATCCTATGTTGAAGATTCAGATTCCCAGTCTCCCATCCAAGAAGTAACAAAGAACATCATTTACGAAAGTGGTTCCAACCACGCTAGTGACACTACTGAAGTTGATTTTCCTGAGTGAAGTCCTACCTGGAAGCCCTTACCTTGGCATGGGGAGCTTCAATGCTGGCTGTTGGGCCTTGTAGCTACTTGGAGATGGGGTTCCAGAACCCCCCTCAACTCCCGCCTCCAGTTGTGGGCCTGGGGGTAGTTATGGCATATTTGGCATACTACATAATATAAATTATAATATAATATATTTATATAGTTTTTCTTATTATTTTATATAATATGTACTGTATATATATATATGTGATGTATATTTATATGTGTATGTGTGTATATATATACAATCTTATTTATGAGTAGGATCGTATCATTGCAAGAAGGCTCTCAGCCATACACTCGATCTGACTTTTCGCGGGGAAGAATGAGCAACGGCCCCGGCCCCTCCAGCTGGGCATGTGTTTTTCCCAAACGACAAACAGCTGTGGGATGGATATCATTGCCCCCCAAAGGTCAGGTCGAAGAATCGGTTCCAATCAGTTCCACTCCAAATGTTGATATCATATGAATTTTCATATGATATCCATCCTAGTTGTTGCTTGATGTTGCTTGATGCTGGTTGTATCTCCAGATTTGGGATGATTTGGGATGATCATCACACCCCGCAGGTGGTCTCTAAAAGACTCCGCAGCGCTCACAAGTCTCTGCTGTCGGCCGTGGTCGACCGGGATGGCTTTTCAGCGAAGACAGGTGGACCAACTCTGCCTGTGGGGACAGAAATGTGAGCAGAACCAGTAAAGTATATGCGCGTAGTTTTATAATTGTTTGATACATATACATACACATGCAATTTGTAGACGAACCAGTTTCTGTCCACCAAGCACCAAGTTGAAATGCCCCATATCTAGGTCTCGAACATGGACATCGAAGGGACGGCTCATGGTTTCAAGTGGTTGTCCATTTTTTGTTTCAACGGTCCAATGAGAACAGCATACAGTGGATAAACGGCATAAACATTGGGATGACTCTCTTAAGCAACAGGTTAAGTAGGCATCCACTTGCACATGTCTATGACTCCATCCAGCATCAACACGGGTTGCACCTTGGCAGACTGCTCGGGCACCTGGATGAAACCTCCATTGGCGAATCTCGTTTTGTTTAATATATCCACCAATAGACCCAATCCATTCCAATGCTACATAATGCTATAGTGGTTCTACTCTTTCTTGGTGGCGAATAGATTTAAGATAGAAAGTTTGTTGGATACATCTTTTTACCGCTCGGTTACATCCCTCATTCAATGATCATCCAGCAATAGGCTTAATAATCACATGTTGATCCCATGTAGCCATTTGTACATATAAAATCATATCAACTTCGAGATCCCTTGTGTAGATTTGTTTCGTGAGTCCGAATCCAACCCCACATCCATGGAGTCGGGCGTCCCATGCCAGGTGACTTTCCCGTCACCGCCTGGCCGGGCCCCCTGCGCCTGCTCTCCCTCCGCGCGGCGCGGGCGGAGTCGGAGGCCGAGGCCGTGGCGGCCGTGGCCAGCCCGGAGCCGGAGACCGTGGCGAATGCCCTGCTGCACCTTGGTGGGGTCTGAGGAACTGGATCAAAGAGAGGATGGGGAGGAGCTGAGGATGTGGTCTGGTTCATATTCATACCGTGTCCCACTTAAGGGGATGAAAAGGATTTTTGTAAGCTCCTGGTTCATGGTGGTTAATGACACCAAAGGGATTTATGTGTCTTCGTCCAGTGGGGACCAGAGATTTGGATTTGGGTAGAACCATGGAAATTCGCTCACACGCGTGGATTCTGGATGGGTTTAGGTGGAAACACCATTGGGAAGGACAGGTTGCCTCAAGTGGTCACTACCCGATGGGGTTTGCTATGATCTGGTGATTTGCTGGTGCTAATTCAAGGTGTCACACCATCAAAACTATTGCAGAACAAGTATTTGCTTTGAACCTTCTGCGATTGAGAAATATTGAGAAGCCTTTGCCTATGAACAATATCATAACATCATGGGTCTGCAGCCTCCATGGCATCCAAGGCGGCCACTGCCGCCTGCTCCCAGTGGACGGTCGGAGATTCGAATTACTCCTGGCCCATTGCTATGGAAGCCATGCTTCAAACGGACGGGCTTCATCTACAAGGACAGCATTGTTGAGGTTAGTTTTTTGAAAAACCCAACATTGATTTTGGAGTACAAATTGCATTAGCCCATACCCATCTGAGCTGTGTACAGACGCACCTGGAGATTGGGACAATTCATCTCAGCCAGATTGTGATGCACCCCTACCCTATTGGATGTGCCATTTCCAACAGTGAACTGAAAACATGTTTGCAAGCTCCATCTCCAAGTTCTGTGTCGTATCTCAAGTTCGAGGTGTGCACCGCATGCCTAGCACCCCAAAACCCTTAAGTAAGTAAGTAAGAAAGCAAAGCTGCCATTAAAGGACCGGAAATTCCTTGAACCACGGCCGCGATACATGGGCTATGCCGAATATGCGAGTGACTTGGCTTTGTTTCGGGATGGAAAATGTTCCTTTTCTGTGGGCATCGTAACTCTAAGCAACAACTCTGGACGTTAGCACCGCCAAGCTAAGCATCCCACTGCAGGTTGGGTTGCTGCTGCGGTGCCGGAGCAAGAGCTCCGCCCAAGTCCCATGGAGACCTCGGCTGCGGAGACAGGGCTGAGTGGCTTGGAACTGCTGAGGCTGCTGAGCAAGCTGAAACTCTGCAGCAAGTGGGGTGACAGCTGGGGTGCTGAAAATGATGGGGAAGATTGGAACCCAAGAAACATGGCCTTCAACATATGGGTTATGTACTGATAATATATTTTTATATTTTTATACATGTTGATTACCATAGGACAGAACGGGATCTTACCAAGGGTACTGTGGATATTTCCTGCCCGCTGGTTTTGCATTTGGTTGTTTTGCCCTTCAACTCTTCCATGTTTATTAGTTGATTATTAGTTTCAAACAGTGTTTAGTCTTGTTTTTGGATTGGGGTCCCCCCCATTTAATTCCCCCAGTGCTGAGTGAAGAATTCAAACTGCCAAGGAAGGCGCCGAAGAAGGGAGTGCCGCAGATCACCCCTGAGGACTCCGTTGTGGGAGTTCTGGGGCCTGGTCCAGGTGGGAGCAGCTGAAGCTTTGGGTCATTTATCGCGACATCATATGACCTCAACGTGAGTATGTGTATCTGTATATGTATATAATTGCATTATATATATATATATGTATATGCTTTCTCGCCTCATTGGCAATGGCAACAACACTGGCTATGGCGATGAGAGCTTCTCACAGTTTTTCGGGGCCTTTCAATGACCCCTTCCTGTCAGGTGTAACTGGATTGTTTTCGCACGTAAGATGCACTCCACAACAAAATTCGCAATTACAGTTCTGAGCAAGTCTGTGTGTGTGCAATTAAATATATATTTATATATATATATTATATTCAGTATATATCACGATATATGTTTGCAAATGATGATGTATTCAATTCTATGTTGATATTGGGTGGCAAATTGACAATAGCGTGACGGCCCTGAATCCGGCTTGATATTTCTCAGAAACACGTACTGTAGCTGAAATCCTTGTAGCTTGCAGGATGGGATATCGCCATCCTTGGCAACATCAGCTGAAGAATGAACCTACATGGGTCAGCATGCAGTTTCCAATCATGCGCACATACTCCTGAACCGCCACGTACCACTGAACTGAACATCCATATAAACAGGAGTCCGCATTAAGAATGAATGTATAAACCACAAGAATGCGTGGATAGCGACTGATAGTGTTTCATGGTTACAGGGTGTATTGGCTGAAAATGTGAAAGTGTCAGGGCCGCAAGGCAAGAGGGTCATGTGATTGCAATTGGGGTGACTGTCAATATTGGGATCCCAGAATTCGTTGACGGTAAGAATTGCCGAACACTTCATGAAGCCTCTACATAAAATATGCAATACATAATGAAGACAGACTTAAAAGTGTGGTTTCCTGTAGAGATTCCCTCCACCAAACCCAGCTGCTAGTCAAGCCAGGAGAAACAGCTGGCAGAAGATGCACTCTATGGCTCAGGAAGTCCAGATGAGGCGAGACCGAAGTGCCAATTGGGCGGTCTTGGGGCATCCCAGTTTCTGAGTGCATCATCTGCCCGTTTTCTTCCATGGCACCAGGCAGCCCATGCCTACCACAAAGCCAAATCAGATTGGTGGTGTCACATGTTTGAAATGTTCCACCCTGCCTGGGATGATGATACAGCTTGGTAAACTATATCGATATACATGTATATTACGGGAATTGTGTATTCCATGATTCCTGGGGGCTGATATGATTATTTTCTGCCAAAGGGACATCATCTATCGGTGGCTCAAAAACGACTGGCGCAGGTGGTGGCCTCTCGTTTCAGTGTGGAAGTCACCCGAAGGCCGGTGTGGAAAGTATAGCTGCAGGATGTTTGATGAGGGTGAAAGCAAGTAAAAAGACAAATATGTCAAGAGATTGCCTTTTCTATCCTCAAGATTTTCTGTGGATTATTTATCCACGAGTGGATTGCATCCACTTTCTTCGAAGCATCTGCTCCCGCCGTTCTCCCGCGTGCACCCTGCAAAAATATGCAAAAATCAGAAACCGCCAGGCAGATGGAATGCTTGCGACCTGGGGCATGGTTGAACGATGAGGTCATCAATTTCTACTACAAACTGCTGCAGGCCAACTTGCTTCTGATGTCCTAGGGACAACCCAGCAAGCGTAAGCTCTGACCGTACCGAGTAGCCTGTATCTGTCGGCAGGAGCGCGGCAAAGCGGTGGAGGGATCGCCAAAGTGTTGGTTTCCCAATTCCTTTTTTTGGCCCAAGCTCAGTGGCAACAACAAGGACAGGGGCACTCCGGAGGAGTCACCACAGATTGGTTTCTTGGAAATGGTTGATTTGTACTGGTGCCTTGAGCTTAGACTGTTGTAGGATGTTGTAGGGTTGTTTGTTTGAGAGGAAGATGGATAGGAGAATGGGGGAGGAAAAGGGCAAAAGCTGCAAACCTATTTCAACATCTGCCAGTCAGCAAAGCAGGTGCCGCTTGATATTTGCACCTAGTTCCAATGGAATGCAGTGCCTCCAGTGTTTGGCCACATCCACCAGACCTGCCTTTCAGCCAGGAGTATAGCTACAAAGACGTGAGGCGATGGACTGTGAAAGCCAAGATCGACATTTTCCAGTTGGACTATGTGATTTTCCCGATGAACATTGGTGAAACCCACTGGGCCATGGGAGCCATTGACCTCAAAGACAAGGGCTTCCGCTATTTTGACTCAATGATTAGCACCTCGGCCAAAACCATACGATTTTGGGCACAGCAACATGGTCGATATGGGCCATGACTCACTCAATTTTCAGGTTGGTTTTTTACTTTGCCACCCTGCGTTCATGGGAGTTGCTGCCCAAAACTGCCCGCTCGGAACTTCCACGAACAAGGGGGTACGAAAATCCAAGATTCCGTGGCTAGGTCTGGATCAAAGATGCAAAACGATTGGCCCCGTTCAAAAAATGTTTCAATGGTATAATAATTGATTCATAGTAGAAAATGACCGGCCATTGGGTGGGCCCATGGGCCCAACTCTGACCCAGTCACATCTGAGGCAAGCCTCCAGCAAACTTTGTGTCCTTTCTGAGACGCTACGTGGCTGATGAGCACAAAGCAAAGAAGAGCAAAGAACTCTCAGGTCCCTCTGGATGTAGATATTGTGGTAGACTTTGGTAGGCCTTTGTGGGGATAGTTCAGGGGATAGTTGACACGCGTTTCACAGCCCACTTACTGTAGCCTAAAATCAATCGCTAGAGGGACCGTGTCCAGCTGGTGACTCCCCGGCTGTGGTGGTGCAGGGATGGAAGAGTGGGAGCTGCTGGTGCCTGCCAAGATACCGCAACAGAAAAATGGGTGCCTTGTTTGGCATCTAACAGTGGTCCAATGTTGTCTATAGCATTCTATAGCTATATGTTTTGGATGATTGGATATTGCGACACTTCGGTTCAGTTTGAAGTTGTGAGGACTCAGGGGCTGCAGCTTGTCATGAGCAGTTGGTCTTTCAAGCATTTATGCCGTTTGCAGGTCGTTTGTTTAATCTTGTTCTGTGGTACGTTTTGTGTTGCGCTTGGTGCAGCCAGGTATGACTGCGGTGTTTTCACCTGCTTCTTTGCTGATTGCTTCTCTGCCGGGAAAGCTTTGACCTTTGAGCAAGAGGATATGCCGACCCTACGGATGAGGAGTGCTGGTAGGCTGTTCCTGCCAGGCTCACTCACCCCAATGTTCACCCTGCAGTGGGTCTTATCCACCTCTCCATGGCCGCATATCATTGACAGGATCGCCGCACGTGTCTTGAAAGCCGATGAGAAATTTGATCCCATCCCTTGAAGGACGTCTGGGGGCCAGGGTGGTGGTATTGCTGCTGGTGATTTGTGTAAAATATTGTATATAAACTATTCTAGTTTGCCAGGGTAAGTATGGCTGATGCGGGAAAATTGTTTTTTTTTGGTTGGATGGTCACTGGTCTGCAAATATGGCACAAAGTTCAATGACACATCAAGGTACAAACGTTAAATCTGCATACATCTGCATGCCTTGCACTAATCAAACAAGTCAAATTAATCACGCATACTGGCACACGCATACACGTAGATTGCACCGATTTACCTCAGCGCATGTCATGGTGTGTCCTTAAAACGCTGAATGCCTTTGGATGGTTGATGGATGTGATCTCCCCAATGGATGGGTGATGTATTGTTGATGGTACATTGCACTACCCTGTACATCCCACAGATCTCTTGTTCTCATGGGTTGGTAACTATTGGAGAGCTATTGGTGATGAATCGAACGTCACCACCTTTATTCTCGCCGGTTAATATTCCCAGTTACTGATTGCTTAATTCCACTTGTAGCCATTATAGCAAAGACTGTAGAAACTATTATTGATGGTATACCTAAACCATACCCCCATATACCCCCATCATATCCCCGTGTTTCAGTATCTCCCTTCCACTCTCAGTTGAGTCAGTCACTTTGCCTTAGCAGGAGCCCACTGCAGCCTGCAAATTGCGGCATTTGGCCAGGGAAGAAAAGCAGACCAGCCTGCGGTGCTTCCTGTGAGGGTGAGAAAACACCACCAGGTCACTAGGTGGTGCTTGGTTTCGTTAGACAGTGATGTGGAGTTTTCAGGATCTAGGAAAAATTAAGTGCTTTGGCTAGTGATGGATTTCTGCTATTTGCTGAGCAATCTGCCATAGGGTGTTTTTGTACTGTTTTGTGCTCTCTAAAATGGCAGAATATTGGAAACATCCCTCCCTGTGTAAGTCGTTGGTGCACCTGGGTATTGGTTGTGTCCCCTGCGTTGACAGTCTGAATTTGTTAGTTAAATGATGGTCTCGTCTTTGGTGAGAGGAGTTCATTCAGCGCACGGCCTGCGGAGACATTCGCAAGTGACGAAGTCTAGTGGTTTCGCCTCTTCTTGGGATAATCGATCAAAATTGATTATATGACATGTTAAAATCTTGTTGGTCTCCCAAGTTTATCATAATTTTCAGGGTGTTCAGGCTGCCTGCCCAGGAGGGGGTCGATGTCATCCGTGCCAAGTTGCAGAGGTTCCAGGCAGGTCCCTGGATGTGCCCGGTTCATTCTTAGATCCAACTGACAAGTATTCCCTCTCATAGGATTATTGGTGGGGAAATCACCGGGAAATCCTTATTTTGGGGATTTTTGGGGTACTTAGTCAGTCAACACCACCTTGATCATGTTTGTTGGGAGGTATAATAGCCTATTCCCAACTTGCCGTGTCTCATTGACGTTGGTTCACGCCTTGGCTATGCCACCCAGCAGGCACTGGTTGAGAACTCCCAGTCCGTGGAAGGCACGTCCAAACAAAGTGGTTTGGTAGGCAGCAGGGATAAGAGGATAAGCAACAAAGATTAGCATTGAATATAACTGGTGCTTGTGCAAATTTTACGCTTTAAGCATCGCCAATAGGATTGGTATATTGGTGGTCCCCAGTGACTGTCTATATCTGGGAGATTCCGGGAGGTTGATATCATCAACCCTCAATTTTTTGAAGCTGGAAGAGATCATCATCCAGACAGCATTGCTTCCCGTTTGGCTTGAAGGATGTCCCACCAGTATCCACCAGTCACCATCAAAGCTCTTTGATGGTTTCAAGCTTGTTTTTCCATCAATCTTTTGGGATGAGGATCCCCAATTGATCCGAAGATTTTTGGGATGTGGTCAAACCACCAAGCGGAGCCCATGGTTTGTCCCATGGAGTCTGCATTTCGTCTACTGAAAGTGAGGCTTGAGCAAGAAAGAGAAGAAGGCTTTACCGTGAAGAAATGGTTTATGTGGGGATTTCCATACATGAGGGTTCCCCCATAGCTGGGTGATTTACAATGGAAAATCCATCTATAAATGGATGATTTTGGGAGTACCCCCATTTTAGGAAACCGGCCTATTGGTTCACCTGCGGAAGGGTTAACAGATAACCAATAAGGAAAACAGGAGATCTGGGGAGATCGCGGATTCAATGCAACCAGCAACCAGCAAGGGCCTTAGGGACAAGTGGGTGCCCGGGATGGCTATATCTTGCAGAGCAGTGGGGTTCACCACCTTTCACCCCAGGTTCAATTGGAAACCCACCAGTCAGCCAGTCAGACATGCAGTTGGTTAACCGGAGGGTATCGACTGTCTTGGGAACATTGGTCCTGATGCATGAACACTAGAGAAAACAAGTGGATTGATTTGGGTTGACCACCAATCGCTTCGCCATGCAAGGCCAACAAACTTCAAAATATCATCAAATTTGAACTACAACCCCTTTTTTAGCGGAAATACTGTTCAAGTCGATCTTCAAACCGACCAATCAAGATCAATCAAGCCCCAAGAAACCTCAGAGGATATCCCCCATTGGCTGCGCCAGGGAGAAGCTGAAAAGCTGCGGATCGAGCTGCTAGGTCCAGTGGCTTTTGAGATCAAGAGTTTCTGGATAAACTGGGTAAACCTTGGCGAAGTTATGGCTAAACCCATTTAAACCATTTAAACCCAACATTAAACCTCCAATTCTGATGATTTTGGAGGGGTTCTACCACTTCGTTCTCGTGAAACTGCGATGGATTATTCTTAGATTTCCCTCAACTCACCGCATTAAGATTAGTCGTTTATTTTTCATCTTTTGCTATGGGGATATCAAGAAAGAGCAAGCAGCCATTTGGCCATGGCGGCAGGTCAGTTGGTAGCACCTCAAGACGAAGAACGAAGGCTCAGATGTTTGATCCAAGAATTCCCTATTTGTCGGCACCCTTTGGTAACTAAACATAGGTATGGCAAGTAAAGTGGATTTCTTATATACTTACATAGCTATGGCTGCTAGATGGCCCGTGTTTTCTTGATTTTTTTATAAGATGATGATTGACCATAGCTGCCATAGCTATGTTATTTTATCAGGGGGTAACATGGTTGGTGTCATCTTTTCTGTGCTTTTCAGATGATAAAAGAAATCGACAAGTATTGTTGCACAGGTTGGAGAAATCAAGCGTCAAAATGGGTGATCCCTTGCATATGGTTGCAGGATGCTGCAGGACGAGTTCAGGGATTTGTGCGATGAACTGGATCGTTGGGAGACTCAAAGCGCCTCATAACTGTTTGCTGCAACTGTGAGTTTTTCGCCTCTTGTAAAGTGATCCCTTGAAGCTAGTCGCATACGCCTGACTTAATTCTTCTTCCGGGAAATCATAGTTTGTGGACCGTCAAAATTGTGGGGGTTTCAAAAATCCGGCAACTTGAAGTGCCACCAGCCGACCAAGGTAGAATTGCACGAGCAAGGCGGCAGCTTATCGAAAACCGTATCATTGTTTTTTGGGAACATGGTAGATTTCCGTTTGATGTCCTTTCCACAAAATCGGCATCTGAACCAACAGGGGACCGTCATCAACGATTGGGGAGTTGAACATGAGGACCACGTCAGGGAGAAAGTACGTTCGCCAAGTGGGTATGCAGTGGGGACATGTTCCAGCAAGGAATGAAGATCTTGAGAGAGGACTATTGAGTGCATCTGAAACATGATGCCCCCCCAACCGTTGGTTTCCACTATGCGAGGTCATGATGCAAAGAGATGTTGCAACGTATTGTAACACATTGTTATATATATATGTGTGTGTGTGAGATATGTGTTATCGTTTGGAAATATCCAAAAACATGTCATACCATCATCAAAACTTGTAGCATGCCCACATTTGTGCTTATCTGCCCAGGCCAAAAAATCTTGTTGACTATTGTTAGGGGATTACGCCCCCCAGAAAAGGGATGTGATATGATGTGATGACCTGTGCTCCCAAAATACTACCCTCCCTCATTAAACAGGCAATGAGTCTCTAAAGCCCTCGCAGGCTTCGAAGACGGTCGCTCAGCAGCCAGGAGGACCGGCCATGATCCCTGTCAGCTACTTACCCTTAGGCAACTGGGATCAACCAGTGTAGAAATGCCAGGTTTCTTGGTATTTACGAATGGTGCTGAAGGATTGATTGATCCTCAACCTGAGGGTCAGGCTGGTGTGGACCACCAAATGTGAGCCTTTCTTTCGCCCGGGTCGGGATGTGCAATATGACGAAATACCTTGGGTTTGTCCGAAAGGGTGCAAGGTAGAACATGGTATAGCCTAAATCCATTGCTAATCATCGTATTCCCCATCAAAATCATAAAATGGAGTGAGTGGCAATGGTGGTTTGCCATCATTTTAATCCATTCTCAGACACGACTGAGTTTCCTGTGGCGAATCTTCCAGCTCCCGGGCTTCCGAAGGAGGAGCCGGAGAGGTTGCGCAGACGTGACAGCGTCCTTGGATGGCTGCCAGAGCCTAAGGTCGACTGCCCGGGAGACAGCCCCAAGACAGAGAGTTGTCCCACCCAACCCCTGAGTTTCATCTTGACTAAGAACTGGCCATTGGCGCGGGTGGGACACTCAGGGGCCAATGTTGCTTCTTCATCCAGAGTGGAATGGTTCACTGTAACTTAACAGAAAGCCACTGTACTAAGTCCCTTCAAAAAGCGTTGAAACTTCTGACAGAGGACTGCTACGCCCATACTCGCTCAGGGGGCAGGGTTCTCATGACAATTCACCGTGAGGCTTATGCTACCAGTTTCTGTTTGCATGCTGTTGCCGATGCCCCCAAAGTGTTGCCCTCCGTGGGAGTATGACACCTGACAGTGGCAACCCTTTGACTGAGGACGCATTAAGGCACTCTTACATGAACTCTATGGTCATTTGGGCGTGTCCTAAATAGCGTGACACTTTCCTCACCTTCTATCACCTACTACAAATCTAGTTGGTGGTTTCAAAGTTTCAAATATGGACTATTTCCCTGCCTCTGATGATCCCGAATATTCCTGAATGACCAACCTTTTTCAGGGGAAGGCTAAGAAAAAAAATCATCAATCCCTGGCTGCGCCACCCCTTGGTCCCTGAGGCATCACAGCCACAAGGAGCCCGGCTCTCAGCGCCTTGCAAGGACAGGATGAAAAATAAGTGTCCTTCAGAAACTGGAAAAACTTTAGCTTCACACACCAAACAGATCCAAATATATCCTTCTGCCAATCTAACCTGGCAATTTTCAAATCACCCTTCTTAACAGGTAAATGATCTACTGATCATGGGATTTTCACTGGCGATTTTTGTTGCTTGCCAGAGATACCGAACCAAACATTGGCAGGTTTGGCACATGTCGTTTCACCAGCATTCTATGGGGTGAAATCCATTGAAATCCCAGGAACGAATGGTAAATGAAACGGGAGCATGTTTGATGCTACAGTACACCAAACAAAAATCAACTTGTTGCAGGGCGTCGATGGCTATCCAATCTATCCATGGAATGTTTTCAGAATAAAAGCGTTTGACCATGGCATGTCCTTACCAGATGCAATAACGCATGCCCACAATCCCAGCGGCTCAGATAGCTCAGTCGATCATTCTTTCGAGGCCCCTCCTACTATCTACTATTTGGCATGTTTTATTTTCAAGTAGGTTTCCAACAGATAATCCCAAACAACTTCTAGTTCCCGGAGTTACCCCATACTGCTCCCAGGTACAGTACTCCCCATCTCAGCTGGCCCTTTCAGCACGGGGCCGCGCCATGGTTCGGGGCAAGCTCCGGCGCCTGCCCCGGCAACGCGAAGCGCCTCCGGAGCGATGGGAAATGGCCTTCCGACGCTTCGCCAAGGGAGCCGCTTGGAACAAAAAAACATGGGATGATTTTCTTCCTGGGAATGGGTTCATGGTTAAACCATGTTAAACCATCACACCTTTGGGGTAATGGGGGGGTCCCCAATAGCTGGATAGTTTAGTTCATGGAAAACGCCTTGTGAAATGGATGATAACTGGGGTTCATCTTAGATCATCTTGCGTCCGTCCTTGCAAACGGGATGATGATGCACAATGGTTTTCAATATGTCAATAGGGGGGTTGAAAGACCCACGAGCCTATAGTTTTATGGAATGCCGTATGCCCTCTCCAAGTTCACTGATTGGGCGTGCACCTAAAATCGTGCTGCTTGAAAATGTCTATTTGGGATTATTTTGGTAGTCCTTGCGCCTTCATTTGATATCGATGATGTTTCGCAACCGCATCACCCAGGACATGGTCAGACCAGATGCTGCTGGAAGTTTGCCGCTCAGCTGGAACATCACGGTCCCTCATCAGTGGTGTCACAGATGGTCCAGTGAAATCAGAAAGGTTTCATGCGTTTGAATGCCTGTGGATGTTTGTGCTAGGTTTTTTCTGTGGAAAACATCTGGCAAACCAAACATTCTGGCTGGGAAATTCTGATCAAGATCACGTTTCATGTCATTCCATTCCGAAACAATGATTTTCCAGAGTGTTCTTGAAGTGCCAGAGGGTAGCAGGAAAGTTGGGCCCAGTGGATCATATCAATTGGTCAAGTTTCAGATCCGTTGGGAGAAGGTGGGATCCTGGTGCAGTTTCGCATGTTTGTTTGCGCGCGTGAAAGTGCGGAGTTTGGGAAGGTGACAACTTGTCATTGTGTTTATTTGCTAGTCTGCCCTTGGCTGGCATGCCTGCACTTTTCAAAAAGACATGATCAATTCTAGCAAGCCCGAAATAGATTGAACAGTGGGAAACCTGGAAATAAATATTGGATATATGTATATATTTTTTATTTATTTTTGTTTAATTTATTGATTTATCTATTTATTCATTTAATTTATTTATTTACTATATATATATGTGGTGTAATATATGGATGTATGCACATATGTGTATACATGTGCTTGTGTTATATTTAAAAACATCATATATAACACGTTTCTGGCATTTATCTTTTTGGGGGATGGCTATCCCATGCTATCGCCCGACTGGTCAGGTACCACGCGCTGCTGCGCATCGCCGGCCACGTGGAAGTGGACGACGAGTTGGTGAAAGGCTGCTCGAAGGAGCTGGTCCCTTGGATCGCTTGGAAAACCAAGGGGTTTTGATCTGAAAAAGTGTGGAAACCTTGGGGGAAGCTAGTGATTTTATTGTAGGTAACCAGCAAATATTAATGTTAAATATATTTAAATATGGTTAGATAATCACCATTTTGATAGATAGCCAGCTCTTTATGATAGTAGCTAGTAGTAACTTGACAACCTGGTGATTTACCAAGCAAATATGGGCTATTTGAAGAGGGTGTGTATATATATATAAGCGACATTGAGCGACAATATGATTAAATGCGCTTGTTTGAAGAGTATTGCCCCAAGGAGTGGAAATTTGAATGTGGAAATGATGATCAACCTTCAAATTTGCGGATACAGTACCCGATTTCAGACACACCCACGCGGTGGGTAAGTGTCCTGTGGTAAATTGACATACATACATCGAATTCCATTGGTTTGCTAGGAAATTTATTTTCAAGTGGTTGGTTTCCACATCTACGTCAAATTACTGGAGGGTAAGGCTTTAATCTTGTTCCATGAACGGATATATGTTCTTGAATTAGTTATGAACCGTTTAAAATGGACTGGCTTTGAGAATTAGGGCAGCTTGTGGTCAGAGGCTACATAAATGATGGGCTATCAATGTGTACACCGGTACGGAATCACGAGACACATCAAGGACGGAGGGAAAGACATGAAAAAGACATGGTGCCTTCAAAATCTTAAAACGTTTCTTTTCCAGACTAGTGTTTGCAAACATGTTTTTTTCATCAAAGAATCTCCAAGGCCTTGGTTGAGAAGCATCGCAGTTTCGACTGAAACAGTCGCTGGCATCCAAATGTGTAGACCTGAACTGAACAGATTCCCAGCTTCTGCCACACTTCCAATCAACCACCGCTCTTTGCATTTTCCCAGGAAAAGATGAAGATGCTATCCCGTGTCTATGTCTTTGATTTCTTCAAGCTGTACGAAGAAAAAGTACTGAAAGGTCTCTTGACCTGGCAGAATACGCCTAATAGATCCTAATAGGGCTATCGAAGTTGGCGACGACCATCCCAGACGCATAGCCAGAACATGCCAGAACCATCCTGGGGTGAAGGGCAGCAGTTCAAAGAGAAAGAACCAGATTAGGTCCTAGAGAAATTCCACAAACAAAGACATTTTACAATGTCAGTATGTGTCATCGCTGCTGCAAGATCTTGAGGTTATATTCAGTATGTTCTTCAAAAGCCAAGGCTTAGAAGCAGCTTTCCTGAGCCGGGCGCATTTCGGTGCGGCGCAGCTGCGCCATGTGCAGGTGGGTGAAAAACTCGCTAAAACTTCCAACAAGATGATCTAAGCCTAACGCTTTCCTGGTGGCAGGACATGATCAAGGAAGCAGGCTACATCATCACGCCCGAGGATTTCCAGGAACTGCTAGATGAGGCGGCTAGGTATTTGGACATCCCTGAGAAGAAGGGTGCCTCAGCTGCCATCCTTTGGAGACTTCATGGCAACCAGTGAAAGTGGTCGACAAATCCCAGATATGGCGGCTAATATTGCGAATATTGAAGAAGCATGAAGAAACATGAAGAAACATCGAGTAGATGGACTTCAGGTTTGGGACTTTTATGAGATTGGCATAGATTGGATGTCCTTGTGCCACCGGTCTGTTGATGAAATAAAAGAGGGTTGCCAGGGTAAGCCCCCAATTCAAGAATCCGTGAGAAATGGCAGCAAAACTGACCCGACAAAATAGACATCTGTGCTCACCGCTCAGGAATGCCAAAACTTTACTTTGTTAGGAATGCAGATACTGATGCTGAGTATAGAAAAACGGTATAAAACGGTATTCCCATGTATTCCCCCATCTCAATCAACCAGGCATTGCTTCCCTCAATTCTTGGGTAAATAATTAGGTAGGTACGGGTCAAGATTATCTTAAATTGTCACCTCACAAAGTGGATTGACAATTGTTTTGAATGACAATTTTTTTGCTCCCTTTATTTTCCGAATAATGTCAACCCAGGACTGATAAACCTCCAATGTGAAGCGGGGTTCCAATTCTAGCAGCAGGGTTGACGTTGACCAACTATCATGTCCCATCACCTCTGGATGATAACACAATGATATCCCCATGTTTGGCTTTGTTTGGAAAAAGGGGATATCCCCTAATTCCATTGGCTAATCATCATCATTCCTATAAAAATCACCACAACTTCGGGACCAAATCCCCCATTTTCGGACACATTCCATGCCTAGGTGTGGCCAAGACTCTGGATCTCTCGGTGGTGACCTTCATCATGGACGCCCTGGCAGACAGGGAGGGCTTCACCAACTCCCAATTCGAGCGCTGCAAGAAGAGCTTCGAACACTTCGATGTCAACGGTGACGTGGATAGCTGGGGATGCCTGTCCATTGGGAAAGTTAGGAGAAATAAAGGAACTAATGTGGTTGAACTAATGTGGTTGAACCACCCATTATTGTTTTTGCCACATTACTGCTTATGAATCTGGTATGTGTACTGACATGATGCGCGGGTGCTTCACACTTTATCTGAATACTTTCGAGCACTTTTGGATGAGGTAACTTGATCCGGATCAACGCCTAGTTGCCACCGGTTGTTCCCATTGGTCTCTTCTGGGACCCCATCATTGTACTGCTGCAAGGCCAAGTCCCAGTTCACAGGTGTGATTCATGACCACACTTGCCCAGTAACCGCCCCACTTCTCACAGGGTATAGTCCCATTTGTGTACACAGATGGTCCCTGCCAGTAAATGATTATTGATGGATTTGCAGACATGACCTGAAGCAGAATGGGGCATGTCTTGTCCTGGCGTTAGTTTTGCGGCAGGTCACGCCAGTGACACCCTTGCATCATGCTGAGTTCAACCAAGGCAATGGTCGATTGGAGGACAGCTACTTCATGCTTCCGGCAGATGCCGCAGGGTGAAGCCCAAAGCTGACCAACCATCTTCACAAGTCACAGTGTTCGAAGATTGTCTTGATGTGTGGTTCAAACATGCCTCAGGAATCTCTTTTGGTAATCAAGCCTTTGGTGATTATATAAACGTTACACATGACATTGAACGATACGACGATACGTTTAGTGTATCGCAATATCATTTACAAATGATCGATTTTCCAGCTTAAGCCACGTCAGATGACAAGAGGGTTCCATTATTCTAACCACCATTTCAGATGATCTCAATCCAAATATATCCAAATTATGTTCTGTTCATCCACATGTTTTCAGATATGTTCCCAAACAAACAGGTTCGAAGCGTTTTCCCCACCATCCCTATCCTTTTTTTTCGCCAGTTTTTCCCAAAAAATCCAAGAAAATCCATGGCCGTTACGCCAGGACGATGAGCTGATTCCCTTAACGACCTGGTTGGGATTTTGTTCCGAGGACGCCAGCGACCTGGTGCGCCAGGCGCAGGAACTGGTGCGCAGCGCCTTGGTGGGGCAAAGAATAGCCATGGCCATGGCAGATGGAACAATTGATATAATTGATGCAAAAACCATGGCTAAAATGATAAAAGTTCTGTAAAATCTTTAAATTGGCGATGGCGAGAGAGAGAACGAGAGAGAGAGAAAGAAAGAAAGAAAGGGGATGAGATTAGTAAAATACTGCAAAAAGTTGGTGAAATAAACTTCAAGCAAAACTATAGTGACAATGATGCTGACACAATGTCGTGGTTCAATGGCCTTGGACAAGTTATAGTATATCAGGGAATGATCTAAGTAAGGACCTCCCAAAGGGTGAAGATATGCCAGTACCATCATGAGCTGTGAGGCATTGAGTTGCTCCATTCTGTACAATCTATGGGATTTTCATGGATTTTCTGAATGACCTTTTAGTCTTATCGAAATTGCAGATAGGGCCTTCACGGGATTTTTATTGCAGATAGGGCCTGCCAGTTGAAGATCCGATGCAGCGCAGTTCTTTCCAACACTTTTGAAGAACTCAGCAAGGTACAGCCCAGCGAGAGCTCGAGTTGATTCCTGAAGATGGCGATTATCCGCCTCCTGATCTCAGTGCCCAAGAGGCATTGGCCATAGATGGGGAAAACAGACTAACCGTGACTAACCATGAGCATCCATGGGCGCCTTGCCAGGAAGGCAGCTCAAGCTGAACTCAGGTGGTGCATTGGCTGGTCATTTGGATTTTACTGACTTCCTCCAGATGCTGAGGAATCACATGTGCCTGGGACATTAAAACACACGCTTGGGGACAGAGGGCGACAAAAGGTTTTATGCTGATGTGTGCTTTGAGGCTCGTATGAAAGCCGGGCAAGATTCAGTGACATTTCTGTGCATTTCTTGGATTCTGTCCCGCATTGGCGCAGAAATCAGGAACCAGGACTACACTCGAACCGGGCAACTGTTCAAGAAGTTGGACGCTGACAAGGACTGCCTAAAAGACAGTCGGCATTTGCCCACTGAAAAATGTCCCTGCTTGGGTTTGACCCCTCGGATTCAAAAGTAGAGTGTGAAGGTGGTGCCTCTTTCCCAGTTGCTTTTACATTTAGTAATGTTGCGACCTATCTTGACCCAGCGTCGCAAATCATGTGTTAGCCCGCCACTTGCCCGTACGCCAGTTATATAATTGAGCGCAGTCAAAAGACACCAAAAGACCATTCACATAAACTTTTGACACGATCTTAGCAGGAAACAATGCATTGTCAAAGTCTTCAGAAGGAAAGAAATTGAAGTTGACAATTTCAGATACTTTTGGTTGGAAATCGTCGTGTGGCTTATATAATCTTATATAGTAATATCTCAATGATTGGCTTTCAGTCCCATGTTTTGTGTACCCCCCGTGCCGCCAGGACGGTCGTTTGGACATCTTAGAGCTGCGCCATCTCTTCCAACAGCTGCAGTTTGAGCTGCGACCTGAGGCCTTGCGACTGGGCCCAAAATCTGAAAAGGGATGGCGACTGGTCATGTGCGAAAAGGTTGGGAAAATTGATAAAAACGATGCATTTTAAGAAGAAAAGTGGTGATCATCCGGGAAAAATGGTGACTTTATGGATTTTGAGAAAGAAAAATGTGGATGTCAGCATCTACCATGGGGATAGAATGGGTATGATAAGCAATGATGTTAACTGTTTGGTGGTTTCAGAGTTGTTCATTGTTGATGTTCAACCATATTTGGAAGGATAATCCCTAACAACTGGGATTGGTTGAAACCAGCAGCGAAAAATGTTGTAATGAGAGATATTGGAACATCATGGATCCCTACAATGTGGGGATTGATCAAAACCTACAGCTGGCCTATTTGGAGTTCACCAGGGCGCCAGGGCTTCAACATGCAAATGATCAGCATCCCCCTTTGAATCATTCCCAAGGTCCCGTGCTGGATCCGCTCAACCATGGAAATGGCTCTCTGAATGGAGGTTTAAAAAGCTGGGAAAATCATCTGACGAAATGGGAAATGATCCATTGCCGTGTCCGATTACCAGATGGTATAAATAAATATAAATAACAACAATAGTGCCAATGATGGTAAAATGATGATTCCAATGATGGTAAAATAATGATAGTATACATATGTATACATAATCACAACAAAAATATATAGAATAATACCAATCATGAAAACGATAATTATGATTATATATATATATGTCATTCTCAGTATATACTATTATTATTGCTAATTACTACTATATACCTTACCAGATTGATCCATTTCACCCACCGAGGCTGGAATCCATGGTGAGCCACGAGATTCTCTCGGAGTGGCTAGGCTGTGAGCTGAGGCGGCTGTTTCTTGGGGAATCACCATGGGCAAACCATGGCACAATCGCCACTTACTTAGCAATGACATATAATGACTATTAATTAATGACTAGTTTCACCATTTTTCAATCCACTTACTCAGTTTCAATCAAACTATGGAAAAATGTGGATTTGAAACACCTGACATGATTTGATGAACGCATCTGAATTTCACCGACGAGAAGAATGAAATTGTCAAAGGCAGAGAGAGAGAGAGTGAGAGTGAGAGTGAGGGACAAAAATTGAGATGTCATGTATGTACGGATTTCATTTCCGTGGATTCAAACGGTGATAAGTTAAAGGGGGCCACATATGAAACAACGCTGATTTCCCCCATGGAAAAAAAAAACATGCGTCATCACCTAGCACCAGCGGTCGATCTTTGGGGCCTCAAGGCGATTCTCGTTTCACCAGTTCCGACAAGTTTTGGAATACTTGCGGGATGTGGAAGGTTTCAGCTACTTGGTGGAACCAGCAAGGGAGGTCAATATAAAAAGAGTTGAAGGCAGTTGAAGTGTTTTTAAGGGTCGCTTGGATGTCCTTGGTTGCCAGCTATGTGCAAGCAGGGCGAATTCAAACAAAATGATCGGACAACTTGGGCTAGGAAATGCAGTTTCTACCAAGTGCTGGCAGTGTTTGAAATTTTGCGAGTCTTTTGGATGCATGGTTCAGCAATAAGGGTGTAAGAAGGCTCTAACTCCACAATCTCCATTCAACCAATGGTATGACCAAGCCCTTTGCCCACAAAAAGGGTGATCATGGAAGTTGGCTACAGGACGGGGACCAAGAAATTGCATACATGATCGTATTTGTCCCCTCCAAAATGACCCAAAATGACAACTTTGGAGGGCTGCTCATCGATCAAAATGGGATGTTGACCTCAATTTGCTGCATAGTCACATAGTCTTTATGGGGTGTGGCTAAACCAGCAAGCAGTTGGTCGTTGTTGTTTACATGTGTTTGCCTAATAGTCTCTTGCCCATCAACCATCCTAGAATTGGTTGAAGGGAAAATTCATCCATCCAAGCCCTTGATCCTGGTGGCTGAGAATCCTGACCCACACCTGAACCATAAACCACACCCAATTTCGGAAAAAAGAACCGGATTCCTCAAAAATATCCTGGTTTATGAACCATGTTACAATGTTTCCTTAAGGATTTGCCGATCCATCCATTGAAACCAGGTAAATCCTACTTCGACGATGCCATCGGCTCCTTTTGGCACTTCGATGTGAAGCATCAAGGACTTCTCTCCACACGACGGACGCAGAAGGCCATCCAGTGGATTGGATCCTCGTCGATACAACTGGGGGTGCAGTTCCAGTTGTGGGTTATATATGGTTATATAACCATAGTTGTAGGGGTTATATCTCAACTTATGGAGGCTTTTATATGTTTTTATTATAGTCAATACTCATTAAGGACCCGAGTTGGAGTCCCGATGTGCAACTTTACTGCAAATTGGCCAACAAAATTGGGGGTTGAACCACCCAACTAGCCGAAACATGATCAGTAAGTTGACATACAACAAAACCTCAGAGTTTCCATAGATCACTATAGATCATGTAGAATGATGGTCAGCCTGGGAATGGGGGAAGGCTTCACATGCCAAAACAGATTCTTCTCGCAGCACTTTCGGGATGTAGTCTTGACCTGTGGCCATGTTGAACCTTGGGAATGCTGAGTAAATATATGATACATAGGTATATGTGTATGTGTATGTGTATATATATATACACGTGTGTGCGTGTGTGTACGATGTGTCGTCGGTCCTTGTGTTGTCAAGGGAATGTCATGTTCAGCTTTCCACCCCAAACAAGCAAAGTCACTGCTGTTGCGCCTGCTGAGAGCCATCGGAAAAGTCTCCCCAAGCTGCTCCTCAGTCCTCCCACCTCGTTACATGAGGTTATGGCTTGGGCATGAGCGTGTTCGGGTCCAAGAGTGACTGGTCGCTCAGCTGAGCCACTGAGCAACTAGAAAAAAGCAACCGATGAGTGGATATATTCCCTAGCCAAGGAAGATTATATACATAATTATACTATATGTCGTATCCCTCTATACGGAATTATACGAATACATAATTGGGAGGTCCAGACATGTTTTCCTGCAATGCCTCTAGTTACTCCAACGAAACAAAAAGGCATTTGGATGTCTTCAAGTCTTGGATCTTCCAAAGTTTTGCTGTTGCACCCCCCGAATTTACAATGGAACCCCGAGACTTGGGATAAGATTGAATTTGCGTGCCATTTTAGGTTTAGGAGGTGCATATCAACTGATCATACTCCCCACTGAAATGAATCAACATTCTATATCTTTCAAACCAGCAGCCTTTCCAAGTGTTGCATTTTGGTGGCACCCAGATTTGCTCATGCGAGGGTTCCATCGAGATGGTTTTCATGATTAGTGGGATGGGATGATTCTCCATTTATATTTACTATTTTGCATATGGGTTAACCCAATCATGTGTGGATTCTATGTATATATATATATATACATGTATGTATATACCGGTGAGTCAGTGAATCCCCCATATTTCTTAATCAAAACCTCAGATGTGATAAATACATACCGAGAGAGAGAGAGAGAGACACACACACACAAACCGATTTTGCTGAATCCTCCAATCTTTGCTGGTTAAATCCATTGAAACCACCCAGCCCTGGGCGAAAGGAAAGAGCGGCTCGTTCGCGGCGTCGTTTCGGAGACGGAGTTCCTACGCCTCTGCCGCGAGCACGAGGCGGGCTCGCTGGGAAATCAGAGGAAAATCATGGGAAAATATGGGGAAATCCAATAAAAATGTGGGTTTAAGGGGGAAATCATCTAGAAATTGATGATGTTCCATTGCCATATGTTTCTTTGGATCCCGTTTCCCTTCCTGCAATTTCCTCTTGAGAAGGGTGTTGATGTGTACCCTGTGCAAAGGAATCTCAATACCTACTACTGTCAGGGACTAGAACAGTCTATACAAATCAGCGTGTGCATTCACGACTAAGCCAGAATGTGTTTCTTTTGTTTTGCTTTTGGATCTTTTGGTGTCATTTTAGATCAGTGATCCAGTACTTATGATATTTTCCATTGCCATGTTTGATTAGCAGAGAGTCAATCATGAAGAAATGGATGTAAATGGCATGCAACTTGAGATACTTGAGGTCCCACTTGCCATTCCATACAATGCTTGGCCATGGAAAATTGCCCCATTGATGGATGATGATCCTGTATTTTCCAGTAAAAAAAATGATGTTCCGGATCGATGATCAGAATGTGACTGGCCATTGCTACAGCAGCTGTATGGAGCCAGGGATGCTTCAATTCAACATCCTTATCAAATGGAGATTAAAGAGTCCATTTACCCTCCTGTAATCAAACGTGGCAATGGACAATCCCCTGAACATGGAGGTTTTAGTGGGAAAAATCATCTATCAATGGGGAATGTTGAATTGCCACGTGTGATTACCGGATGGTGCCCCAAAATGAATGGGTAAAGAAATCATGGAACTAGTGGTGGGGACCTCCCTCCAGTTGCAATGGAAAAATCGCTGGGGAATCACATTGTGAGTTGGGCATTGCAAAACCCATTTGCACTTGTCATCCCATTTTCAGACATGGGAGATCCACAATCATTCAGGCACAGTGGCCCCCAAACGGTTCATACATGTTCATACTGTTTATTCTCCCATTAAATCCCACCTACACATCCCTATACCCCAATTAAAACACTTCCTTATCGTTGTGTTGTCCTTATTGGCGGATGCCCCAGTATACTAAAATCATCTTTATTGAACTAATATATTATGCATTATGATGACATATTTCATTATATCATACCATATTAACCTCAGGCTGGTGGTTTCAAACATTTTTTTCAATAATATATGGGATAATCCTTCCCATTGACCAATATTTTTCAGAGGGGTTGAAACCACCAACCAGACCTGTGTTTTCCCATGAACCCCCCAAGTTCAGCATCAAAAACCGTGGTTTTCTCACATTGCCGAGGACGCAGAGCTGGCCATTTGGCGCACCGTCTACCGGAAGTACGCGGCCAACCATGGCGCCGGTCTGCGCCGGGACAACCTGCAGACGGCCTTGAAGATGGTGAAAGTAGGCTCACTGAGATCATGTTCCGAACGGAAATCATGGGGTTTTCCATGGATTTTCCACATGTTCGTTTACCAGGGTAACCGGCGATGTTGAGTTGACCAATAGTGGTGATAAATTCCAAGAAAGCTTGGAATTTGAGATGATGTAGCCAACAAATACATGATACCAACAAAGATGTCGAGGAGGCGATGGAGAAGAGAACAAAGATGTGGAAATTAAAAACCTAACTTCAGCTCCAACCAAAGAAATGCACATTTTAAGTAAGAAAAAAACATGGGGGATCACAGCAAACAAGTCCATTAATGCGGATATCTTTCAATCAATGGGGGCAACCTCCAACATTTGAATGGTTTCAATGGATTTCAAGCCCTCCACAAGTGATTTTTCTGCTTGTCATGCTGGATCCAAACAACCTTGGGGAAGCCACTGGCCCTTGCCGCGGTCAGGATATGAGTCCCTCTACCCAGGTTGGTTGAAGAAGCAGGTGGGAAGCCTATTTCCTTGTCATGCGAATATCACTTATGGTCAGATGTTGGCGAACAGGTGAGCAGCACCAACCGGAATCGCGATTGCTGGGATGATTTGCAAACTTTGCAGCATGTCATGGCAGCGATCTCAATCTCAGCTCTTGGCAAGGCGACCTTGGGAAAGGAGTTGGACTTTGAGGAGTATTGCAAGGTCCTCCAAGACTTTCGGTACATGTACCGCGACATCTACAGGAGCCAGTCAGCTGGGCTTAAAAGTTTGATGAAGACGAGTTGTCATGCATTTGCAAAAGGGAAACTGTAGAGGGATACTGTAGGTTTGCTGCTAAATATATCAGTGAAAGCAGAAGCTGGTAATTGCCGGCAAAACTTCTCTTGAAACATGTGTGCATGTGGCATGTGTTTGATATTGTTTGATATGTTTTATATGGAGAGATGTGGTGATATGTTTCAGTTTTTGTTAGCTCTACACAGGTATATATGTCCATGATATTCCATGATGATATGCTGCAATTGCATTTGCAAGCTTCAGACTTTGTTTCTGAATGAAATGAATGTTGCACAAATCCAGGTCTCTTTTGTTGGGTTTGGGGGCCATCTTTCTGAAACCCTCAAGACATATCCAGTTTTGTTGCCTTGTTGGTGGTATCAGATTACTTCCAGCTATTTCTGCTTTGGGGTTGGATCTCCAAAAGTTTGTTCGCTCCATACATTGCATCCCCCAGTTTTGGTCCGTGAAGCCCTTGGCACTGCCTGTTAGAGAATTTAGAGAAAGCACAAGGAGAAGAAGTTCACCCACCAAGTCACTTGATGGTCGCTGCCAGGAGCAATTTCTGTTTCACACCCAGAGAGGTGAAAGCTTATGAAGCCGCCTGTTCGCCGTTTTGACCTGGGCGATGGCTCAACCATTGAGGATGACCCCTAGAGCCAGTGGTTCAACAAGTTTAACAAACAGGTACGGTATAAGTGCTACAAACGGATACAAATGGTTGGCATTTTGCCGCTTGCTTCGCCAGAATCATCCAGACGATTTGGACGCTGTTTTGGAGCACCAGCTGACAATTTTGGATGGTACACCACCACCAATAACCACCGTTGGGTTCCCAGCCAGGGCCTGTGGCGGTAACTTAATGGCAGGGGTTCCAGGGTTCTGGTCCGGCTGTTCGGAACTAGAACTTGGCGTTTTGGCAATGCACCTGATAGAGTACGGCTTCAAATGATTGGGCCATCAACCTTGCAATGGAAAGAGTGAACATCCCAACATTGCAATGGTCCCGTTGGCATCCGTTGGCCACGATTCTCCACGCCCACGACTGCCAGCGATTACCCCCATTTGTTATCAGCAATGTCCAGCAGATATCCCCTGAGGAAAGTTTCAAAAAGTATGGCCTGGACAGTGCGGGACGCTTGCCTCAAAGCAAGCTGGCAGATCTCTTCGAGTCGATCTATCCAGACCCTCGGCCATGACAGATCCATACAGATCCCTGGGCAGCGAAAAGTACCAAAAGATGGGCTCTGACTAGATATATAAAATATGATAAAATGATACGTATACCGTATACATGTTGCAAGTGCCCACAAGTAGGGGATACTGCGGGTTGGTTTGGGGTTGTGCCCATCCAGAAAAGTGAAAAGACCATAAAAGTATCACAAACAAAGTATCATAAAAGGGGCCCCGCAGTTTCAGCGCTTTTGAGCCTAAACCCGGCCCATCCAGTGGTGGAGTGAGTGTTAGAGGGCTCTTCCACGTCCCCCAGTGTTCGTCCCCAGAGGCTTTGAAGTGGGATCCTACACTGAAAAACGCCCTGCGGCTACTTGGCTTTCCCGGACAGGCTGAGAGAATTATCAGGATATCAACAAGCATGCAGATATCATATTCATATATATATATATACATATCCTTTGGTTATTTGACGTGGCTATGGAGAACTAAATCATCATAAATCATCTGTAAATAGGCCCCTGTCCATAGCTATGTTAAATAACCGGGGGGGTGTACCTACATAAAGACCATGCATGCGTGCGTGCGTACGTACGTACGTACATACGTACGTATGTACGTACATATGTTCGAGAGATGTATATATATATATACTGATACATGCATGTAGATGCATGGGCTCAATGGCGGGTTCTTTTCCATCTGTTTTTGGGCCGAAAGACCGAATGACCAGTATCCTTCCAGCTAAGGGGAGGTGAGGAAGCTATCAATCAGATAAAAATTCAGTGATGCTCTCAGAATGTATGGATACAAATGCATCCTAGACAAAGGGCGACACGGTAACCCACAACTCTGGGACACATCACGTAAGTCAACGTGCGGCTGAAAGACTACAACCTGGGAAGATTATCACCCTGTAATGATATCGGAAATTTGCCAGGGGCGGATGCCATGTTCAATAGGTACGTTAACTGTTGGAATGGGCATTTCAGAATACCCGGAATCAAACGTAACAGAAACTCAGGCAATCCATTCGGAAGCAGGACGTGCCTGGGCGATGACTTTTTTGCGGCTGATTTGGGTCTTGGTCAAGTTTGGGCAGCAAAAAATGGAGAGAGAGAGAGAGAGCTAAAACGATTCAATGTCTGATTTGAAATGTGAGCTGTATAGATGTCATATGGTTTTATATGATTTAATTATAGTGCCTTGAAGTCTGACCAATACCCACGTCTACCTATCGCTGCAATTTGGACGTCACTTCTCCAGTTCCACAAGCAGGACCCGTATCGGTGCAATTTCTGCATCGTCTCATGCCGAATTGCATCAGGAAGCCTGCTACACCTGCCAGTTGTTGCACCTACAGCATCTAATGTGGTAAAGCCAAGTAAAAACTATCCCCGATATGACCATAAATCGGTGGCATTCACAGTCCCAAATATTCGAGTTGTTTTTGACTTTGCCACTTTGCTGTAAATCATTTCATCAGAAATCAATAGGCCAAATGAGAGAACCATGTCCACCAGCCATTGTACTTGGTGGTGCAGTTGGGGATTGTCTTGACGGGTATAATGGGTATACAATAGTCATGTCTTTGCCTCCAAAAGTTGTGATATGGGGCCCCCCTGACTATGGTTATATTATCATATATCCACTTATAACTCAAACCCCAACCAATTCAATCATCAAAACATATCAAAACTATGGTTGTTTGTAGATGTTCCCTTAAACCCAACCCACTAAAAGCACCAGGCCCAAGCAAAGTTTGTGGACTTCCCGGCCTTCCTCCGTGCACTGCGCGCCTTTGAAGACGCTGAAGCGGAGCTGTTGGATCAGGATGCGCTGGGCTAAACCGTAGAAGATATCAGGAGATCTTAGGATCGGGCCATTCATATTCCAGTGAAATCCATATGCGTCAACATATGTCAACATCCACTAGTATCCAAAACAATGTAACAATGTCCATTGATGATTTCCTGATATTCCCATATATTTCCTGTAAAGCCCTGAGATCCATGACATTCCATATGAAATGATATAGATTCATATAAGTTATATGATTCTTTTTAAGCCTTGGATGTTGATATCAGAGGCGATGGTGCGGTGCCACTTGGACCGCCAGGATGCAGCCAATGTGGCCAAGAGCTTTGGCTTGTCGCCGGGCGAGGCGGCTCAATGATGAATGTTGAGTTTACCACGGTGTCCTGGACATGTGCCTATGCTTCAAAGATCTTTGGAATCATGTGCTCCTCATAGATATATGTGTTAATGTGCAAGATATATCAAGATATGACTATGTCGATGAGAACGAACAGGCGGATGACTTCATGGATGCCTTCCACCTCTGTCGCTGTGGAGGGGCCGCAGGCGTCAACGCCATTCCCAGTGCAACGATGAGAAAGATCTTGCCCCTTGCCGGGTGTTTGGTTACCTGGTTACCCCATGTTGCATCAGAACCTGCGAAGATGATAATCCGAGGCCGAACCCCCTTCAAGTGGTTGTTGAATTTCACGTTAATCCAGATACGCGAGAGCTATGCTAGAGCTGTACGTGCGCACTGTGATCTAATTGAGGAACATGTCAAAGATGCTTGGTGCTTTGAGAAATATATAGGCACGATCATGACACGGAGGCTAAAGTGTCAATGAATGAGTTGAAGGTTTTCCAGGAGAAGTGCTAGGAACACACAATACTACGCACTCATACTTCTGACAAAACGATGCCATTTATCAACGTCATTTAACTAGGGAACGGTCGCTCAACTTCAATCATGACAGCTTTGTGACATGCCGAAATCATCTTAAATGATTTGTTCGAGCCCACAAGCATTGCAAACGTGAGTGGCAAGCGCTCCACTGGACGCAGTGCAGCACTGATACTCTATTCCATACTCTATTTAATGATACAGGTTTCTTATCCAAAGGCTAGCATTTGTCAAAGTTGAAGTTCAAAGGTTGCACCTTTGAGATGTGGAAACTCCAGGTACTGTGAGGCTGCCCAGGGTCCTATGACCTTCCAGCAGGAGCCATGTCAGGTTGGAATGCCTTACTTTTTGCCTCATACGTGTGATGGTGATGGTGGTGATGATGATGATGATGATGGTGATGATGATGATGATGATGATATCATAATTCGCAGGATTGTCAACCATCTTATCAAACTTAGCTTCAGTTCAGACTGTCGGAATCTGACCGGAACTGATCTATTATAGTAATCTCATGCCCTTCACCTTTAGATCGTGCAACAAACTAAAGTATTGTTCCGCTTACAATGGTCTGGTATATTTACATATCCATCCGTATCTATCTCATTTATATAATCTAATCAAATCCAAGTTCATATAGTCTTATCTTATCCTATCCTATCCTACGATTTACCTATCTATCCATCCATCTATCTATTTATCTATCTATCTGTGTGTTTGCACGTTTACCTGTATCATCCTGTATGTATAAATATATATATATATATGTAATTATATATATATGTGTGTGTGTGTGTGGTTGTGTGTGTGTGCGCAGTGGTACTCTCTAAATGTACATTGATTTATCTATGTTTGATATGTGATATCAGAATAATTCAGAATACATCAAAAATCGGCTCCAAAAATCTCCATCTTAACCCGGGGATTCGAGTGGGCTTCCCCCGCCGGAAGGAGACGGGGCTCTACCAGATCTTTCAGCAGCTCTTGGGGCCTCCAGGCCCCTTGCGCCTGGAGAATTTTCTGCACCATGTGCGGCGGCTGCGGGAGGTGCAAGGGACTGGTTGGATGGAAACGCTAAGAGTGATGGAAAATGATGGAAATGTATGGTAAAATGATGGAAAATGATGCAAAATGATTGCTGAAACATGGAAAAATTGGAGCTCAACCTCAAGGAAAGGTGAGAACGTGATGGAAATGATTGAAAATTACAAAGTGAGTGTAACAAAAATGCCATATGGACGGCAGATCAGAAAATATTGTGCATTGTTTGGTGTCGCACTGCTTAAATGCAATTTGTTGATACCACTCCCAAAGGCCATCTCTGAGTCTACCCATGTTCAATTTCAGGAGCTGTATCCTCAGTTACTAACTTCTTAAGAGCTGTCAGAATTCTACCATCAAGATAGGAGGATGCCATTTTTTGTCAATCATTGCTGGTGATTGCTGGTGCATTTTTCTTACAGTATACCTATCATATAGTACATGACCATCAACATTCTTTTGGTACCCCCACCCTGATGTATCCCCATCAGTTGTCATGTTCCTCCGAAGGTCCCAGAAGCCGATCTTGCGGCGGGGAAGTACCGGAAGGTGGAGCAACATGTAGCACCTCCTCCCCCGAGCGATGGATGAGCCAAGGGCAAACTGTTAAGGTTACATCCATATGGAGGTTTCCTAAAATGGGGATACCCCGAAGTCATCCTAAATTAGACCATTTTAGCATCAAAACCCATAGTTTTTTAGGATCCCCCATTTTAAGAAACCCCCATAATTTAGGCCCATAGATCAAGGCCAAATATGTGGCGACGTCTTTGTTTGCAAAGGGCTGTTCTTTTTTGGCTTGTCCAAAACAACCCGCCTTAGAACCCTCCCAGTGGCAGGATGGCATATGGAATTTGAGCTGTTCAAAACATCGCCTTTATTAGTTGGTGCAAACAGTTGTCAATTTTACGAAACGCTTATCGAAAATGTACGGAAAAATATATGTGTGTGTGGTATGCCGCGGGAGGTTTGCCACGATACAAACCATTAGAAATAAACAACAGGGGAGTAGTAGTCAACAATGAAATGATAAACACAGTTTATCGTGAAACCACCAATCCCCATGTTCTACGGAACTAATGTAGGATGGAAGGCCCACGCTCATCACAATGCAACACTAGATGTGAATGTTAAAGTCAAATAGTCACTGCAGATCACTGCAGCCACCCAAAACTGCAGTTTGCCGCCCAGAGTAGTTGTCAAATACCTGCTGTAGCCATCAAGAAGATGGTTTCTGAGTAGGGGTTTCAAAGCAAAACTCCTCCAAAAGGTGAGGTCCAGGGTTTTCCCAGTGCCGCACTGCGGAACTGCTATGAACTGCTTCTCAGTTGGAATTTTTGTTGGTTCCCAATGTTTGGATGAACTGATACAGAAGAAACCTTTCTCAGGTGGGTTGAGTCATTGAGTGGATCAAAGCACCAACCTGTCAGATCCTGTCTGCGGCCGAGAGGGGTAAGTCGCTAGGGACCTACCGGGTTTCACTTTGGGCCAATGGCCACTCGGTACCAAGAAGGTGCCTTGAACCCGGTCGCATCATCGTCAGGGCAAAATGTCCCATGGTTGGCAGCCATTTTCTATCCCTACCTGGGATGATGATCCACAATTGACTATCTACTATTTCTAGGGGCCTCAAACCCGCAATCAGATCAAATAGTTGACATGATTCTTGCTACGTTCAGATGGAGCTTAGATTGACTCTAGGTGCATCGCTGTTAAAAGTGAGATATGGAGAACAGCTGAGTACGGAATCTATTGGGATGTATTGAGGCTATGGGGAAAACTGTTTGTATCACTCTTTTCGCTCTTCATCGCGCATCTCTGTATGCCTCAGCCCTGTTTAGGGTTAGCTTGCCAGGAAACCCAAGAGGCTGCCATGCCACATGCTAGTGAGTTCATGAATATCTCAGTTCCATTCATGATGAATTTTCGACCCCAGCATGGTACGCACTGATGACCTGAGGCCACAAGCACAGCTGCAGGTGCTGGTGGCTATTTGCTCCCAGATTTGGTTGGGAACATATGTTAAAACCTGCGTTCCGGGAAAGGTGTTCCATCAAATCAATCCATTCATCTACAGGTTTTCTTCTCCATCCTTTTCCCAGATAAATGTTACCATTTTGGTCAACCCTTCCGGTGCAGTGATGACCACCATGATGACTGTGGCCAGCAGGTGGATGTGAATGCACCACTGCGAGAATGGAATGCCAGGAGTCCCAAAACAGGCTCCAGGTTGATAAAGGGCTCAAATTTGGAATGGAATCTGGTTGCCCTGGTTCCAGGATTCAAGATTTATCACGAAGAAGATAGTTTTTTAAGGTAGCTAAAATGCAAGTTTCCAGTATGCATACAAATTTATATCCGCATTTCAGCTGGTGATTGATACCCCTTCCAGTCTTAGACTGACACTTTGCTTGATGTCAATATCTCATATTATATCCCCATGCTTGGTTGGTAAAACATCGGCTCTTGCTTTTGGCTACCCTCTGGGTATCAAACCTGGAGTGCTGGGAAATCCCACGTTTGTAGAGTTGATCCCAGCTGTAAACCCCTAATTTATAATCATTTACAGAGGATGTCCAAGTGCGGGTATACCATACCATCCCATACATCATACATCATATATCATGCATACTACCATACCATACATCATACATCATATATCATGCATACTACCATACCATACATCATACCTGCATCATACATGCATCATACATACACCATACATACATCATACATACCATACATACCATCCATACCTTACATACCATACATACCATCCATACCTTACATACCATACATACCATCCATACCTTACATACCTTACACACCTTACATACCTGACATACCTTACCTACCTTACACACTTTACACACATTACACATACACACATACCGACATACATACAAACATACATGCATGGTCCATGGATTATCCATTCATTATCTATGTTTATATATATATATAGTTATTTATATATATATATATACGTGTGTGTGTGTTATTCCCAATAAATTGCTGAGAAAGTGGGAAGAAAATGGGCGCAGGTCATCCCACTCGGTTCCGTTCCAACCGGTGGGTGACGGCCCAGGTGACGGACTCCTTCCAGGTCAAGCCGTTGCCACGGATGGAAGCCCGAGAGCTCAGCAGTCTCCGTGTTAATGTGGGTAAAACAATAAATGTTTACCATCCTCCAAATGTAATAAAAACATTAACTATGGTTAATTTATGGTAATAAGATTTGAAATAAAATGTTCAACCAGATTAATTATTGTTAATTTATGGTTATAATAAACTAACCTCCAAATCACCATTTTTATAGGTGGTATGTTTACGATCAACTCCCACCATTTCCCCTGCTTCTGGAAGAGTTCGACGGGATCATTATCATCATGATCATCAACATCATCAGCATCACCACCATCATCATCATCATCATCATCGGTATGATCATCGTCTTCTTCTAACAGAATCCTTGAAAATCTGTTTAAAGTACACCGTTCCAGCACTTTTGGGTTGCACTAACAGTTCAAACAGAATCCTAACAAACCGTTGCAAGATGCACAGTTCCAGCAATCTTGTTAGAACGACCGAACAGCTCTACCAGAATCCTAGCAAATTGCTGCAAAATGCACCCACCCCACCCCACCTTAAACCATGATAATTTCATCATCTTGGCCGCAGCATCAAAGTCTTGCGCAAGGTCGAATGAGCGTTATCATCGCCCCATGCCACCCCACCGCACTGATGCAGCATCAAAGTCTTGTGCAAAGTCGGGCCACCCCACCCCATGTGAGCGTAGCATCAACATGCATCAACATCTTGCGCAAGGTCGAAGGAACGTTAACATCCCCACTCCATTCCACCCCACCCCATCCTATCCCATGTAAACTGTGGGGCAAATGGTGGGCGTTGCGTCTATGTTTACCATTCCCAGTCATGGGTGGTTTATGGCATTGTTTTACCCACATTGCTTTAGGCTTGGGAAAATTGTAGCACTTTGATGGAATTAGAGCAAGTTTATATATATGTATACACACATAAATGGATGTAACTTTCCCAGGTTGGTCATGTTGAGCATCAAACCATGCAATCGATTTTGAGTTTCCCCATTTTGAGGGACAAACCAGGCTAGAAATTTGAGCGTCAAAGCATCTAATCTGGTTTTGCGGTTCAAAATGGTTCAGACATGTTCCACTTGCCACTCCTATTTGTAAAGATGATCCACAATTTGGATCCAGACCTGGTCACTATACATCAGCCCCTACAGCTGCAACATCGCTCACCTTGAAAAGTCATTACAGCATGGCATCACGTGGGCGTTGCGTCCGCAAATATACATGTAAAACATGTTTAAATTATTCTGGTGAGTAAACCCAGCAACCAACCATTGGGGCCAAGCATCAACCCAATTATAAATTTATAAACATATATATATGTGTGTGTGTCTACATCAATCCGCATAAATCCATCTAAACTCATAGAAAGGTAGCATGTCTCCTTGGGTTTTCCCAGCAGTTTTCGGAGCATTTCCCCATCACCGAAGCCAGGCTGCAGCCGTGAATCGCTTGGCCAGTGATGCCCGGATGTTGTCGGAAGCCAGTGAACGTGTGACCTGGTGGCATAAAAACAGCTGCCTTGCAAGCGGGGCCCAAAAAACCACAAGAGATGGACCGCGGGGTTTGTTGATCTTCCCAATTAGGCTATTGGATGTTCCTAATGGTGGAGAATCATGGTAAATCCTTGTTTGATTACTATCAAAAGATGATACAAAAAAATAAGAATGGAGGTCATGTTCCAGATTCAAACTGTCTGAATCTTTGGCGGCTAGTGGAACCCCATTTGGATGGAACATCAATGCTATCGCTACGAATGAATACCACAAGCCCAAATGCATTTTCTAGCAACAGCTGGTGCAGTCCAAGCAGCACATCAAGCACGGCCGAAAGACACCTATTACTCCCGGCAGTCATTTTATTTCAAGTGCAAGCTCCTGGGATTCGAAGAACAAATTGAAAGTGTTCAGTAGAGTCCTTTGTTGGTTGGTGCGTGAATGAAAGATGAAAGATACGGTCGTTGCCTTTGACTGAACCTGGTTTATTCGAATCCATGTTAGCCTGATTTTCTCAAGTGTTACGTCAATAATTCACATGTTCGCTGTCATGTCATGTCTATCGATCTGCCTATGCTATCTTGGCTTGTATTGTCTTATCTTTCCAAGTATTCATTATCTATCTAGTTCTAAACCCAGTTCTAAATAACTCTATTACATCCATTCTATCTATATGTCTAACTATTCTATCCAATCTATCCCATCTATATCATCCAATCTAATCTCTTCTGATCTAATCTAAGCTAATCTAATCTAATCTAATGCGTTATCAAGTTTAATCTCATTTGTTGTTATCTTATCCTATCCTATCATCCTGATCCATTCTGTCCCCAAAAACAGGTGGCCTCCATGGTGCAGCATCAGGATGGCACCTTAGATGTTGGAAGCTCAGTTGGTCACTTCACCCAATCCCAAAATAGGGGGGATTTATGGATGATTTCTGGATGTTCGTCCCCAAAAAAAGGAAGAACTGCGAGAATTCGGAGGCAACTTGACCCGTTCGCATATGGGATGAGAATGAGGATGAGGTTGGCGATTACTGCCGGAAAACCTGAGGCCATAGAAGGAGAAGTGCACCAAACTGTCGAGGACTGCCCTTCGACATGTCCCTGTCCCTGCCGTTTTGAAGGGCTTTCCGCATGGGAAAATGCGGTCACAATGGTGAGACCTGATCCCAGATTTTCACAGAGTTGAAACACTGGGTTTTTTCCTCGGGAGTGGGACAGAGCCCCAACTGGAAGTGGTGCCCATCATTGCCTCACGTCAGTGCTGAGGACACCAGAGAAGTTGTGGGGACATTGGCTGACGTTGCCGTAGGCGGGTATGGGTCGAAATGTTCCGCCTCCCAAATGGTTGATACGGTTGGCATCAAATATGACAAAATTCTGCACCTTGGGTCCTCAAGTGTTCCCACTTGCGGATTAAGTCTCAGGGTCGATTCGCAAGCTGAATTTACAGTGCAACCAGGACAATGTTCGATTCATGAGTAAGCCTGGAAGATAAGGAGCAAAAATTTGGTAGTGGTTAGAATTAAAGAAAAGAGGACCACAGATAGACTGGTCATGCTTACAATCAGATGCATGCCACATTTCAGCGTATAATATAGATATCCTGATATATGCATATATATATATACATGTGATTATTCTTATAGACTACTATTTTTGTTGTTATTATTATCATTTTTATTATTATCATCATCATCATCATCATTTTTATTATTATCATTATTAAGATTATTATTTTTTATTATTTTATTATATATTGTTATTATATATATATATATGTGTGTGTGTGTCATGTTGATCCCGTCCCCCAACCGCTACTTGCTCTGTTAGGCAAGTCCAAGTCCAGAGCCGGTGACCTCAGCGGATCGACCTCCAGCGATGTTCGTTGGGTGGTGAAAAACGATGGTGCCCTCTGGTAAACCATGGGAAAACCATAGGAAAATGGTGATTTAATGGGATTTTAATGGGATGTTATTGGGATTTTAATGGGATTAATGGAACTTACCCTCTGGTAATTTGTGACAGTTTGCGATTGAAAATGGCCATGGAAATAGTGGATTGACCCATTGAAAATGGTGATTTTCCGATAGTTATGGGACAGTTTACCAGAGGGTAATTGGTGAACATGGGGGATTACCCTCTGGTAAACTAAGCTGGCTATGGAAAATCACTCCCATGTTTCTCCATTGATAGGGAAATCGAAGGATGAATGGGCAATTGTCCATAGCTGTGTTAAATTACCGGGCATGTATGACTAAAAACTAGTTGGGATATAGCCTCGAAGCAGTTGAGGAGAGTATACTGTACCTAGTTAAAGACTATGGCTTGGCAATTATAACTTATGGTGTATATTGCGGACTATGAACCAGCCAATAATATGTAACTGTGTTATATAGCTGGGGGCTGACTGGGTTATACTAACTAGGTATATGCCAATATATTGATTCTGAACCAACCCCATAATTGGGATGAAACCACCAACTGATGGATGGATGACGTTCTGCCTCATGGATTTCTGGTCATTCATCCTGCCTGGGAGATGCTTGAATTTTCAGGATGAAACCTCCGACCATTCTCTATGTGCTACGATTTTAGCCATGCTGATGAATGTGATAGTGTTCCTGGTAGAATATGCCCTTTCGATCCCTTTTGGATCCTTTTGGTAGTTAAGAAGGATCCATAGTCAGCTAGTCATTGCTGATATTTCAACAAGAGAATGCGCCCCCAAACTTCTTGGGCTTTGTGGATCCTTGGTGTGTGGTTGCCATGATCATGCAACTCCGAGAACCTGCATCCTGCGCGCCGCAGCGGGTATTTGAATGACATTTGCTTGTGTTTGTTTATGTTTGTTGGCATATATTTAAGTATATACCATCTGGTTATGACTAACATAGCCATGGAAAATCACCATGTTTAATAGGTAAACCAGTAAACCATCTATAAATGGACCATTTTCCATGGCTATGTTAAATAGCCAGAGGGTATTTATAGTCCTAGGGTGACCGGTTCTTTCATTTCCGTGTCGTGTCTCTGGACATACCCAGCAGTTGTCACGCAGCCCCTTGGCATCAGTACGCATCACTAAAGACTTACAGCATTTTTTGTCTATACCTTCTTGACAACCACAGCAAGACTTGTGTAGTGAAGTGCGAACGCAAATTTGGATGATTGTGATCTTACTGAGCTACTGTGCATGTAGACTTGCAATGGTTGTATTTTTTCTTTTTCGTTGGGCCTCCGTCGTAAGATTTCATGAGTATCATTTCCCTCCTGAGGTCTTTAAAGCCACGCTTGGAGTTGGAGCCTCTGGTGTGCCACGGCTGCAACACCAACGGGGCATGAAGCCAGTGTGGACCATTGTGGATCTTCGCCTTCTCCAAAAAAAACGCTGGCGAATCCATTTAGTTTTGAACGTAGGCCATGGATGGCCGTGGTGTTTTTGGTCCGTTGAACTACCTGTGGTCTCAGGCTCTTCTTGGAGTTGCGTCAGGGACTCAAGCTGCAGAGCTTGCACTTTGAAGACGATGCCAAGACAACGACTGGAAGGATATGTAAGGTGGCTGGTGTATGCTTGTGTTTTTGAACAATTCTTTTTCATCCCGGTGATTTTGAAGAATGCCCCTTTGAAAGATCAGATTTTTGAGATAGATGAGGCACCACCCATCAATGGTTAATGCATCCCATTTGGAGCGCCCAGGTGTACTACGATGCCCTTGTGGGGCAGTGTGGCTTTGGGCACCGGTGCTGCTACCGTCACTGTCACTTGGATTGAAATTGTGGGTTACAACTTAGATGCAACTTGATTGTAATCCCAATGCTGGGCTTTGTTTCTAGCAAATCAATCATCTTTAGGGGTAGCTCTGCAGGCTCTGCATACATGTATATATATATATATGTGTGTGTGTATGTATATATATATATGTGTGTGTGTGTATACATATATATATGTATATATATATACATATATATATATATACATATGTATTAGTGCGCATGTTTGTGTGAGAGAGTGTGTGTGTGTGGCTGTGGTTGTTGAGCCCATTACCGATATGATCGCAAGAGCCAGCGAATTTCTGCGATAGTTGGTGAAAATGCCGGTGTTAGCAAGGAACTGCAAGTGCGACTAAGAATGTCGAATGGAGCCATCAATTTGGATATGATATGAGTATCCATGGTAGGTAGACATTAGATGATATACTATTTATCTATATCACTTATTTTCAAAAATGTAAACTAAACATATGATGAACATAGAGATTATATTTTTGCACATGACAGGAGAGGCCGATGGTGTGCCCAGGCCCTGGCCGGACGAGCCATCCACAATCGCTTCACACGGAAAGTGCAAGAGGTGGCCGCGCAGAACCGGTGAGGCGTGGGGGAACTCCTGGCCAAAAAAAGTTCAACTTAAATCTAAAAGTTGTTAGATAGTGTGGTTTCAAATTTAGATTGTCTATGATTATCTAAGATAACTAAGATTGCGATAGATTGCATATGATTGTATATAATGCTCGTGGCTGTTAGATACTCTTTGGAATCCGAGTTGATCAAAAGAAAAATGTTGCATCAGAAGGTCATTAGCCTTTGGAATTTTGATTTTGAACATTTGAAGTCTGCAGCAGTTCAACACTTCACCTCTTCAGATGCATCAGAGGGCTGGAGGTGTTCCTAACTGTTCAGGATCATCTTCGAACAGAATGAGCTGTCTGGAAAGTTCCATTGGTGGCTGTCGAGGATTTCCACCTAAAATTTAACCGGAGCCTGGAATCCAATGGAATTCGCAAGCTCCTCAGTGTGATGATTTTCCCTACGGCGATGACACGCCATCGTGCGCAGCATGTACTCAAGGGTTGCTCTTGCATGGCTTAGATCGTGCTTTAGGTTGAACTGTTTGCGAGCTTCAGGAGGAGAAAAGAAGTTCCAGCATCCAAATGAGTTTGCATTAGCAACCCCTGGCGGCCACACTTGAAAATTAGGCTACTTCAAAGTGTTGCAGGGCCAGCTCTAGACAGCAAAGATTTGCTGGTCCTGCTGCCTGATCTCATTTTGCACTTTTTGCTACCTGGCATCTCCAGTTTTAAACTTTCGGTCTGAGTTTGACCTTGGCCCTCCAAAGTTGAGCTCATGAAATGTGAAAGGAGACTGTCTCAAGAAGACGTTGAATGAAATCATATTAAATCAATTCAAATCATATGAAATGATAGTGAATCTCTTGCTTGCTTCTGACTTTGGAAAACTTTGGATCCAGACTTTGACATGAGTGGCATCCAATAAGTCAGACCTGGCAGCTTCAACAAACGAGCTGCAACGCGCACATGTAGCGTGGCTGCTGCCCAACCAATTGGAGCGTGGCTGCTGCTTTTGTGTCGGCCCTGGAAAATGAAGGGTTGAAGGAAATTATGGACGCACGTTGCATCAGGCATAGCTGAATATGACACAAGCTCATTGTATATTATATAAGACCACCTGGGCCCGGATTTGTTTGTTTGTTCCCTTGGGCCGACAATATAATTACATGCTGAACATTTTTCAGCGTCATCATCACACAATAGATCTATTGGTATTTCTTTTTTTCTGTGACAGAACGATCTCCGTTTCACGGCCCCGCATTCTCACAGATCAGACATGAAAGAGCCATGCCATCTTAGAGGATTTCATCAGTGAGAGCTTCTCAAGGCTTATTCCAGCCCATTATGAACTTCAACGCATTGCAATGATGCATCATTGAGTTTGCTTAGTTTGACTGTCCTTCCTGGCTTCGAGTTTGAGTAGTTAACAGTTCCCTATGCCTTTGGAATGGGGAAATGGCGCCTCTGTTTCGGTATGATGTGGCAACGATTTTCTTTGTCATGCAAATAGTTGATAATTATATGCATATATATATATATTTATATTTATATATCCGTGTTCTATATAAACATATCTAAACTATTGCTGTACTATCCAGTAGCTCTCCATCACTTCAGCTAGTGCATCATGAGCCTCTCATAGTGCACATCGCTGGGGCGCAGCTTGGCACTGCGTTTTCTTGCGCTGTGACCTGAGGGAAGCTGCTCTTTTTACGTGTTTCTATAAGATGTGATATTAATGGGGATTATTAATGATTATTAACTATTAAGTACCATACGTATATTATATATAAACTATAACTATATAATAAGTAATATGTTTTTATTGGGATCAATTCATACTTTTTTCAAATGGATGGGTAGAATAATGCATATCAATGGATCGCTTAATTGCACAACCCGGGCCGCGGACAGCTAAGAAAAATCCCATGGTGTCACCAGAGTGACCACACCAAGGAATGGACGACAAAGCGGCATTTCCATTTGGAACCTTGGTAGGCGTGGCTCCGTGCACGATAATACTTCAAGGAAGACCCTCTTTTGGGGCGAATCCACTGATTTTATTTATTCTGTAATATTCTGTATGGATAGTTGGGTGTTCGAACATATGTATATAGATACTTGTATTTTGACTAGCTGCTAATTTCTTTCGATGAATCAGTTGACGATCTTAGACTGCATACAATAATAACAACTGTATAGAATCATGTATGTATGTATGGTATGGTATGGTATGGAGTGGAGTGGAGTGGAATGGAATGGAATGTAATGTAATGTATGTTATACGAGGTTATGTAATGTAATGTAATGTAATGTAATGTATGTAATTAAATGTATGTATGTAGTTAATGTAATGTAATGTAAATGCAAATGTAAATGCAATGTAATGTAATGTAATGTAGTGTATGTATGTATGTAATTAATGTATGTATGTAATGTAATGTAAATGTAAATGTAAATGCAAATGCAAATGTAAATGCAAATGTAAATGTAATGTAATGTAGTGTAGTGTAGTGTAATGTGATGTAATGTATGTATGTCATGTGATGTGATGTGATGTGATGTGATGTAATGTAATGTAATGTAATGTAAGCATGTATGTATGCATGCATGCATGTATGTATGTATGTACTTGTATTGTGTTGTGTTGTATTGTATTGTATTGTACTGTATTGTATCGCATTGTATCGTGAAGTGAAGTGAAGTGAAGTGATGTGATGTTTATGTTCGTATTGTATTGTAATGCGATGTGATGTAATGTAATGTATGTACGTGTGGGCATAGTATGCGTACACACGTATACAGATGTATAATGGACATATACTCCTTTCCAGGCAATGAGGAGAAGCTCGCAGCCCGCTTGGGGGCCCATCCTGCCAGGATTTGTTGCTGGGATTCGACCAAGAAAAGGTGAGATTTAAGCAGCAAAAACTAGTAAAACTGGGAACTCACCAACAAGAATTGGAATTTAACCAGCGCATGTATGGATTGAACCGGACATAGCTGCAGATATTTGTTGACATATATATATATATGCATACCTATATACATATATACATATATATATTGATATATACATATGTTAGATTAGATTAGATTGAAATTAGATTAAGATTATATTAAAAGATATCTATACACACACATATATATATACACATATATATGCCCCCATAAACTGGTCGCTGCATATCCCTAGATGACCAATATGACCACCAGTTATTCATTGCTGGGCAGCACCAGGTCTTCGTGGGCGTCCTAGCTCAGCGCCTCCAAGGCCTTCTGTGCGGTGGTGCGGGCCTCAGAGGATGCACTCTAAGATGGGCATTTGTCCGCTGGTAAACGTTTACATGACTATGGGAAAATCCACCATTTTTAATGGATAAATCAACTATTTCGATTGGGCCATTTTCAATAGCAAACTGTTTGTTTACCAGAGGGTAACAGTTTGCGAACTGGAAAATCATCAGGCTTTTTCAGGTATATCAACTATTTCTATGGGCCATGTTCAATGGCAAACTGTCAAACTGTAACAAATGACCAGAGGGTAAACATTAAGAATGGAAGGAAAGCAAGTCAAAGTGGATGTACCTGAAGTACCTGGGGGATTTCTTGAATCCATTTTTTTAGCTACGCAACTTTTTGGGGGGTAGCAATCGCCAGCCATGGCTGGAAGGAAAAGCCAATAGCCTTCTGGAAGCAGCAGATGAGCACCAAAACAACTACTTTGGGAAGTTATGGAAAAGTACTGGGCAGTAAATTTCACAAGATTTAAAGCTCCCCAGCAGATCACTGATGATAACTGGCTGCTTTGAAGCCACAGAATAAGTCAATTGCACTTTTCTCCGCTTGAGTTGTTTCATTGGGAGCACCCAACAGGTGTTTGACACCCATTCCACACTGGAATCCGTGGGTTGCGATCAGCCAGGAATTCCGGCCCCAGAAACCCATCCGAGCGCTGCTAAGGAAAGGGACTCCACGAGTGTTGGGGAGCCCAGGTTCCAGGTCGTTGTTGTGATTATATGGGGGTTTCCATAAATGGGGTTACCCCAAAAATGATAGTTTTTAATGGAAAATCCTATTTAAATGGATGATTTGGGGGTACCACCATTTATGGAAACCCCTATGTATGTAGATGTAATAGGATGGAAACGTGCGCAAGCAAAAAAAAAGAGAAATCATCCAGATCATGCAGCATACTGGGGCATAAACAGTATCCAGCATCGTGGTTTCAAGTACGTGTTGTGTTTCTGTTTGAAATGTGCTTTACTCATCAGTTCCCATTTGTTCACATGGAAATGTCCATTCTTGGAGGATTTCCCAGCCAGCCATGTCTAATTCCCTACCCGCCTGAGGCCTCAAACCTTCGACTCATTGCTGCGCACGGGCGAAAGCACACGACTGTTAGGCCACGGAAAACGTCAAGCGGTGCCTTTTGAAAAAGTTGGAACTTTCATGGGGAAGATTGGTGGAAGGTGACAAATACCATGATAAATACCATGGTTCAAGGGTTTCTGGTTACCATTTCAATGGCAAAATTGTGGATTTGGGTTGCCTCGTTGTTGGACAAAGCCATGCCACAAGCAAGCGCCACAAACAGGTGGCTGGTGACTAGTTTCAACATTGTTTGGGATGATGATCATTGCACTGCAAGATGGTAGTTTTTCTATGTGAAACACCGTGAAAAATATGGATATTCAGATGGATAGGTGGATATCTAAGTACTTGGATTGAATCAGACCCGCAGAGTCGGGTCGCCCTTACTGCCCTTTCGTGACCCATCCAGTTTGGGAGGCCCGAAGCACAACAATTTCCTTGAAAAGGTACAGCGTGTTGTGGAACAGGACTGCCGGCAGCTTTGGAGGATGCCATTCTCCAGAGGAATTGGATGGAATTGGATGAGTCTTCCAGTTTTTCTCTGGGATCCCTCTTTGTTGCTTCAAAAGTCGGGTTTTGCCTCGCATCCGAAGCCTGCCAGCCTTCAGGAGGAGCAGAAGCGAAAAGAGGAGCGAAAAGTGCAGGGCATCCCCACAATTTCCTGGTCATGATTTATCCTATTAGAATCATGTGAAGTTGCCATTTTGGGTACCATTTTTGGACACATGTTGGACATTGAGCAACTAGTTGGGGGAGAGGCTGAGATGCCATGGAGATGCCCAGCCCATCCTGTGTTTAAACGGGGTCCGTTTCTGATCGTTTGTGACTAACAGGTAGGTTAAATAATCATTGGCCAGCCAAGCCTAAAGTGGTGTTGATAAAATCGGTGCTTTATTCTGGGATATTCTGGGCATTCCTTGTGCGTATGATATGGTACTGTATATGTAATGTACATGTGCATACATACCTACCGCAACCAAACGTGCCCGTGCCAATGGCAAGTCCCCTTATCTAGCAGGAAAATCATCAAGAAACATGATGCAAGTGGTGGATCCTCCTTTCCCATGATGCATACTATATGTAAATACAGATACATCATGATATATCTATATGTACCGGTTTTCAACCATATGCGAAAATAAGCCATAACTATACGTTAACGATATGCCATATATCAGATATGTCGCCCCACCTTACAATTATTCCTGGCAACAAGCTCAAGGACGCTCAGCGAGCTTCCGATGGCGTAGCCAAGCGAAAGATCAATGAGGAGTCCGAGTTGATGTTGGACCGAAGAACACGAATACAGTGTATATATATTTGTATATACATTCACATTTAAACATATATTACATTATATTTTAGCATGTTATTATATAATATCATATTATATTATTATATTTTGTTATATTATTATATTCTATTATATTATATCTTATTTTGGTATCATATTATAATATATTATATGATTATTATTTTATTGTAGTTTCTATTATTTCATATTATATTATATACATGTGCGTGGATGTGTATGTATGTACACACACATCCTTTAAAGACCCTGACTGACTCTGGAAGATTTGACCCACAAATTTGAAGGTGTACGGCGTGTACAGTTTCAAATGGAGGTGATGTGGGTTGGAGGGCAAAAGCGCGGGTACAGCTGCTGTGTCGACTGCATGACTAACAAGGGACGGTAAGTCGCTGTCAATCTTCACACCAGGGCTCGGGTGGATTTCATGAGCAACTATGGGTAGACGGCAACAAGATATGAGAATATGCCCTAGAAAAATGCCGCCCTGCGGAATCAACAATGATTGGCATCCAGTTGGCAATACCGGAGATGAGCAGATTGCGTAGGCATCAAAGATTGGGACATCAGGGGCTTGAAAGCCTTCAGGAGACCAGCCCAGGTCGGATGACAAACTAAAACCAGTGGTGGATTGGGGGTGCCCCAAGTTTCCATTCCTTGGTGTCGAAGGAGCGGTACCTTCGGAACCGTGCTCAGCTACTGATCTTTCCTGGACAGGAAGTGCTGAGATCTGTTGATACTCAAAATGCGGCAGAGTGGAGACACTCACATTCCCTCTTATTTGATTATTTTGATCATCTACAATGGTTGCCATCACTATGCGTCACTTCATTTTGTATCTCAGAGCCCAGAGCCCTGGCCCAGCCTCTCCCTGAGGCCAAACTTCCGCAACCGAACCCAGGCCAAGCCCAAGGTGTTCTCTGAGGTAGGATTGCGTCATTTGCTGGTCGTTAAATGGTGATGAACCCCTGCAAAGGTTGATGTTATGGAGGACATATGAGGATATACAGTGATGATGATCATGGTATGGACTGCATCTTTTTCATTTGAAGTCATGCATTGTGTATCAAAGTCTGAAGACCCCAGCTGTTCGTTGGGAAACTCAACCTTCTCCCCGTGTCATCCTTTCTGTTCGCTGTTCCAACGTGGAACGAGCGGCTGTAGGTGCCACTACTGGCCACTTCAGAGTCAGCAGTGCTTCGGCCCAGCAGACCACGAATTGACCGGACATGTTGAGTACCAAGCCATCTCATTTTTGGAATGCCCAATGCATAATGACTTTCACCCAAACGCCGTTGAAATGGTTGATGTATTCGATATTCTTTGTCTAAGTGACTTCAGTGCTCCTAGACCTGTTTAGTGCTGAAGTATTTTAAAGGAGTCAGGAAAAGTGTGACTCAGGATGGATCACACTGATCACACAATGGTTTTGCAAGATTTTGGATCCTGAGGTCAATTGGTACATGAAGCACAGTCGCCTTCCTCCCAGCCAGAAGCTCATAGACCTTTGACACGCAGTCAGACATGATTGTCATCTATAGGTTCGTGCCCAGCTATTCTCAGCCTTTGTGGAAGGTGAACGATTCATGACAACTCCCTACTGGTAGTTGGTGGTTTCAAAACATGTCGCATATCTTGCCTTCTTCATCCTACCTGGGATGATGATCTGAATGAACTGACTATAATATGTGTGGGAACATTCTGTTATGTTTCCTTAGGTTGAGCTGCCTCTTGCGCATGCGAACACCGAATACCGGTGCGAGGGTCCTTGGTTTGGATGCGGAAGCCGCAGTTAAAATGTCCACTGGCAGAGTTGTTTTGATTTGGTTCGTAGGTTGGTGTAAATGCTTGAAACTTGAAACCTTGACATTTCAGACTTGAATATAGGCAGAGCTTTGGTTGCAGGATGCAGTGGGGAACAGCACCACTGCGGCACTCAGTTTCACTGTAGCTATATAAGCAATGCTAAATGGCAGTTTTTTGAAGGTGTGGTGGCTTGTTGGGGATGAAAAGCACCATCCTTATACACCCCCTCGCTGTAAAGAATTGATCCACAGTTCAGATTCTGCTTCAACTTCACTCACTAAAGCATGTGACATTATATACCATATATAATTTATTATAATATATTATAATATGATATAATATAATATATATTATATTAGTATCCAGATCCAGTCTAAATTTTCCACCAAAGTAAGTTATGAAACGCATTTCTGCTTGGCAGGCCAAGTGCTAATTAGCACAAGTACAACAAGACCCCAAGGACATCCAATTGCGAAAATTGACTTGTCGTGCGCTATAGCAACCCCCTAAGAGAGAAAAGCAAAAACCCCATATACCTAGAATCGTGGTAAAATACTTTCATTAGATACTGTTCATCTTTTTTGGGGTTAATACACACTAATGCCTATGTTTGCAAGACTGTGCTTGACTCGACAAGCCTGGAAAGTGATACGCGCAGCGGCCGGACGGCACTGCTGAAAAGTGAAGATTTGGGCTGCGGTCACCCAATGAAAAAAACCACATCGGCCCACGAAACGACGACCAGATTTATTGAAGACAGCCTCAAGAGACAGATACTCGCAGATATAGATATACAATTGAGATCTGATCTATTGAGCGAAAGCAGGTTTAAGACTTAGGAATTCTTCAGCACTATTTGTTACACCTTACGTGTTTGTTTGAATTGTGCATTCAGATTTACCATGCATGGGTCTTGACGAGGATATCCGTAATATATAATTATGCTGGTATTATATATTGTTTTATATATTTAATTAAAAACAACGTAATTATATCTATTAGTCGATTATTTTGTCATTTATGCTAAATACATTGTAAAATAATCAAGAATATAGATATATTATATATATATTGGAAATTGATTTTAATTCTCCCCTGGTTCGTCCCAAGCCGCTGCGAGCTATTGCTATTGCCTTTGCTTGCCGAGCTTGTGCGCTATTGTCTCTGTGCTCGTGCTAACACGCACCTCTGCGAAACTGGCCGCTTGCTGCACCCGCCTTCTACCGTTTTGGGGAGCTTCTTTGGGAAGCGGCTTTCGGTAGCAACCCTGGAGAGCAGCTTTGGGGAACAACTGTGGGGAGCAACTTTGCAGCTTTGCAGCAGCATTGACGAACAGTTTTTGAAGAACGACCGCTTTGGGGAGTAGCTTTAGAAAGCAACTTTGGGAAGCAGCTTTTGGCAACAACTTTAGGGGGAGCTTTAGCAGCTTTGGGGAGGAGCTGTTCGGAGCAGCTTTCAATAACAACTTTGGGAAGCAGCTTCGGGGAACCGCTTTGGGGAGTGGCTTTGAGGAGTAGCTTTGGGGAGCAGCTTAGGCTAGCTTTCCAGAACGGCTTTGCAGAACAGTTGCTTTGAAGAACAGCAGCTTGGGGGAGCAGCTTTCGGTAGCAAATTTGGTACCGCTTTGCAGAATAGCTTTGGGGAGCCGTTTTGGTGAACGGGTTTGCAGAATCGCAGCTTTGGGGCAACAGCTTTGGAGAACAGCTTTGGGGAGCAGCGCCGGCGAGCAGCTTTGGGGAGCAGCTTTGAACAGCTTCCGGACCAGCGGGAAACAGGAGCAGCTTTGAGGAGCAGGTTTGCGCGGCAGCTTCGAACATCTTCGAACAGCAGCTTTCAAAAACCGCAGCTTTGAACCTAGCTTTAGAAGTCTTTAGAACAATTTTGCGACAATTTTCGGTAACAATTTTGCGGAACAACTTTCGGAAATTAATTTAATTAGGAAAAATTTAATTATATTATTATTAATGATATTATTATTAATTATATATTTGAAAAATATTATATAAATATTTATTATATATAAAAATATAAATATATATATATATTTAAAAATAAATAAAATATTTTAAATATATATATATATATTTAATTAAAATAAAATTATTAAAATTATTAAATTATATTGTTAATATCTTTGAAAATATAATATATTTTTTTTATTATTGATTTAAAAATATATATATAATAAATTTATAAAAATATATATATATTATTCATAATATTCTTTATTAATTAATATATTTTTAATTATTATATAAAATTATAATGATAATATTAAAATTAATATTATATATATAATATGTTTTTTATAATTTTAAGATTTATTATTAATATTATATAATTTATTAATTATATTTATATTTTAAGGTATTTATAAAATATAATGTTTATATTTTATTTTTTTTTATAAAATTATTCTATAAAATAAATATATATATATAATTATTGATATAAATAAAGAAATATTTATATATTTAATAAAAAAAATGTAATTTTTGAAGATTTTTATTTTATTAATATTATTTATTTAGATAATTTGTATTATTATTAATATTATTGTAAAAATATTAATATTATTATAAAAATATTAATATTATAAATTAATATTTTGAATTTATTTAAATATAAAATATTTATTTTTGAATAAATTATAGTTTATATTAAATGAAAAAAAAAAA